>CM075977.1:256142701-256262768 GCA_038087875.1 Malacoraja senta | reverse complement strand
TAATTCTGGCCAAATTGTAGAGGCCAGGACACTAAAATTGAGTAAACACTTCTGGGCTGCTAGGCCATTTCGTCAATTTAAATGTGCCTTCTGCAGAAATAGGGCATGCTGCAGAATGATGCCAGTTTGTCTAGAGTCTAGATAAGAGCTGCAGGAAGAGAATGGAACATCTGCAGATCCTGACAATTAGGTGCAAATTGCATGGAATGGATTGGATGAATGCAAACCAGACATGCACATTGTACATAATGTTGCAAAGCTTTACTTTGCTAGATGTTGATTCGATTAAGTATTGAGCCTTGTCTGGGTTTCTTGAATATTAAGGCACATGTTGCGATGTTTGCTTCCTTTCAGAAGCTCCGTTTGAATACATTAGTCACTGTATTATTGGGTTGGGGAAAAGTTTATCATGTATTGGGTTAATCGATATTGGTTATTGAACAGTAAAGAAACCACCCCCATGTGGTTCGGCCCCTCAAGGTTCGGGAACCTATAAAAGACCGCTCCCACGAGGTCCTGTGTCGATCATCTGGGAGAACGCTTGGGACTGCGTGACGTTCTGGAGTGTCTCTGCTTGAACGAGGCTAAAGAGGGCTTGATCAGGCAGATACGAGGATCGAACCCGCGGTGGTTAGGTATAGTAGTGGGAACTGTAATTGTGTTTTGTTAAAATAAAGATTAGTTGCGCAAGTGCTTGACAGTGATTTTTGACTGAAACTAGACTGGGGGGAAGCTCTGAACGAGATATTTACTTCATTGCTGTGTCCCAAACATTATGGTGCCCTGAAATGGGGGGACTATGTATAAACACAGCTGTAATTTCTGCATGTGCTGTCTGAATTTGCATGTTATCCCTGTGATTGTGTGGATTCCCCCTGGGTGCTCCGGTTTCATCCCACATTCTAAAGATGAGTAGGTTTGTAGCAGGCACGTGCCATGAGTAATTACTCAGGGTAGGCAGTCAGTCGGCTTAAAAAAATATAATTAAACCGCACATGCCCAGATTGTTCTCTCCGTAAAAATAAAAAATTAAAATAAAAACAGTAACAATTCAATTTGCCCAAGGCTTCCTAGTCTCCTTTATTCTGAATCACTGAATGGGTGGGGGGGGGGGGGGAGGGGGGGGAGGGGGGGGGGGTGAAGGGTGATGGCAGGTGGAGAGATGGAGAGATGGTGGGAAAAACTAGAGTATAGGGAAAAGTTGAATCAGTTGTCATCTTATTGAATGACAACACTTGTTCAAGGGACCAATTGGGGGGAGAGTTCCTTTCACAGCATGTGGAGAGTCTGGCCAGGGGTAAAGTTGCGTGGAGGGCAGGAGTGTTGAGAAGGAGGGGCTCGGGGATAATGCCAGTATCTCACTCACTCACCGCTGCTGCGGACCTCCGGATGCGGAGCCACCGCGTTGTAGCCGGGGATAGAAGCAGCTCGGGTAGCTGCGAGCGGCCGCCGGGACCCGACAGCAGAACTGGCCGCCACTTCAGCGCCTTCTGCCGGCCCGCTCACCTTTGGCAGTGCTCTCCGTCTGAACACCTCTCACCTGCCGCTAGCTGACTTCGCTCATGTCAGCCATTTCCCGCAAATCTTTAAATTCCCGCAGCCGATTAACCTCAATCGCGCTGTCGGAATTTAAGGATTTGCGGGAAGCGGCTGACATGAGTGAGGCTGGCGAGCGGGAGGCCGGGGTTTTAGACGGAGAGCTGCCAGAGGTGAGCGGGGGCTGGCAGAAGGCGCTGAGGTGGCGGCTAATTTCCGCTGCCCAGCCCGGCGGCCGCTCGCAGCCACCCGAGCTACTTCTCCCCCCCCCCCCCCCCCCCCTGTGCCCGGAGCATCGCAAATGGTTTACTGGCATGGACCCGATCCCCTCCTTCACAATGTTCCTGCCCTCCCCGCAACTTTACCCCGGGCCAGACTCCCCAAACGCTGTGAAAGGAACTCTCCCCACCCCACCCCCCCCCCCCCCCACCCCGGGAAATACAGTATTTAAAAACATATAGCACCAAGAAATTGGTACACAAACTCCATTCTTCTCTCTTTGTTTCCTAAGATACTCTTCAGATAATGGCAATCCATATTTGAAAAACCCGCCAAGAAACTTGGGCTGCGCATGCACAGTACTGCAAAGGCAGAATTTCAGCTGCCTTCAGCCCCGCTTGTCATTGACGGCTTCAAGCAGCGCTGACGGCACGTGGGTTGCACAGACCTTCGCGTGTTGCGGATGAAAGGCACAGAGAATTATGCCTACCGAAGAGATCGGTCTCTTAGATAGGCATAATTTCTCCCATGCCTTTACTATTTATATTTAGTAATTACCATGTTATAATTTTAGTCAGGGTAGGCAGTGCCTACCTTGCCTACCCTGATGTCACGTGCCTGGTTTGTAGGTTAATTGCCTCTATAAAAATTGCTCCTAGTGTGTAGCGAGGGGACACGAAAGTGGAATAACATAGAACTAGCGTGATCGGGAGATCGATGGTCAGCGTGGACTCGGTGTGCTGAAAGGCCTGTTTCCATGCCATATCTCTAAAGGGCCTGTCCCACTTTCCCGAGTTATTCACAAATTCTCCCGAGTTTTCAAACTCGCAGAATGTTCGTAACGAGTCCGTAGGAGGCCGTAGGAGGCCGTGGATATATCCTAGCGGCTCATTATGCCAGCCCTAGGTACTCGGCGCATCAGGTAAGTCGGACGTTTTTTCCAGCCTGATGAAAAATTTCCACGAGTAAAAATATAGCCCCGAGTACCTACAGCTGGCATAACGAGCTGCTACGATATATCCACGGCCTCCTACGGCCTCCTATGGAATCGTTAGGAACATTCTGAGAGTTTGAAAACTCAGAAGAATTCGTGAATAACTCGGGAAAGTGGGACAGGCCCTTTAGCGATACAGGAGAATTCGTGAATAACTCAGGAGAATTCGTGAATAGCTCGGGAAAGTGGGACAGGCCCTTTTAACTAAAACTAAAGCTTCCTACAATGAACAATTGTTTCTCTTTATCCACTGTAACAAGGGATATGGGGAGAAAGCAGGTACTGATTTGGAAGATCAGCCATGATCATATTGAATGGCGGTGCTGGCTCGATGGGCCGAATGGCCTACTCCTGCACCTAGTTTTCTATGTTTCCATGCAGCAACTTTATTTTTATTCTCTCAACAATGAAATGTAAATAGAATTGTAGCTGCTTAGCCTAGATACAGAGTCTTTGCTTCCGACACAATCTATTCCAACTGCTTGTAACTACTGGAATGATCCCACTGCGGAAGTGGCGACTTTGTACGTAAATCCGGAACTCTGCTGATCCAAGGATGAGTAATCTTCGCATTATTTTCATCACTGCAATGTACGTGATGTCAAGTTGACGGCTGTTTTCATAAAATGCCCATCTGAAAGACTTATTTTTACGAGTGCAAAGGAAACCATCAGAGAATATAAATCTTTGTGAGACTTTTCTCAGGGGAGGTAAGTTTGAAGACATGAATTTAACAAATGAACACATAAACAAACTCCAAGAGGACAATGAATCATTCAAACTCAAGGCCAGATGCCTCATTTCCTATTAAGAAGGCGATAATATTCCCATTCTATCTTCTCAATGCTGTTAAAGTGATGCAGGAACCATTCACTGGACTGTTAACCTAAATCGAAATCTAACTAGTTTACTATTGTGACTCAGTAAATATAAGTGGAACACGGGCGGTCACAGTGGCGCAGCGGTAGAGTTGCTGCTATAGCAAATGCAGCGCCGGAGACCCGGGTTCGATCCCAACTACCAGTGCTGTCTGTGTGGAGTTTGTACATTCTCCCCGTGACCTGTGTGGGTTTTCTCCTAGATATTCGGTTTCCTCCAATGACGTACGGGTTTGTAGGTTAATTGGCTTGGTAAATGTAAAAATCGTCCCTAGTGGGTGTAGGATTATGTGCGGGGAATGCTGGTCGGCGCGGACCCGGTGGGCCGAAGGGCCTGTTTCCGCGTTGTATTTCTAAACATCATTTCACTCCTGATTAGAGGATATTAGATATAAGAGGGGTTGGGAAAACATGGATTGTTTTCCTCCGGAGGGGAGATCTGATAGGAGTGCATGAATCTATGAGATGCATAGACAGAGTAGACAGTCTGAATTCCCCCCCCTCCCCCCCCCCCCCCCCCCTGCCGCCCAGGATGGAAATGCCAGAGAGAAGAAGGCATTGTTAAGGCATACATGTAAGTTTTCTGAAGAAGGGTCCCGACCCGAAACATCACCTATCCACTTTCTCCAGAGATGCTGCCTGACCAGCTGAGTTACTCCAGCAGTTTGTGCCTAGCTCTGGTATAAAACAGCATCTGCAGTTCATTTTTGTTACACACCGAGTGCTGGGAGTCTGGAAATGCGCTACCAGGGTTGGTGAGGGAGGCAGATGCGATAGTGGCGTTTAAGACATTTTTAGATGGGTGCATGGATATGCAGTGAATGGAGGGATATGGATGATGTGAAGTCTGAGGAGATTAGTTTAACTTGGCACCAGGTTGAGCACGGTGTGACGGGCCCTGTTCCTGAGCTGTACTGTTCTATTTTCCGGATGTTCAGGATGGTTCCACATTCAGCAGTAATCAGTGTTGATTTTCACCTGCGGCACCAGTATGGGTAATTCAACTGACTTCTGAGATGTTTGACTGTCGTCAAGAGGAAGGATAGATTTTCCACTGTTAATCATTATCTGGTAATCTCTGTTGGAAAGTATATCACGAGTGAAGACCGTCTCAGGTCTGATTGATTAGTGAGATGTAAACATGTCAGTCAGCCTGTTCAAACTTGGACAACAACAGCTTGCGTATTATATCACACTTTGAACATGATTTAAAATGCCAAACCACTTCCCAAGAGCATTATGAATCAAAGTCTTCAACCCAGCCACATCGTGCTTGCTTATAACCCTGCTTCAGGACCAACAACTTGGTCAAAGGGGGAGGATTTAAGGAATGTTTTTAAGGGGAGAATAGAGACCTAAGCAAGTTTGTTCAAGCAGGGGTTACACACACATACGTTATCGGCAGCATAGTGGCACTGCTGGGAGAGCTACCGTCTCACAGTGCCAGAGTCCCGGGTTCGATACCGACTTTAGACTTTTCTTTCACACTCGGAGAAAACCCTGACAGTCACAGGGAGAACGTACAAACTCCGTGCAGATTGAACCTGGATCTTTGACGCGGTGAGGCAGCAACTCTACCGCTGTGCCACCGTGCCGTCAATGACCTCCGGTGGCGTACGTGTGCAATTTGCACGTTCCCCCGGTGACCATGTTGGTTTACTCCGGTTGCTCTGGTTTCCTCCCACATCCCAAAGACACGGAGGTTTGTAGGTCAATTGGCCTCTTCAAAGTGTGTATGGAGTGGATGAGAAAGTGGAATAACATAGAACGGGTTCCAATGGTTGGCATGGACTCCAATGTTTCAACCTTTCCATCCCCTTGTCCCTACCCCTCCCAGCGGCCATTTATATATAAACAATCAAACTGAAAATGGGTCAGGAGTGCAGGAGGTTTTATGGAGGGAATTTCAGAGCAGTCATCATTGGTGGACATTATTTTAATCAATGCCTCATATGGTCCAGTCAAAAGGGCAGCAAAGTGGCACAGAGTTGCTGCCTTACAGCACCAGAGTTACGGGTTTGATCCTGACTACGGGTGCTGTCTGTACTTAGTTTATATATTCTCCTTGTGACTGCGTGGGTTTTCTCCAGGTGCTCCGGTTTTCTCCCACACTCCAAAGACATACAGGTTTGTAGGTTAATTGGCTGCAGTAAAAATTGCAGTAAAGATTGATCCAAGCGTGTAGGAGGGTGCCAGTGTACCCGGTAATCGCTGGTTGGCGTGGACTCGGTGGGCCGAAGGGCCTGTTTCCTCGTTGTATCTCTAAGGTCTAAAGTCGGAAGAGATGATGTCCTGCCACTTGGAGTGAGGAGCAGGGGGTCATTTTGGGTGAGAGACATAAATGCTGTAACCGTGATTAATACTAGCAAAGTTAGAGATGAGGGTGGAATTAACTTTGGGCAAATAGTCAGAGCACAAATGGCACAGCAACATCTGATGAAAAATTGGAAAGAAAATAAAGGATTTCTTTGCATGAATTAAGTGTGAATAATAAAATAATATGCCGATTAATAAAACATTTGAATCTTTATCCGAGGCAATGAAAAATAGAAGAAGCGCTATTTTCATCTGAGGTGTGATAAATGTTTAATTAAAACTGCTGCAGTTTTTATTAAGTCTATTTTTTTGCAGGCACGAAAACAACTGTTCTCAAATATAAACACAGCTTGATCTAAATCATCAGTTTGACCTGGAGATGAATTATTGAAGAAAGGATGTAGGGTTTTAAATGATTTTTATTGACTGAGTTCCGCTGTTGATACCACCTTGACATGAAGGCGTAGATAAGCTGAACAAGCGTTTATTATGAATTTCACACATCGTTCCAAGCTGTGAGAATATTGCTTTATCTGTGCCTCTGGCCTAATTGCTGGTCTGTCATCAAACACTCAACCTAAACCCAGTCTGCTGCAACAAGCAAAGGCCTCATATCTGAGGAAGGATAGTGTGTAAGAAGGGACTGCAGATGCTGGTTTAAACCGAAGAAAGACACAAGAAGCTGGAGTAACTCAGCGGGACAGGCAGCATCTCTGGAGAGAAGGAATGGGTGATGTTTTGGGCCGAGATCCTTCTTCAGACTGGTTAGGGATAAGGGAAACGAGAGATATAGACGATGATGTGGAGAGATAAAGAACAATGAATGAAAGATATGCAAAAAACTAACGATGGTAAAGGAAACAAGCCATTGTAAGCTGTTTGTAGGGTGAAAATGAGACGCTTGTGCGACTTGGGTAGGGGAGGGATAGAGAGAGGGAATGCCAGGGCTACCTGAAGTGAGAGAAATCAATATGCATACCACTGGGTTGCATATCCTCAAAGGTAGGAGTTTCTCGACTAACATAGGCAACTCTTTCTCCTCCCCAGCTAATCTCTGCTGTGGGGTTCCACAAGGTTCCATCCTTGGCCCCATTCTCTTCTCCCTGTATATGCTCCCCTTAGGCCAAGTCATTGAAAGGCACGGCATTTCCTTCCATTGCTACGCAGACGATACACAACTCTATCTCCCCCTGAAGCCCAAAAAACAATCAAATCTGCTTAACCTTACCCACTGCCTCGAGGATATAAAGTGTTGGATGGCCCATAACTTCCTCCAACTAAACGAGAGTAAGTCTGAGGTCATCCTTCTCGGCCCCTCGGACTCAATCAAAATGATAGCAGGCAGCCTTGGAAGCCTTACCCCACTACTCAAACCTCACGTCAAAAACCTTGGCGTGATATTTGACTCATCACTGAAATTTGACAAACAAGTCAATGCCGTGGTAAAAGCTAGCTTCTTTCAGCTTCGGATGATAGCTAAAATAAAACAATTCCTCCAGTTTGATGACCTCGAAAAGATCATCCACACATTCATCTCCTCCCGCCTAGATTACTGCAACTCCCTTTACACTGGCATCAGCCAATCTTCCCTGTCCCGCCTGCAACTGGTCCAAAACGCCGCAGTGAGACTCCTGACGGGCACCCGAAAAAGGGACCACATCACCCCGATCCTGGCCTCTCTCCACTGGCTCCCTGTGTGGTTCCGTATAAACTTCAAGATCCTCCTCCATGTCTACAAAGCCCTCAATGGGCTTGCCCCCACCTACATAAAAAGTCTTCTCACCCACCACTCCACCTCCAGGCCCCTCAGATCGGCCGACTTGGGGTTGCTGAATATCCCACGGTCTAGGCATAAGCTCAGGGGCGACCGCGCCTTTGCGGTTGCAGCCCCTAGACTGTGGAACAGCATCCCCTTTCCCATCAGAACTGCCCCCTCCATCGACTCTTTTAAGTCAAGACTAAAAACCTATCTATACTCCCAAGCCTTTCCTGACGTCCTCTGAGTGAGGGCTACATGTATATATGTATGTAGTTTGTTTTGTTTGTGCTATTCTTATAACAAATGTAAAGCACTTTGGCCAACGAGAGTTGTTTTTTAAATGTGCTATATAAATAAATGTGACTTGACTTGACTCGATATCTTTCATTCTCCAGAGATGCTGCCTGTCCCGCTGAGTTACTCCAGCTCTTTGTGTCTTTCTGAGGAAGGATATGCTGGTGTTGGAGAGGGTCCAGAGGAGCTTTATGAGAACGATGATCCCAGGAATGATTGAATTAACATATGATGAGCGTTTGACATCACTGGGCCTGCACTCACTGGAGTTCAAAAACATTGAGGTTGGGGACCTCATTGAAACTTACCAAATAGTGAAAGGCTTGGGTATAGTGGATGTGGAGAGGATATTTCCACTAGTGGGAGAGTCTAGGACCAGAGGCCATAGCCTCAGAATAAAAGGAAGTACCTTTAGAAAGATGAGGAGCAATTTCTTTAGTCAGAGGGTGGTGAATCTGTAGAATTCATTGCCACAGACGGCGGTGGAGGCTCAGTCAAGGATATTTTTAAGGCGGAGATTGCCAGATTCTTGATTAGTAAAGGTGTCAGGGGTTATGGGGAGAAGGTGGGAGAATGGGATTGAGAGGGAAAGATAGATCAGCCTTGATTGAATAGTGGAGTAGACTTGATGTGAGGAATGACTTAATGTTTCTCCAATGACATCAACCACAGAACAGTACGGAGACAGTCATTATTATGTTAGTCACCACAAAGTGTTCTTCTCATAAGATAATCCCCCCTGGTGAAGATGGAAAAAAATCTAAATTGAATCACAAATAGAGGATTTTTGATATTTGTTTATTCTAAGGCATTATAATTCACTCTGCATGCTTCATGATAAGCCTCCGCATTGTCATTGACAATGACTAGAAATCTGGATGGAAATGTTCTTGGACTCTGTGGCAAAAGCCACAGCGTACTGTTAGTCTATCAAGATTAGATATTGCACCCCTGATAGACAGGTATATGGATAGGATAGGTTTGGAGGGATTTTGGCCAAATGCAAGCAGGTGGGACTAGTGTAGATGTCTGTCTGTGTGGTCTGTGTGGACAAGTTGGGCCGAAGGGCCTGTTTCCACGGCTGTATGACTCTCTGACACCTCTCAACCTCCAGAGAAAACAATCCCTGTCTGTCCATCCTCTCCTTGTAGCTTATACCCTCTAATCCAGGCAACATTCAGGTCAACCTCTTCTGCACCCTCTCCAAAACCTCCACATGCTTCCTGTAATGGAGTGGACAGAACTGCACACATTTCTCCAAATGCGGTCATACGAAAGTCTTCGAGAGTTGCATCACATGAGAAGGGATTAAGTAGGTTTAGAAGAATAAGAGGTGACTTTACTGAAACACACACAATCCTTGGATTTGTATCTCTATGTCTGACATGTTGAACTGCTGATGCAACAACATCAACAACAATTTAGATCTATTACAACTCCACATGCACAACACCTCTTATTGTGCTTGTGTACATTGAATTCTCCAATTTTAGGTAGCTACAGCACCGTCCTCCTCTCTCTTCTTCCCCATCATTCCCCCCCCCCCACCCCACCTGGATTAACACCTATTTCCCCCCTCCTTCCCACATTCCTTCCCCAAGCTTCACAATTTGCAACTCTTCAATCCTTTTGTCTCACAACTTCCGTCTTTTCATCTCTGGCCTTTGCGCACCACTTTGAACAAAGAGTTCACCGACATAAACTGATTTGCAAAAGTAGGAAATCAGCTTTATTCACACACAAAGTGGACAGCCTTGCTGCAGGTAACGTCTTTATTTGTTACCAACAGCTAACTAGTTATTGAATGAGAGCTTGGAAAAACTTTTGGCTAGAAATTCAATATCAATTTCACCACCCTCTGGCTAAAGAAATTCCTCCGCCTCTCCTTTCGAAAGGTGCGTCCTTTTATTTGGAGTCTGTATCCTCTGGTCCGCTCGTGGAAACATCCTCTCCACATCCACTCTATCCAGGCCGTTCATGGTGGGTTTCTGTGAAATCCTCCCCCATCCTTCTAAACTCCAGCAAGTACAGGCCCAGAGCACTCATAACCATTATCTAACATACAGGTTTCTTTTCTTCAATCTAGTCCGAATGCCTTTCACGAGGTGAAGACCACACTTCATTTGAATACTCACACTAAATTTTGAAGGTCTTCTGATAAAATGGAAAGCTAAATTGGTGGTAAGTCTAAGTTCACTTAAAAATGACTGATGTTCCCTTGACAAGGCTTTCACCACTGTATTACACTGTCATCCACTGACCCTCACCTTTGACAATCCAAGCACATTTTGTAGTTTTAAAACACATTTTAAGTTTCTTTCTAATGGGCGTAGCTTTGATGCTTCGTAAACAAGGATAACATTCAGTCTGCCTCTATAGTCAATTAGCCAGAGGAGAATTTGATCAGTGATATTATCTATTCAACTGTATTAAACTGAAAACCCCAGAATAGGAACAGATAGCTTCAACTAAGAACACTGAATTCAGCTCCAATTATCTTGTTCCAAATAATTAGGCATTTATTTTCAGGAGCTTTGGTTTATTTGGTGGGTGGGCAGCGCGCCTCACGTCGCAGCGACCTCTGCAGTCCGTCTGTCTTTTTTTTTTCTTTTTTTTTTTGTGTGTTTCTTTTGAGTTTTGTTTATAGCGTTTTTTTTAACTGGGTATGGGTGGGGGGCGGGTGGGGCCCGACCCCAGAGATTCGGAGGCTCCAGCCGCCGGCCCGGTGGACGGTGACATCGGGAGCTCGCGCAACGGCGACTTCTCCCGCCCGAGTTGCGGGGTTGAAGATGATCTGGAGCGGGGTCTTACATCGCCCGGCGCAGCTTTACTGGCCGCGGGACTTGCTAGCGCTACTGGGGGCTCCAACATCAAGACCCGGAGCGTGGCCTTGCATCGCCCGGCGCGGCTTTAGTGGCCGCGGGACATATTTACCATCGCCCGCCGGGGGCTTTGACTTTGACATCGGGAGGAGAATGGGGAGTACAAGGGAGAGATAAGACTTTGCCTTCCATCACAGTGAGGAGGAGATTCACTGTGATGGATGTTTGTGTAAATTGTGTTGTGTCTTGGTTCTATTTACTTGTTTGTATGACTGCAGAAACCAAATTTCGTTTGAACTTAGGTTCAAATGACAATAAACGGTATTGTATGTATTGTATTTGAATGTTTAATGGATTTTGTTTTTTAAGTTCTCTTAAAATGGGTCAACCATGTCTTTCAAACTGACAGAGACAGTATTGGAACGCATTCAAGGTTTGATTGTCATTACTTTAAACTTTGGGTGTGGTATAAAGGAAATGGAAGAAAAGGCAAACGCAAAAGGTTTATTCATGTTTAAGTGAGATGTTTCGAACTGAGGTAGAGCTACTGCCTCAGAGCGCCAGAGACCCAGGTTCGATCCTGACCGCGGGTGCCGTCTGTGTGGAGTTTGCACGTTCTCCCTACGACCGCGTGGGTCACCTCTGGGTGTACCGTTTCCTCCCACATCCCAAAGACGTGTGGGTTTGTCGGTTAATTATACTCAGTAAAAACAAATTGCCTCTAGTGTGTATTATGTATACATATATAGTGTGTAGTATATTATGCTACTCGATAACAAGGTAGGATAATATAGAACTAATGAGAACGGGCAACCAGTGGTTGGTGGGCTAAGGACCTGCTTCCATGCACATTCTCTAAAAATAAAACTGAATCCTGGTTATTTTTCCTGGGCTGCCGTGTGTGCGAATATTATCAAACGTTTCAGTTCAAGACAGATCCTCAGGAAGATTTCCTGGGATTCGATCCTTCAGAAGATATGGTCCACGGCAGTGTTTATGCTTTACACAAGACATCTCTCAGCCCATTTCATTCACCTTGTCACCAGAATCTTCACTTTTGTTCTCTCTCAATTCCCTCTTGGCCGCAAGTGTGATGGCTTCCATTTCCTTTGCTCTTTTAACATGGCAGAAATGTGCCGAGATGTTGCCCAAACAAAACAAAACAGAAAAATGGTGCTGAGCAACAGAGGAGATGTGTTGACCATCGAGCAAAAGTTTACCCAACAGGTACACTTTCCACCGCGAGTTCAATGTACTCAGAATTCTCTGGGTAAAGAAGATTCTCTTAAAGAATTAATTGGCTTCATTCATGACAATGCTATATTCACAGCCCTAGTTTGTGACCACTCAAAAGTCAAAAGGAGAATGTCAACAGTTTCAATTTCCTGGGCATGCTCATCTGTAATGATCAGTCCTGGGCAAGCATTACAAGCGATTTCACCGTTGCTTCTACTTCCCCAGAAGTTTGAGAGATTTTGACATACAGCATTGAAACAGGCCCTTCAGCCCAACTTGCTCCCACCGACCAACATGCCCCAACATCACTAGTCCCACCTGCCTGCGTTAGGCCCATATCTCCCTAAATCAATCCTATTCATCCTGTCTAAATGTTTTTTCAATGTTACGATAGTACCTGCCTCAACTACCTCCTCCGGCAGCTCGTTCCATACACCAACCACCTTTGCGTAAAAAAGTTACCTCTTAGTTTCCCAATTAAATCTTTCCCTCCTCAACTCAAACCTATGCCCTCTGGTTCTCGATTACCTTACTTTGGGCAAAAGTGTGCATTTACTCGATCTATTCCTCTCATGATTTTATACACCTCTATAAGATCACCCCTCATCTTCTTGCGCACCAAGGAATTAAGTCCGAGCCTGCTCAATCTCTCCCTATAGCTCAGACCCGTAAGTCCTGGCAACATCCTTGTAAATCTTCTCTGCACCCTCATCCAGCTTGACAACATCCTTCCTGTAACATGGTTGAATTATTGAAGGAGGTTGCAGAAAGTGTCCATCACAAGGTAGAGACCTCCACACAATTGAAGGGATCTAGAGAAAAAAACTGGCTCAAGCAACAGCTATTATCAAAGACCCACACCACCTGGGTACCGCTGTTACCCTAGGGAAGAAGTACAGGAGGCAGTGAACCATTAGCTGCTGTTTCATCTTGCACTTTCTTGTTGGTGTCTGAATCATTCTGGGAAAACTAGTTTTCCTATCTTTCTTTCCATCAGTAAAATCTAAACTCACTCTTGCTATCAACTGTGCTGTTGTGAGCTTAATACTTCACATTCTTTGACTGAATGTCAAACATAGTTGCAGATTAGTTTAGTTTATTGTCACGTGTACTGAGGTACAGCAAAAAGCTTTTGTTGCGTGCTAGCCAGTCAGAGGAAAGATAATACATGATCACAATCGAGCCGTCCACGGTGTACAGATACATGATGACGGGAATAATGTTTAATGCAAGATAAAGTCCAATTAAAGACAGTCCGAGGGTCTCCAATGAGGTAGATAGTATTTCAGGACCACTCTCTAGTTGTTGGTACGATGGTTCAGGTGCCTGATAACAGCTGTGAAGAAACTCCCTGAATCTGGAAGTGTGCGTTTTCACACTTCTGTACCTCTTCCCTGATGGGAGGGGGGAGAAGTGGGAGCGATCAGGGAAACCAGGTGAGACAGTGTAGCTCTAATCACATCTGCAGTGTGAGATGTGGTGATCGGGCTTAGATGCTAGACAGTTCTGGGTTATCGGCTTTCGAGGGAGCTATGAATTAGCATTTGTTTGACAAAAATAAGCCTCAATTGCCGCAAATGTCTGCTCAGGCAGGTTGGCGGGCTACTTTCTATCATAATGTTATCAAGGTGGACAAACAACAACGTAAGCTTTCGTTAAATAATTGATCAACAATCAAACTGCAATTGCAACTCATTTAAGGTAGCTACAAGTGCTCATACACCTGTTACATTAATATTTATACGTTGAGCAGCATGGTGGGATAATCAATTGACCTCAGAAAGAAACTTACAGCAACACGGAAGCTCCTCTTACTTATTCATCTCCTTCCGCTGCAGAGGTTTGTATCTGGGTAGAGTACAGGGTGCTCGGTAGTTTAGTTTAGCTCAGTTTAGTTTATTATTATTGACACGTGTCTTCCGAGTTACAGTGAAAAGCTGTGTTGTTGCGTGCTAACCAGTCAGCAAAAAGGCTACACCTGATTACAACAAGCCGTCTCCAGTGTACAGATGCAGGATAAAGGGTAGAACGTTTAGTGTAAGATAAAATCCAGTAAAATCTAATCAAAGATAGTTCAAAGGTCTCCAATGAGGTCGAGGGAAGGTCTAGTTGGTGAGAGGATGGTTTATTTGCACAATAACAGCCGGGAAGAAACTGTCGGAATCTGGAGGTACTGATTGAAGCCAGTAAAATCACTGAATCATTGAATGGAGACAATTGAGGAGCAGCATGGAAACAGGCCATTCAGCCCACAGAGTCCACACTGACCATTGATCACCCATTCACACTGGTTCGATGTTATTCCACTTTTCCATCCACTTCTGACACACAAGAGGAAATTTACAGAGGCCAATTTGACCACAAACCGACACATCTTGGGGATGTGGGGGGAAACCGGAGCACCCAGAGGAAACCCACGCAGCCACAGGGAGGAAAACATGGTCAGGATGGATCCCGGGTCTCTGGCGCAGTGAGGCCGCAGCTCTATCAGCTGTGCCACTGAGCCACCCTGTACATCTCTTAGCTGTTTTGTTTCATAGAATCACATAACACACAGAGGCCATTTGGCCCATCGAGTCTATGATGTCACAATAGGGTGATTCCAACAGACTTGCTTCCCTGCATTCTCCCATTTATTTCCCCAATTGCCGTTTTGAAAACATCAACCAATTCTGTTTCCACCATTTCAGGAGGCTGAGTGTTCCAGATCAGGAATACTTTTTGAATAAAATAGGTTTTCCTCACCTTCCCCTTGTATCTTTAAGTGACATTTTAAAATGTGCATCCCCATGTTAATGAACCATTTGTGGACACAAGGAACTGCAGATGCTGGTTTACAAAAAAGGACTTAAAGTGTTGGAGAAAGACACAAAATGCTGGAGTAACTCAGCGGGTCAGGCATCCTCTCTGGAGAAAAGGAATAGGTAATGTTTCGGATCAAGACCCTTCTCCAGACTGAACAAGGGTTTCGACCTGAAACGTCAGCCATTCCTTCTCTCCAGAGATACTGCCAGTCCCATTGAATTACTTCAGCATTTTGTGCCTATCTTCGGTGTAAACCAGCATCTGCAGTTCCTTCTTACAGAAAGTGCTGGAGCAACATGGCCATTGAGGTAGCATCGCTGGAGAACAAGGATAGGTGACATTTTGGGTCATTTGTGGGGTGATCAAGTTTTTCCTTGTAACGCTACCACACCATACAAGTGCCTGTAACAATAAACTCGATTTGACTTGATCATGTTTAACAGAGTTGGTGACGTTTCAGGTCAGGAAAGGATCTGAAGAAGGGTCCCCTACGTCACAAAGAAACCCTCAGCAGGTCAAGCTGGATCTGTGGTGGCAGACGGATCATAGTGGTGATGTGTGGGTTTGTATGTTAGTGGCCTCTGTAAAATGTCCCCTAATTCACAGGAAGTGAATGAGAAAATAACATAGAACTAGTGTGAACAGGTGATCTATGGTCTGCATGAAAGACATGTTTCCATGCTGTATCTTTCAGTCTTTCAGGCTATCTTTAATCGGACTTTATCTTGCACTAAACGTTATTCCCTTTAGCTTGAATCTGTACACTGTGGATAGCTCGATTGTAATATGTATTGTCTTTCCGCTGATTGGTTAGCACACAACAAAAAGGATTTTCATGTACATCGGTACACGTGACATTAACTAAACTAGGCATCTAACACACTTACATGACATGCTGGCATATTTCTTTGAACTCACAACTAGCTAGAATTGCAAACACTGCACTTTCTTCCACCATGACAATGCTGCAATAAAATGTGCATCAATGCTATCAGCTCCTTTATATTGGCAATAAATTGTCATTTATGTCAATAGATTGGGATATCAACCCCAGAGATGAGATTGATTTATGAAAATATTAGAATATAATTAAATAGAAAATGCATACAAATTGCCGGCAGGGAATGACTAGTTAATTATGTGCTAGCTTTCAAAGTTCTTCACAAGCTTAAATAAGAATTGCTTTGTTTTAGTTAGACTGTTATTGTAACAATAACAATAACGAACAGATAAATGTGGCTATTACACTTGGAATCAATACACTTGCAAGGAAGGTATCACTCAGTCATTTAAACTTCATACATTTGATGTCAAATATTCAACATGCTTGGTCCTTCAAGGTTTTATGCAGTTATTTGTGGAGCTGTAGTTGAAAGGTGAAGAGGCAATTACTGGGATTTGGAATTAACCAGGGATGGGGATCAAGAATTATACTCATTATGTACCCAGGTAATATCGCAACATTTAAGAAGCATTTAGACAGGTACATGGATAGGTTTATAGGGATATGGGCCAAATGCAGGCAGGTGGGACGAATGTAGATGGGGCATGTTGGTCGGTGTGGGCGAGTTGGGCTGAAGGACCCGTTTTCCACGCTGTATCACTCCATGACGCTGTGACACTATTAGAATTTTTTTAAAGGCCTGTTCGTGATGGGAGGCAGATGTTAGGGCTGAGGTTCAGCAAAATTCCAATGATCTGGCATGTTCAAGACTTGGATGGTGCGAGATTATCAGAACTTCTGTTTTATTGGATGTTACTTTTTAATACCGTAACACAATCTCAATTGTTTCTTTATAAAAGATGCAAGACAGTACTGCGATGAATCTTTCAGTGAACTCAGTAAGTTTAGGGGGATGTAGTAACAGGCAACTGTCTGTAGAAACAGACAAGGTGTCAGCGGTTATGGGGAGAAGGCAGGGGAATGGGGTTAGGAGGGAGAGATAGATCAGCAGTCATTGAATGGCGGAGTAGACTTGAAGGGCCGAATGGCCTAATTCTGCTCCGATCACTTATGACCTTATGCAACTGCAGATGCTGGTTTACCAAACAAGACACCAAATGCTGGAGTAACTCAACGTGTTAGGCAGCATAGAGTCTGGCAGTGTGGAAATAACTATCTGTCTAAATGTTTCTCAGACGTTGCGATAGTAATTGCCTCAACTACATACACCCACCACCCCTTATGTAAAAAAGGTTACCCCTCAGGTTCCCATTAAATATCCCCCCCCCCCCCCCTTCAACTTAAACCTATGTCCTTTGGTTCTTGATTTCCTTACTCTGGGCAAGAGCCCTTGCGTTACCTCATCTATTCCTCACATGATTTTGTACAGCTCTATAAGATCACCCCTGATCTCTGGAGAATATGGATAGGTGACATATGGGGCCCTTCTTCAGATACTGTCCCTACCCGTAACGTTATCTATCCTTGTCCTCTGTTCTCCAGAGATGCTGCCTGACCCGCTGAGTTACTCCAGCACTTTGTGTCAAGTTTAGAGGGATGATGGGAAAAAAAGACTCTGGTAAGTTCCTTGGTAGGCTTGGCAAACCGAATCGGGTGAATAAGGGTACTAGGACCCTAGTGAGTCAAAAAGAACCAGGCCCCCAGTGGCTTGATGAGAGAACGGGAACCATGGCTTGGTGAGTGGGAGGGAGTCTATGAAACAGGGCCCATGGGAGTGAGAACCAGGGGCATGGAAAGTGGAGACCAGGGATCCCAGGAAGTCTTTTGGACCATTTTTAATCAGACTTCACTGGACTTCACTTATCTTGCACTAAACGTTATTCCCCTTATCATGTGTTTAAACACTGTATCTCTCCCTCCCATTCCCACACTGACCTTTCTGTCCTTATTGTCACGTGTACCGAGGTACAGTGAAGAGCTTTTGTTGCAGTTAGCGGAATGACAATACATGATTACAATCGAGCTATCCACAATATACAGACAAAATGTGCAGGAAGGAATGCAGATGCTGGTTTAAACCGAAGATAGACACAAAATGCTGGAGTAACTCAGTGGGACAGGCAGCATCCCTGGAGAGAAGGATTGGGTGACATTTCTGGTCGAGGCCCTTCTTCAAACTGATGTCTGGGGAGAGGGAGGTACATAGATAAGGAAGTGCATAGATAAGGCACTCTAAGGAATGAAAACAAGACAAAGAATGGAGTTCAAGGAAAATGTAGAATAGATCATTATGAGTTGGGAGAAGTTAACAACCATGCAAACAGTGATAAAATGTAGTCAGAGACAGTTAAGGGCCTGTCCCACTTGCATGCGATTCCATGCGTTTGGAGCGACCAAACGTGGTCGCTTGAGGCGTACGGGCACCGTATGGCCGCGCGGGGCCGGTCCCACTTCAAAGCGCGGAGTTGTGCGAGGCTGTTCCCGACATCGAGCGGGGCTCCGAAATTCTGACAGTGTCCGAAATCTTCGCGCGCCAACGCCTGTCGGCACGCAGGCACATTACGGTCGTACGCTGCGTCTGGACGGCGTACGCAGCGTCTTGATGGCGTACGCCTAGCGCGTGGCGTTGCGCGATGATGTCACCGCCTGGCGTGGCGTTGCGTGATGACGTTACCGCCCGACGCCATGCTACGCCCAAATTCAGTCGGCCTGCCTCCTGCCCAGCTGATTGGTAAGTATGACGCAAATGACGTCACGCGCGAATTTAGCACCAAACGCACGCAATCGCATGCAAGTGGGACAGGCCCTCAAGACTGGTCGGAGAACTGGGAAAGGGGAGGAATGGAGAGAAAGGGGAAGCAAGGCTTACTTGAAGTTAGAGAAGTTAGTGTTCATATCTAACTCTCTTTTAAATTCATCCAGTGAATTGGCCTCTACTGCCTTCTGTGGGAGAGAATTCGTGAATTGGCCTCTACTGCCTTCTGTGGGAGAGAATTCCACAAATTCACAACTCACTGGGTGAAAAAAAAAATTCTCATCTCAGTTGTAAATGGCCTCGCTTTATTTTTAGAATGTGGCCTCTGGTTCTGGACTCCCCCAACATTGGGAACATTTTTTCCTGCATCAAGCTTGTCCAGTCCTTTTATAATTGTATATGTTTCTATAAGATCCCTTCTCATCCTTCTAAATTCCAGTGAATACAAGCCCAGTCTTTCCAATCTTTCCTCATATGACAGACCCGCCATCCCGGGGATTAACCTTGTGAATCTACGCTGCACTGCCTCAATAGCAAGGATGTCCTTCCTCAAATTAGGAAACCAAAACTGCACACAATACTCACCAGGGCCCCGTACAACTGCAGGACTTCTTAACTCCTTTACTCAAATCCTCTTGTTATGAAGGCCAACATGCCATTAGCTTTATTCACTGCCTGCTTTACCTGCATGTTTATTTCAGTGACTGGTGTACAAGGACACCCAGGTCTCATTGCACTTCCCTTTTTCCTAATCTGATACCATTGAGATAATAATCTGCCTCCTTGTTCTTGCCGCCAAAGTGGATAATCTCACATTTATCTACATTATACTGCATCTGCCATGCATCTGCCCACTCACTCAACCTGTCCAAGTCACCCTGCAACCTCCTAGCAACCTCTTCGCAGTTCACTTACCACCCAGCTTTGTGTCATCTGCAAATTTGCTAATGTTACTTTTAATTCCATCATCTAAATCATTAATATATATTGAAAATAGTTGCGGCCCCAGCATCAAGCCTTGTGGCACTCCACTCGCCACTGCCTGCCATTCTGACAGAGACCCGTTTATTCCCAGTCTTTGTTTCCTGTCTGCCAACCCATTCTCTATCCATGTCAATACCCAACCCCCAATACCATGTGCTCTAATTTTTCCCATTAATCTCCTGTATGGGACCTTGATAAAAGACTTTCTGAAAGTCCAGATACACCACATCCACTGGCTCTCCTTCATCCATTTTATTTGTCACATCCTCAAAAAATTCCAGAAGATTAGTCAAGCATGATTTCCCTTTCATAAATCCATGTTGACTTGGACTAACCCTTTTACTGTTATCCAAATGCCCCATTATTACTTCTTTAATAATTGACTCCGGCATCTTCCCCACCACCGATGTCAGGCTAACTGGTCTATAATTCCCCGTTTTCTCTCTCGCTCCTTTCTTGAATAGTGGGATAACATTAGCTACCCTCCAATTCACAAGAACTGATCCTGAATGTATAGAACATTGAAAAATGATCACCAATGCGTCCACGATTTCTAGAGCCACCTCCTTGAGTACCCTGGGACCATCAGGGGATTTATCAGCCATCAGTCCCATCAGTCTACCCAATACTATTTCTCGCCTAATGCAAATTTATGTCAGTTCCTCTGTCTCCCTAGATCCTCTGTCCTCTTGTACATCTGGGAGATTGTTTGTGTCTTCCCTAGTGAAGACAGAACCAAAGTACCTGTTCAACTCTTCTGCCATTTCCTTGTTCCCCATAATAATTTCACCTGTTTCTGCCTTCAAGGGACCCACATTTGTCTTTACTAATCTTTTTCTCTTAACATACCTAAAATAGTTTTTACTATTCTTCTTTATATTCTTGGCCAGCTTACCCTCGTACTTCATCTTTTCACACCGTATTGCCCTTTTTGTTACCTTCTGTTGTCCTTTGAAAGTTTCCCAATCCTCTGGCTTCCCGCTACTCTTTGCAATGTTATACACCTTTTCTTCGGTTTTATTCCATCCCTAACTTCCCTTGTTAGCCTCTTACTACCCTAGAATCTTTCTTCCTCTTTGGAATGAAATGATCCTGCATCTTCTGGATTATGCCCAGAAATTCCTGCCATTGCTGTTCCACTGTCATTCCAGCTAGGATCCTTTTCCAGTCGACCTTGGCCAGCTCCTCTCTCATGCCTTCATAGTCCCTTTTGTTCAACTGCAACACTGACACTTCTGATTTAACCTTATCCCTCTCAAATTGCAGATTAAAACATCATATTATGGTCACTACTAGCTGTTCCTTAACCTTGATTTCCCTTATTAAATCTGGTTCATTAGACAACACTAAATCCAGAGTTGCCTTCTCTCTAGTAGGCTCCAGTACAAGCTGCTATAAAAATCTATCTCAGAGGCACTCTACAAACTTTCTTTCTTGGGGTCCAGAACCAACTTAATTTTCCCATGATCATGGCATATTGAAATCTCCCATAACCTTAGTGGTATTACCTTTGTTAAATGTCATTTTTAACTCCTGCTGCAACTTGCATCCTATATCCAGGCTACTGTTTGGGGGCCTGTAGATAAGTCCCATTAGTGTCTTCTTATCTTTACAATTCCTCAATTCTATCCACAGCGACTCTACATCGTCAGTCCCTATGTCACCCCTCACAACGGACTGAATTTCGTCCCTCACCAGCAGAGCTATCCCACCTCCTTTGCCCACCTGCCTGTCCTTTCTATAGGACATATAATCCTGAATATTCAGTTCCCAGTCCGATCCTCCTGCAGCCATGTCTCAGTAATCCCCACAATGTCATATCTACCAATCTCTAACTGAGCCTCAAGCTCATCCACTTTACTTCTTATACTTTGCACATTCATATATAATACTTTTAATCCATTATTCACCTCACCTTTCACATCAATTCCTATTTCACTTGGCCATACTTTCCTATCCCTTCGTGAACTTTCTGCCCCGTTAATTCTGGTGTCTTTCTTAACTTTTCCTATACTCTCTTTCCCTTTTACTCCATCCTTGTATTTCCAATTTGTCTCCCCCACCCCCACCCCCACCCCCTCCCCAACCTAATTAGTTAAAAAAAAAATGTTATTAGAAGCAATGTACATACATCTTAATCATAATACGCAACATATTACATTTCTTGTACGACTTCTTTTTTTTTCCTTTTTTGTAAACTTTAACCTATAATAGAAAAGGAGAAAAAAAAAAAAGAGAAAGCAGAAAAGAGTGAGGATAGTTGTGAAGTGTAGTCCGCAGTAATTGCCGTTAAGTGAATGATAATGGTTAAGTAGTCTGCGTGCTTGAAAATGTGAAAAGAAAAGAAGAAGAAAAAAAAGGGGGGGCCTTAAGAAAAGAAAAAGAAAATAAGTAAGGAATCTAAAAAAGGTAAGGCTAAGCAAGAAGGAAAGGGAATGTGTCTAATTCCTGACGATTCACACCCATCACCTAGTTCTAAATAATTATTTTCCAGGGTACACAAAAATGCTGGAGAAACTCAGCGGGTGCAGCATCTGCAGTTCCTTCTTTAACACAATTATTTTCCAGGGTTGTGTTGCACCATATTACACCCATAACAAATCAATGAAAGGTGACCATATTCTTAAGAATTGCTCTTGTTTTCCTGCTGGATCAAGTCTCCTTTCCTCAAGATGCTACCTAATTAGTTTAAACTCATTTAGTTAAATCTCCTTTGTACTGCCTCCTTCCTCTCCATGTGCTGTCCAGAATTGGGCCCACTCATGGCCTAACCTAGGGTATATAATATGTTTTTAGCCAAGAGGTTCACCTGATGGGAAGACAAATTAGAAATGTGGCTAACTGTGTCTAACTGTAGCAGGCACGCATTGTTTACTAGATTCCCAAATGATTCACGATACCAAAAAAAAAGTAATTGGACATGCTCAATACCACACCCAGTTTTCCACAGCAATATCGCTTTACATCTCAGGACTGCTGAAGAAGAATATAAAAATCCTGTGAATAAAATATACTCTCATCTTTAATGCACCAGTAATACTTCAGTGCTTTGTTCAACAAGGCTATAAATGAATAATTGATCACAACTAATCAAACTATCCTCAGGTTGTTTTTCTTGAGCTGATTTCAAAATCTAGCTCTGAGATGTGATTAAAAATATCATTTCTATCGGGTGCTTTCGTTTATACTCTGGGAGATTCATTTTTATTCATTCTCATAACTAAGTGCATAATTATCCTCAGCTCTGAATGATGAATGCAATTATAATGCATTACTGATAATTCGGTAATATGTGCAAACCAGTTCTGACACAAATATTAACCTCCAATTCACTGCTATGTGCATGCATGTTGCATGAAGGTTTATCGGCTTTATTATTATGAAATCTACAGTTATGAGGGAAGTACGGAGATTGTACTCAGAGCAGAGAAAGACACGGGCAGATTTAAAGGATATGTTCCCATTTAGGGCACAGATTTATGGATTAGTCTCAAGAAGGATCCCAACCCGAAACTTCACCTATCCATGTTTTCCAGAGATGCTGCCCGACCTGCTGGATTATTCCAGCACTTTACTTTAGACTTTAGAGATATAGTGTGGAAACAGGCCCTCCGGCCCACCGAGTCCATGCCAACATGCGATCACCCCTTACACTAGCACTCTCCTACATGCTGGGGACAATTTACAACTTTTTTGGCAGTTCCTTCCAACAAACCTGTACGTCTTTGGAGTGTGGGAGGAAACCGGAGCACCCGGAGAAAACCCACAGGGAGAATGTACAAACTCCGCACTACGTACAGGCAAACTCCGTAGTGTCCCATCAACACTAGTCCCACTTGCCTGTGTTTGGCCCATATCACTCTAAATATATCCTATCCATGTACCTGTCTAAATGCTTCTTTAACGTTGTGGTAGTACCTGCCTCAACTACTTCCTCCAGCAGCTCATTCCATACACCCACCACCGTTTGGATAAAAAAAGTTGCCCCTCAGATTCCTATTAACCCCCCCCCCCCCCTCACCTTAAACCTATGTCCTCTGGATCTTGATTGTCCTACTCTGGGCAAGAGACTCTGAGCATTTACCTGCTCTATTTATCTCATGATTCTGTACACCTCTAAGATCACCACTCATCCTCCTGCGCTCTACGGTATAGTCCTGGCCTGCTCAATCTCTCCCTTGGGCTCAGTCTTGGCAACATCCTTGTAAAAAATTGTTTATGCTTTTCATTAGGGTAATTCAAACCAATATCTCGCGTGGCTAGACATTGTAAATACGCTCTTCTAAAGCTTACCCCCATAGTCTAGTTCAGTAAAAATCACTGACTCAAGCACTGGACCAACAAAACTTTATTTTTAATGAACAGCAAATTCCCCTATACGATACCTAAACCACCGCGGGTTCGATCCTTGTTTCTGCCTGGCCAAGCCCTTCAGCCTCGTGCAAGCAGACACTGCCCAAAAGGTTATGCAGTGCCAAGCGCTCCTCCAGAAGATCGACATTCATCTAAAATGGGGCTACCTTTTATAGGTCCATGAACCTTGAGGGGCCAAACTACATAAGGGTGGTCTCTTTACATTCCAATCAAACATATTAATTACATCAATACATTATTGACAGTTCCCCAAACCAATTACAGAGTCTTCCATACAATGTTTCTGGCAGAAGCTTCTGGAAGGAAGCTAACTAACTGAATAATGCAACATTTACCCTGGAACTCAAAACAATCCTGCCAGGGCTTAACACTTTGGCCAATCAACAAACAGCAGGGTAACTGTCTTGCAACATTATTTACATTATTTACAATTATTTTGCATCAACCCAATCAAACTCACGCATTCACAATACTTTGGAGGTTTTCTGCAAGAATCTCATTCATACTGACAATTGAAGAGATACTCATACATTTCTTATCTGCAACATCTGGGACCTAGACTTCCTGGCACCAGTCAGCAGCTTGTGGCTTCTTCTGCAGAATCAACCATCAGGCCTTGTAAATGCATGGATTTTGTACTTTATTTTGGTTCTATTCTGGCCCTATTTTTGTCCAGGATTTACACCATCACCCTACCTGCATTCTACGCATAACAATGTTGTACATGTTCATACCCTATCTAATCTGGCAGGTGGCATTTTGCACACGAAACTCATTGCAATTCCCTACCTGTTCAACTCAAATCAAGGGCCTCCAACTGATTAATATTGCTGCCTATAGCTCCGTTGGTTAAACCCAGATCCCTGTTGAATCAACTTGTCCCGCTCCCTTCAATTGTCTGTGCTTCTGAACCCTGTATCCCTTTAAAATGTCACCTGTTAGATTTGATAGAGATTACCTTTCAAATGCTTGCTGTGGGAAAGATTTGACTTCACAGAGCCACGCGAGCAAGCGAGAATCCAATAACTAAATATCATTTATCTCTTATCAAGTCTCATCACATGCAATCAGACTGCCAGAACTCCAGGTGACATTGTCATCCTGAAAAAAAGTTTCACAGGCAGTCACTGCAAGAAAATTACCAGCGGACTGCAGCTTGTCACAAAAGATGAAAACAATATATAATTTCACAAAGAATATTAAGAGAGAAAACAATCCAACTCTTTCTTTTTAGTTGATTTCATGATTGCGAACTGACAAAGTCTCCATATGCAATTAAAGTTAGCACTAATAGAATCTACTTCAAAATCTTTGTGAACATGCTTTTTTCAATCAAAGTTTTACAATGCTTTTTTTTCCCATTAATTCGTCATTGTGTTATGTGTGTGTCATAAATAAAGGCGGTGAGGCCCCATTTGGAGTATTGTGTTCAGTTTTGGATACCCTGCTCTTGGAAGGATGTTGTTAAGCTGGAAAGAGTGTGGAGAAGATTTATGAGGATGTTGCCGAGACTTGAGGGCCTGAGCTATAGGGAAGGCTGAGCAGGCTAGGACTTTATTCCTTGCGCAGGGGGTTGAGGGGTGATCTTATAAAAATGTATAAGATCATGAGGGGAATAAATTGGGTGAATGCACATAGTCTTTTACCCAGAGTAAGGGAATCAAGAACCAGAGGACAAAGGATTAAGGTGAAAAGGGATAGATTGAATAGGAAAGTGATAGATTTAATAGGAACCCAAGGGGCAACTATTTCACACAAAGGGTGGTGGGTACATGAAACGAGCTGCCAGTGGAAGTAGTTGAGGCTGGTACAATAACAACTTTTAAAAAACTTTTGGACAGGCACACAGATAGGAAAGGTGTAGACGGATACGGGGAAAATGTGGCTTGGTGGGACTAGTGTAGATGAGGGATCCTGGTCAGTCTGGGAAAGATGGGCTGAAGGGCCTGTTTCTGTTCTGTATGAATTAATGACACAATACTAGTGGTAACTCAAATGAAAAAGATCCAGTGCTGTGCCGATTGTCAGGCCTTACACTAGGAGGTGGATTTTAACCTTCATTAATCCATTACATTGATGCAGTAATTTCCAATATTAACCACTATTTTGCATACCATTTTCCTAGAATGCTTGATTCAGGAACACTTTATTTCCTATTGATTTTTAACTACTGAATAGTCTTCCTCTAGGCTTGGGTGTTGGCCCGATCTTCCAACCTACCTCATTACAGATCTTGCTTTTTTTTTCTCACTTTCGCTTTGTAGCTGTAGCTCTAGTTTTAGTTCATACTTAGCACTGCCAGGGATGGTGTGGAAGGCATATTTAATAGTGGTACTTCGGTATCTTTTGGATAGGGACATGGAGGTGCAGGGAATGGAGGGATATGCATCATGTCAAGGCAGAGGAGATTAGTTATCTTTGGAGCACCATGGTGACACAGCGGCAGAATTGCTGCTTTACAGTGCCAGAGGCCTGGGTTTGATCCTGACTACGGGTCCTGTCTGTATGGAGTTTGTACGTTCTCCCTGTGACTGCATGGGTTTTCTCTGGGTGCTCCGGTTTCCTCCCGCACTCCAAAGACGTACGGATTTTTAGGTTGTGGCTTTGGTAAAATTGTAAATTGTGTAGGATAGTGTTAGTGTACGGAATGATCTCTGGTTGTCGTGGACTCGGTGGGCCAAGGGCCTGTTTCCTCGCTGTATCTCAAAAGTCTAAAGAGTAAAATCTAAAGGTTAAATTACTATGTGTTTATAATTTATTTTACTTTATGTTTGCCATCCCAATATTGGATTGCTCGATATCAAAGTTAAGCTTCTTATAATGAAGATTGCTGCTGCATTAATTCCCATCTTAAAAGTATCACGAAGTTTGGAAAATTGGATTTGCATTTCAATTACGTTATTATAATATATTTATTCCTGATTATTAGAGCAGCTTTGTTATCTTTAAGGCATTTAAGACTTTGGGGCTGAAGATCAAACTAACTATAATTGCTGGGTCAATTGAACGAGAAAATGCTTCAGACTTGCTGATTAATCTAATGTAATGATATTTGAAAGACCAAGTAAATGAAGATAATACAAGTATTTTTTTGTGCAATAGGATTTAATGTTTTAATATCAACCAATTTAATAGCAAATATATCCAAGCCGTGAAAAGCAATGGTTTTCCAAAATGCAATAAACATAATCTGATTTTGGGAATGTACTTTTAAAGACCATCATAAATTTTTGTTGTGTATTAGTTGATAAAGTGCAGAATGTTGAAATTATATGATTAACTCTCATGTGCATAATGGAACAAAAATAATAACTCAGCTGCCAAATACAAAATTCAAGTTGAGCACATTGAATAACAAGATCTTTGTTTCCTCTAAAGATTTTAATGAGACATTAATAATGAGCTCCAAGGTTGAGGATAGAACACTGCCCATCATTAAAAATGAGAACAACTCGTAGCTACTCAAATTTCACCAATCAATTGGATTAAGGTTTAATCCCGTCAGTATATCTTGTTTTAGAAATTCCCTTGTACCCTTCCCAATCAATTGTTGTTTTGAGAAAAGTCCTGGATTAACTCAGTGGGTCGGTGACAATGGGTGCTCTCTGTACGGAGTTTGTACGTTCTCCCTGTGACCCAGTGGGTTTTCTCCAGGTGCTCAGGTTTCCTCCCACACTCCAAAGACATACAGGTTTGTAGGTTAATTAGCTTTGGTAAGTTGTAAAATTGTCCCTAGTATACGGGGTGATCACTGGTTGGCACGGACACGGTGGGCCAAAGGGCCTGCTTCTGCACAGTCTAAAGTCAGGCAGAATCTCTGGACAGCTTGGATAGGAGACATTTCGGATTGGGACCCTTCTTCAGACTGAAGACTTTGAGGGCCTGTAACACTTGGCAATTTTTTCGGCGACTGCCGGCATCATTGACTGACGTATCAGGGTCGCTGAAAGATTTTGAACATTTCATAAATCCAGTGGCGACAAAAAAAAGTTGCGATTCTTGAGGAGACACCGCGCGTCAATACGTCGTCACGCCACACCACGCCGCGACTTTCTCGGTGACCTGATATGTCAGTCAATGATGCCGACAGTCGCTGAAAAATCTTATCTGCAGACTCTCTTTTTAAGCAGAGGTTGTGTGCCAGAGTTAAAGACCATGATTGGCATAGACGAGTTGGGGCAACGGGCCTGTTTCCCTGCTCTATGACGATGACTTGGTCCAAAAGTCTTTGCCAGACAATCTAATTGTTGCCTTTGGCCATGTTTATTTACTTATTATGTCTCAAAGGAGGTGGAAGTTAAATTGTTAATCCTCAACTTAACTGGGGCAAGGGCTTAAGGCACATCGAAAGGACAATATTAGCAGGATGCGCTCCACAACATCTTGAGGAGGAAATATATTCCCTTATCATCATCACAGAGCCTAAATCCTTGGGGGTAGGGTGTTGACATGGATAGAAAATTGGTTGGCAGACCGGAAGCAAAGATTAGGAGTGAACGGGTCCTTTTCAGAATGGCAGGCAGTGGCGAGTGGAGTGCCGCAAGGCTCGGTGTTGGGGCCGCAACTGTTTCCCATATATATTAATGATTTGGAGGAGGGAATTAGGAGCAACACTAGCAAGTTTGCGGATGACACAAAGCTGTGTAGCAGTGTGAACTGTGAAGAGGATGTTAGGAGGTTGCAGGGTGACCTGGACGGGTTGAGTGAGTGGGCAGATGCATGGCAGATGCAGTATAATATAGATAAATGTGAGGTTATCCACTTTGGCGGCAAAAACAAGGGGGCAGATTATTATCTCAATGGGGTTAGGTTAGATAAGGGGGAGGTGCAGCGAGACCTGGGCGTCCTTGTGCACCGGTCACTGAAAGTTACAGGTACAGCAGGCAGTGAAGAAAGCTAATGGAATGTTGGCCTTCATATCAAGAGGATTTCAGTATAGGAGTAAAGAGGTCCTTCTGCAGTTGTATAGGGCTCTGGTGAGACCACATCTGGAGTATTGTGTACAGTTTTGGTCTCCTAATTTGAGGAAGGACATCCTTGTGATTGAGGCAGTGCAGCATAGGTTCACGAGATTGATCCCTGGGATGGCGGGACTGTCATATGAGGAAAGATTGAAAAGACTAGGCTTGTATTCACTGGAGTTTAGAAGGATGAGGGGGAATCTTATAGAAACATATAAAATTATAAAAGAACTGGACAAGCGAGATGCAGGAAAAATGTTCCCAATATTGGACGAGTCCAGAACCAGGGGCCACAGTCTTAGAATAAAGGGGAGGTCATCTAAGACTGAGGTGAGAAAAAACGTTTTCACCCAGAGAGTTGTGAATTTATGGAATTCCCTGCCACAGAGGGCAGTGGAGGCCAAGTCACTGGATGGATTTAACAGAGAGTTAGATAGAGCTCTAGGGGCTAGTGGAGTCAAGGGATATGGGGAGAAGGCAGGCACGGGTTATTGATAGAGGACAATCAGACATGATCACAATGAATGGCGGTGCTAGCTCGAAGGGCCGAATGGCCTCCTCCTGCACCTATTTTCTATGTTTCTATGTTTCTAATTGCCTCAATAGGCAGCCAGCATCATCAGAGACCCACATCGGTCAAACTTGTGTACTGCGTAGGTTACATAGATACATAGAAAATAGGTGCAGGAGTAGGCCATTCGGCCCTTCGAGCCTGCACCGCCATTCAATATGATCATGGCTGATCATCCAACTCAGTATCCCGTACCTGCCTTCTCTCCATACCCCCTGATCCCTTTAGCCACAAGGGCCACATCTAACTCCCTCATAAATAGAGCCAATGAACTGGCCTCAACTACCCTCTGTGGCAGAGAGTTCCAGAGATTCATCACTCTCTGTGTGAAAAAGTTTTTCCTCATCTCGGTCTTAAAGGATTTCCCCCTTATCCTTAAGCTGTGACCCCTTGTCCTGGACTTCCCCAACATCGGGAACAATCTTCCTGCATCTAGCCTGTCCAACCCCATAAGAATTTTGTACGTTTCTATAAGATCCCCTCTCAGTCTCCTAAATTCTAGCGAGTATAAGCCAAGTCTATCCAGTCTTTCTTCATATGAAAGTCCTGACATCCCAGGAATCAGTCTGGTGAACCTTCTCTGCACTCCCTCTATGGCTATAATGTCCTTCCTCAGATTTGGAGACCAAAACTGTACGCAATACTCCAGGTGTGGTCTCACCAAGACTCTGTACAACTGCAGTAGAACCTCCCTGCTCCTATACTCAAATCCTTTTGCTATGAAAGCTAACATACCATTTGCTTTCTTCACTGCCTGCTGCACCTGCATGCCTACTTTCAATGACTGGTGTACCATGACACCCAGGTCTCGCTGCATCTCTCCATTTCCTAATCGGCCATCATTTAGATAATAGTCTGCTTTCCTGTTTTTGCCACCAAAGTGGATAACCTCACATTTATCCACATTATACTGCATCTGCCAAACATTTGCCCACTCACCCAGCCTATCCAAATCACCTTGCAGTCTCCTAGCATCCTCCTCACAGCTAACACTGCCCCCCAGCTTAGTATCATCCGCAAACTTGGAGATGTTGCCTTCAATTCCCTCATCCAGTTCATTAATATAAATTGTAAATAGCTGGGGTCCCAGCACTGAGCCTCGCGGTACCCCACTAGTCACTGCCTGCCATTGTGAAAAGGACCCGTTTACTCCTACTCTTTGCTTCCTGTTTGCCAGCCAGTTCTCTATCCACATCAATACTGAACCCCCAATACCGTGTGCTTTAAGTTTGTATACTAATCTCTTATGTGGTACCTCGTCGAAAGCCTTCTGAAAGTCCAGATACACCACATCCACTGGTTCTCCCTTATCCACTCTACTAGTTACATCCTCAAAACATTCTATAAGATTCGTCAGACATGATTTACCTTTCGTAAATCCATGCTGACTTTGTCCAATGATTTCACCACTTTCCAAATTGTTGTTTGCAAAACAAAGCTTTTCACTGTACCGAGGTACATGTGGCAATAAAGTGTCATTCATTAATTCGATCCTGATCTTGGGTGCTGTCTGTGTGGAGTTTGAAGATTCTCCCTGTGACCGAGTTTGTTGCTCCGGTTTCCTCCCACACCGCAATGACATGCGGATTTGTCGGCTATTTGTCCTCTGTTAAATCACTCCTAGGGAGTAGGGAGTGGATTACAAAGGAGTATAACATAGAACTAATCTTAACGGGTGATCGATAGTCAGCGTGGACTCGGTGGGATGGAGAGCCCGTTTCCATGCTATATCTTTAAACTAAACATGATGCCGGGGGGTGGTAGTGGAGGCAGATGCAATAGCGGTATTTTCAAGGCTTTTCGATCGGCACAGATATTTAGAGGAGCCACAGTGGTGCAGCGGTGGAGATGCTGCCTTATGGCGCCCGAGACCTGGGTTCAATCCTGACTATGAGTGCCGTCTGTACGGAGTTTGTACGTTTACCCAGAGTAGGGGGATTTGAGAGCCAGACCAGTGCTGAGATGGGACAGAATTAATAGGAACCTGAGAGACAACTTTTTTTATTTACGCACACACACACACACACACACACACACACACACACACACACACACACACACACACACACACACACACACACACACACACACACACACACAAAGGGTGGTAGGTGCACAGAATGAGCTGCCCAAGGAGGTAGCTGAGTCGGGTTCTATCACAATGTTTCAGAAATATTTAGACAGGTACATGGGCAGGTGTAGAGGGATGTGAGCCAAATGCAGACAGGTGGGACTAGTGTAGATGTTCTTCGGAGTGCCCAAGTTGGGCCGAAGGGCCCGTTTCCATGCTATGACTCCAAGAGGACAGGTGTTTAAAACTGCCAAAAGTTAAACTTAGGATTCAAAATCATCTGGGCCTTTCACTTTTCTTTCATTTCAGGAGCTGCAACAGACTTATGGACTTCAAGTAAATGATTTCTTTAGATATCTTCAACTTAGAGATTATGTAAAAGCAAATACCCAAAACTTTAGAATTAGAAATTCAGAAATTCTTGATGATTGTTGGAATAAACACCCTAATACAGAAAAATTAATAGCTTATATATATAATATTTTATTAGACAGTGATATTCCATTGACGGACTTACACAGACAAACTTGGGAAAAAGAACTAAATCAAATAATAACGAAAGATACTTGGGAAGAAAGTTTACAACACATACACCAATGTTCATTAAATGCCAGACACTCTCTAATACAATTTAAAGTAATACATAGGTTACATTATTCCAAAACAAAACTAAATAAAATCTTCCCACATATCTCACCTATATGTGATAAATGCCAACATTTAGAGGCTAATTTATCTCATAAGTTTGCAAATTGCATAAAAATTAAAAAATTCTGGGCAAATATTTTAAGAATAATATCTAATGTGACGAGCACTCAATTGGACCCGGATTCAAAATCAATAATACTAGGAACATTAGAATTAAATCAAACATTTACAACAACTCAAAGAAACTTTATTGATTATAGTATAATAACTGGGAAAAAATTAATTCTAAAATTTTGGAAAGGTCCTATAACCCCCACAATCAAAATGTGGATTATAGAAATGACGGAGACCTTACACTTGGAAAGAATTAGACTTGTCCTGTTGGACAAACAAGAACTATTCGTTGGAACATGGTCTCCCTTTATTGATTATTTAAAGGGTCAGAACGGTTCAGCACGAGAACCTGACTAACACTCGAGCCAAGGAATAGATGAAATGTTCGGAAATGTACGAATATATCTCGTATGAAGTTTGTTATCTTAGTAAGTTATTCCATTTATTATCTCTTTCTTTTTTGTTCTTTTTGTTTCTTTTCTTTCTCTCTTTTCTCTCTTTTCTCTCTTTCATCTATCTTTTTAGTTCTATTTAGTTTTTTTTTAAAAGGAAAAAAGAAAAAAGTATTGGAGACAATGTAATAAGATTTGACAATATTACTAATTTAAAAATGTAAGACTGGAAATGATTTTAATATGAAATGTATGTATCTCCAATAAAAAATATTCTTAATAAAAAATTAAAAAATAAAAAATAAAATAAAATCATCTGGGCCTTCTTCATACTATAGCTGCTGATATGAGAGATAGTCTTCTGGTCAGAATACAATGGGCAGCACTGTGGCACAGTGGTGGAGTTGCTGCCTTACAGCGCCAGAGGCCTCGGTTCGATCCTGACTATGGGTGTTGTCTGTATGGAGTTTGTACATTCTCCCCATAACTGCATGGCTTTCCCCCGGGTGCCCTGGTTTCCTCCCACACTCCAAAGAGTACAGGTTTGCAGGTTAATTGGCTTTGGTAAAAATTCTAAATAGTCCCCAGTGTCTAGGGTGGTGCTGGCGTGTAGGCATCGCTGGTCGGCGTGGACTCGGTAGGCCAAAGGGCCTGCTTCTGCTTTGTATTTCTAAACTGAAGAACACCGTGGCAAAATCACAAACCTAATAGGAAACAATTGATCGCGAGAATCCAAAACGCTAGTCCATACGGCAAACAAAGTGCAGGCCAGCACCAATTTTACTCCCACAATGAATCTAATGACTCATCTGTTAACAGAGGATCAAAATAATTGTAGTCAGACCCATAATTAGATTTCCTTGTAAGAGTAAAATCACAAAACTGACCACACTGACTTGCAGGAACCTGCACAGGACGAGAAAGTTCATAGGTCATTGGGGCAGAATTAGGCCACTCGACCCATCAAGTCTACGCCATCATTCAATCATGACTTTCTCTCGCAACCCTGCCTTTTTCCCCCAGCCTTTTTCCCCCAGAACTCGACCCCTTGCTAATCCAGAATCTGACAATCCCCGCCTTAAAAAAATATCCATTGACTTGTCCTCCACAGCCGTATGTGACAATGAATTCCACAGATTCAACCATCCTCTGACTAAAGAAATTCCTCCTCTCTCCTTTCTGAAGGTACGTCCTTTTATTCTTAGGCTATGGCCTCTGGTCCAATACACTCCAACTAGTGGAAACATCCTCTCCACATCCACTCTATCCAAGCCTTTCACTATTTGGTAAGTTTCAATGAGGCCACCCCCCCCCCCCCCCTCATCCTTCTGAACTCTAAAGTCTGTGTTGGTCGTAGAAAAAGTGAGAATACGGCATGCAGATCCGAAGCTGTGAACTTCATCTTGACTGCGTTAAATGTTCTGCTTGATGGACTCCTTATATTGTGGAAGCACTGCCCTGTGGCTGGACGAAATGAAATGAAATAAACAATCAAAGCATCCTCTTTTCTTTTCATAGCACGATTCATTAAAACCCAACATGTGGCAGCCCTAAGTTCTTAACCATCGCTCCTTGCAGAGTTCAATATTTGACAGACCACTGCACCATTTTATTTGTGATTGAGTGAAAGATATAGCATGGGATCGGGCCCCGAGGCCAACTGAGTCCACACCAACCATCGATCACTCGCTCCCACTAGTTCTATATCATCCCACTTTCCCCACCCGCTCCCTCCATACGCGAGGCAGTTTTGAGGAGGCCGAGTAATCCACAAACCCTCATCCCTTTGGGAGTGTGGGAGGAAACCGGAACACCCGGAGCAATCCCGTGCGGTTACTGGGGGAACGTGCAAACTCCACACTGACAGCACCCGAGGTCAGGATCAAACCAGGGTCTGAGGCATTTGGTTTTAATCCCCTCCCCCAAACCCACTGTTCTGTGCCAAGAACATAAGCAAGTGAAACATAAGCAGATACTGAATTGAAACATTGCTCTTTGGAAATGGCAAAGCCTCATTTCCTCTGGTGCAAGGAAGATAAACTCAATTCTAAATGACTTCCAATTCAAACTATTCCTTTCCAGAAGAGATAGAGGGATTATTAATTACATACAATTTACAGCATCGGGACAGGCTATTTGACACAACTGGGAGGTAATGGAACTGAATAACAAAAACTGAGTAGAGTAACCAGCCAATTACCATTACATGTTCAGCAGCAGCTCTTAAGAATGAATCTTTGTCCCAATGTCGTACTGGCCAATGTATCAAATGCTTGTAGACGGATAAATACCAAGTTCAAGAGCATCCTGTTTCCCTGCACCTTATCTATGACATGAATAAGCTTCCAATTTTTTTTTAAATTACATTTTGTTTGAGCTTCTAGTATCTTTTTTGGTGGATGAAGTCTGGAGCACACAGTGCAACAGTGTAATTAGGGAGGTAGACACAAGGAACTAAAGACCCCAGTTTTCAATCAAAGACAAAGTGCGGGAGTAACTCAGCAGGTCAGGCAGCATCTCTGGAGAACATGGATCAGGAACGTTTTGGGTCGGGACCTTGTTTCGGACAGATTGTGAGGAGAGAGCTGGGGGAATAAAAGAGCTGGCAGAGAGGAAGGGCAGGAGAGAAGGTCTGAAGGTGATGTTGCCAGGACTTGAGGGCCTGGGCTATTGGGAGAGATTGAGCAAGCTGGGACTTTATTCCTTGGAGCACAGGAGGATGAGAGGCGATCTTATGGAGATTTATAACATCATGAGAGGAATAGATCTGGTAAACGAACCTGAGATTTGTGCCCAGAGCAAGGGATTCGAGAACCAGAGGACATAGGTTTAAAGTGAGGAGGGAAAGATTTAATAGGAATCTGACGGCAACTTATTTTTAAAAGGGTGGTGGGTATACAGAACAAGATGCCTTAGGAGGTGGTTGAGGCAGGTACGTGGTTAAGATAGGTTTGGGGTGGGGGGGGGAGAGATAAGGGCCAAACGCAGGCAGGTGGGACTGGTGTAGATGGGGCATGTTGATCAGTGTGGGCAGGTTGGGCTAAAGGACCTGTTTCCACTCTGTATGACCCTAAGGGTCCCACCCAAAACCCGTGCACAACCTGCAGTTTACTGCTGAAGCCAAATTCAATTTTTAAACTTGGCTTGACCAGAAATGGTAAAATAAATTTGGCCATAAACAAGGCCCTAGCCTCATAATAAAATAATAGAAAGGAGATGAGGAGGAATTTATTTTGTCAATGGGTGGTCAATCTGTGGAATTCATTGCCACAGATGGTTGTAGAGGCCGAGTCAATGGATATTTTTAAGGCAGAGTTCGACAGATTCATGATTAGTAAAAGCCCTGTCCCACGGTACAAGTTCATTCCAAGAGCTCTCCTGAGTTTAAGAAAAATCAAACTCGTAGTAAGCACGGAGAATGAACGTAGCGGGTACGTCGGAGCTCGGGGACGTCGCTTAGAGGCTCGTGACACGTACTGCAGGTACTCAGGAAGACTCGCTAACGGCAGGTAAGCACGGGAAGACTCGTGAAGATTTTTCAACATGTTGAAAAATGTCCACGAGACCCCCGAGTACCGACGAATGGCCATTACCGTAAATCTCAGAGTTCAAATCAGGGCAAACTCGAGAGAGAGAGCTCTTGGAATGAACTCGTACCGTGGGACAGGGCTTTAAGGCTGTCAGGAGTTATGGGGAGATGGCAGGAGAATGGGGTTGAGAAGGAAAGATCGAACAGCCATGATTGAATGGCGGAGTAGACTCGATGGGCCAAATGGCCTCATTCTGCTCCTAGAACTTATAAACTTATGAAATTGAGCCAATATGCTTTAAAATTTGTTGAACTGGTTCATCTTTTAACTGCATATAAACTTACTTGGAGCTCCCAAGCATTCTCAACCCGAACGTCCATTTTAAAATCTTAACTTACAAAAAAATGATCACAAATATTATCCAACCAAACCTTTCATCCTCAGCCAGATTCCAACAGCAGCACAAAGCAGCACAAAGTTACAAGGTTATAAACTTAACAACAATGTCTCCAAAGAAAGCCACTACCAGGGCCTTGCCCTGTTTGATGGAAGGTTGTCAATGTGATCATTTTAAATAACGATTGTCCATTTTTTACTGCACATCAATAGCTGACCCAACACGAGTAAAATTGATTTTGGAGCCGACCATAACACAAGCTCCACAATGACTGACTTACTTAATAAAGGAGAAATCAAATTGAAAGGCCTTTCAATCATTCAATCATTTCATTAAGATTATCTATCCTGATATTTCACTTCTGTTCGGCAGCAGCTGACAATTCAAGCATTGTGTGCTTTGAAGCATTCGAACCATACGGATTTACGTGCAAAATGAAACCATTACATTTGTGTCGCTATAACTCTGGGCACAGGGCAAAGAACATTGAACGGAGGAAAGCACAGCTCTGGAACAGGTCCTTCAGCCCATAATGGCTGTTCCAAACATGATGCCAGATAAACGAATCTCCTCTTAGGGCGGTGCAGTGACACAGTGGTAGAGTTGCTGCCTGACAGCACGAGACCTGGGTTTGATCCTGACTACGGGTGCTGTCTGTATGGATTTTGTACATTCTTCCTTCTGTTTGGATCGCTCCGCTTTCCCCCCCACACACACACACACATTTTCAAGACGTACAGGTTTGTATGTTAATTAGCTTTTGTAAATTGTAAATTGTCCCTAGTAAGATATTGCTAGTGTACGGGATGATCACTGAGGGACGCAGACTCGGTGGGCTGAAGGGCCTGTTTCCATGCAAAGTCTCCCCAGTGTCTCTACCATCATATGATCCATATTCCTCTGTCCCCTACATATCCATATATTAACAGTGAAGAGTCATATGTACCGAAAACAGAACAATGAAATTCTTACATTACAAGCTTGTAAACATACCAAATACTGGATAACGTAATAAACAAAAACAGTCCAATAACTGAAAACGTTAGTGCAAAGAAAAGCCTGCAGTTCCTAATGCAACAAAGGCAGTACGTAATTCATTATTTAGTTGGTGTTTGTGCCTATCTGAAAGCCTCTTAAATGCCACTATCATATCTGCCTCCACCACTACCTCTGGCAACATGAACTCGTCACCCACCATCTTCTGTATTAAAAAAAACTTGCCCCACAGATCTTTGATGACTTTCACCTGAAAGCTATGCCTCTGGTCTTTGACATTTTCACCCTGGGTAGAAAGGTGCTGAATGTCTACCCTATCTCTGCCTCTCATCTATCCACTTCCTGTTGTTCTGTATATTGATTTTAGAAAAAACGCTGCCACTTACGGCTGTGATTTTTGGCCATCTCACTCAGAGCCCCCCTCCGCTGCGCAGGACAAGAGGATTTTTCCCATCGATGAAAAATAAAAGAGTTATTAGTGTTTTAAAAATGTTGCGATTCTCTCTCCTGTCAATCATGCCATGAAGGCCACGCCCCTTCTGGTGGGAGGGGGGGAGGGACTATAAAACCCAGATGTGTGGGCGTGGCTCAGTCTCTGCAAGATGGAGGAGGGAGAGGTCACGACTCGCTGTCTTTAGTGGCCTTGCACCCTGCTTGAAATGGTATGAAACTGCACTTGAATTTGGTGGCCTTGCACCCTGTTTGAAGTGGTAAGAAATTGCACTTCAATTTGGTGGCCTTGCACCCTGCTTGAAATGGAATTTCAAGGAATAGCTGTTAGTCAACTGCCAGCCCACCAGCTGTGAGTGAGTGAGCTGCCAGCACAACAGGCTTGAGTGACTGAGCCGCCAGCCCAAGAATCCATTCGGCCCACAATGTCCATACTAGCCCTCTGGAAACCGGTTCCTTCAGCCCACAACACCCATACTAGCGCTCCAGGAAGCCCCCCCCCCCCACTGGCCACCAATATTGGAATTGGTGGAGAGGTGGAATATTGCGTTGGGGAATCAGCCCTCCCGTGTGATGCTAGGTCTCCCCTCAGCCTCCCACACTCCAGAGAAAACAATCCAAGTACGTCCAAGCTCTCTTTATTGCTAATACCCTCAAGTCCAGACAGCATTCTGGCATTCATGGGACACAGAGGCTTTGATGCAGGGAAAGGCCAAACAAGAACAGGTTGTAACCCTCATGCAGTCTGAAGAAGGGTCCTGACCAAAATCATCACTCATTCTTTTTCTCCAGAGATAATGCCTGACCCGCTGAGGTACTCCAGCAATTTGTGTCAATCTTTGGTTTAAACTACCATCTGCAGTTCCTTGTTTCTATTCTGGGTTGTAATCTTTAGCGGGATCATTTGATTTCAAATGGACAGGAGAGAGCTTTTCCTGTTGAGACTTGATAGGACAAATATTATTCTTTGTAGTGTGGCTATGATGCAATGGTTCTAAGATGCCACTGGGTTGGATCTACTGGTGAGTGGGGCAAGATCATCCAAGACAGACAAAAAATGCTGGAGTAACTCAGCTGGTCAGGCAGCATCTCCAGCGAAAAGGAATAGGAGACGTTACTGGTCGAGACCCTTCTTCAGACTAATGGGGCTGTCACACTGTACGAGTTCATTCAAGAGCTCTCCCGAGTTTTAAAAAAATCAAACTCGTGGTAAGCACGTAGAATGTACGTTGCGGGTACGTCGGAGCTCGGGACGTCTCTAAGCAGCTCGTAACGTTAACGGCAGGTACTCAGGAAACGCGGTAAGCTCGGGAAGACTCATGAAGATTTTTCAACATGTTGAAAAATGTCCACGAGAGCCCCGAGTACCTACGAGCGGCCATTACCGTAATTCTCCGAGTTTGAATCGGGGGAAACTCGGGATAACTCTTGAATTAGCTCGTACAGTGGGACAGCCCCATAAATGTCAGGGCAGAGGGAAACTAGAGATATGATAAGATACAAAGACAATGTTCCATTGTTGGCTGTGGAAAAGGTGATAACGAGAGGATAAAGACAGTGAAATGAAGCAGGACGGCAGTGAAACTTGTAGAATGACTAGGGTGGCGGAGGGACAGAAAGAGAGGAAAAGCAAGCCTTAATTGAAATTGGAGAAATCAAAATAGACATCCAAGCTTGTAGGTGTCCTCTCACTGAATGAAACTGGGCATGGGGGAAAGACAACATAGAACAGACTCGTTGGCCCACAATGTGTGTGCTGAACATGAACTTCTCTACCTGCAAGTGATCCATATCCCTCCATTCCCTGCAAATCCATGTGCCTATTTAAAAGCCTCTTTAATGCCACTGTGGTATCAGTCTCCACCGCCATCCTTGGCAGCATGTGTTGCACAACTACAACATGAAGTCAAGTCTACATGTTTACTCACTGGACAGGGCGCATTGGCACAGAGTCAGTGGGTTTCCTACGGCTGCCTTCGTTTCCTCCCACACTCCAAAGACGTACAGGTTTGTAGGAAAATTGGCGTGGTGTAAGTGTAAATTGTTCCTAGCGTGTGTAGGATAGTGTTAATGTGCGAGGATCGGTGGTCGATGCAGACCCGGTGTTTCCGCGCTGTATCTCTAAACTAAACTAGTGTGATTGGCTGATCAATGGCCGCCGGCATGTACTCGATGAGGCAAGGAGCCCATTTCCATCCTGTTTCATCATTTAGTTTATTGTCACGTGTACTGAGGTACAGTGAAAAAGACATTTGGACAGGTGTAAGGGTAAGAAAGGTTTAGAAGGAAATGGGCCAAACGCCAGCAGGCAGATGAGGCACCTTGGTCGGCTTGGGCAAGCTGGGTCAAGGGGCCTGTTTCCGTGCTGACTCTCGCCAACAGCATCTGCAGCAATTGGAGCAGAGCAGACATATAAACGTGTGCAAATAAAAGACACAAAGTGCTGGAGTGACTCAGCGGGTCAGGCAGCACGTCTGGAGATCATAGATAAGTGCCATTGCAGATCGGAACTCTTCTTCAGACTTAACTTAGGCAACTTTGAAAACAGGCAAAGTAAGATTTGCTTCTGATCAGAATTGATTCTATATGAAGCAAGCAATCTCCTTGCCAGGTTAATTTTATGCTATTCCACCTCCAACTTTAAAATTAAATTAAATACAAAATGATATAAGTGTGAAATGTTCCACAGTTATCTAGCTTTTCATGCTCAGTACTTTAAATTAAACCATTGCTTTATTTCACACCCACATGCACCGGTATATTGCAGAAGTAATTAATTTTAGTGGTTATATTTCACACCTACATTCACTGGTGTATTGTAGAAGAAATGAATTTTAAATGTCTCAGGAAGGGCAAATTTGGGGTAGGATGGAGATCCAAGACCCTAGCATTATCCTACGCTCCAGGGACAATTTTACATCGTGCCACATTCAATTAACCTGCAAACCTGGACCTCTTTGGAATGTGTTTAAGAAGGAACTGCAGATGCTGGAAAATCGAAGGTACACAAAAATGCTGGAGAAACTCAGCGGGTGCAGCAGCATCTATGGAGCGAAGGAAATAGGTAACGTTTCAGGCCGAAACCCTTCTTCAGACATCTTTGGAATGTGTCGTGTTGCTTTTTTCTAGTACAGCTGTATGGTAATTCGCCTGTCTCCGTACCATAATTGGTACAAGTGACAATAAAAAAAAAAAGACCTTTAAGTATTCTATCATGCTGCTGCAAGTGTGACTTTCATCGTGCCGTTTTGGGACACATGACAATAATACCCTCTCGACTCTTGACATCGGTCTTCACCACCCCCCTGGGAGCACGTTCCAGGCATTCACCACTCTGTGTGTGGGGAAAAAAATAACTTGCCCCATACATCTCCAAGCTTTGCCCCTCTCACCTTAAAACTATGTCCTGTAGTCTTTGGTATATCCACCCTGGAAAAAACAAGTTCTGACAGCCTACCCTATTTATGCCTCTCATATTTGTACACAGTTCTTCAGGTCTCCCCTCAACATCTGACATTCCAAATCAAATATGCAAATTTGTCAAAGGTGAAAGGTGGGCCGAAGGTTGAGGCCCTGCATCAGACCTAAAATGTGGGTGGGGAAAGAGGAGATTTTTTTTTTTTAAACTTTTTTTTACACGCAGTGACGTAATAGTAGAGTTGATGCCTTACAGCGCCAGAGACCCATAATCGATCCTGACTACGGGTGTTATCTGTATGGAGTTCATTCCCTGTGACTGCGTGGGTTTTCTCCAGGTGCTCTGGTTTCTTCCCACACTCTAAAGACATACAGGTTTATGGGTTACTTGGCCTCCATACGATTCCCAAGTGTGTGGGGTGGAACCAGCGCAGACCCGGTGGGCCGTAGGGCCTGTTTTCATGCTGTGTCTCTAAACTAATAATTGCTCCCCATATCAGCAATCATACTACTCTTCTTATTGGCATTCAACCCGCTTCAATTCTCGCCCCTTATCCACAAACATACTTGATGATGTACTGCTTGTACAAGATGCAGTGGCACAGTGGCGCAGCAATAGAGTTGCTGCCTTACAGCACCAGAGACACCCAGGGTTTGATCCTGACTACGGGTGCTGTCTGTAGGGAGTTTATACATTCTCCCTGTGACCGTGTGTGTTTTCACCGGATGCTCCAGTTTCCTCCCAAATTCCAAAGACATTTAGGTTCATAGGTTAATTGGCCACAGTAAAATAGTAAATTGTCCCCTGTGTGTGGGATAGTACTAGTGTACGGGGTGATTACTGGTCGGCACCGATTCTGTAGGCCGAAAGGCCTTTTTGCGCGCTGTATCTCTAAAGTCTAAAGGAAAGGACCCTAGGCCGCTGTTTATTAATCGTAGCATTGCATGAAGAACTGCAACGTAATGTAAACTTAGACATAGAAACATAGAAAATAGGTGCAGGAGTAGGCCATTCGGCTCTTCGAGCCTGCACCGCCATTTGATATGATCATGGCTGATCATCCAACTCAGTATCCCATCCCTGCCTTCTCTCCATACCCCCTGATCCCTTTAGCCACAAGGGCCACATCTAACTCCCTCTTAAATATAGCCAATGAACTGGCCTCAACTACCTTCTGTGGCAGAGAATTCCACAGATTCACCACTCTCTGTGTAAAAAATGATTTCCTCATCTCGGTCCTAAAAGTCTTCCCTCTTATCCTTAAACTGTGACCCCTAGTTCTGGACTTCCCCAACATTGGGAATAATCTTCCTGCATCTAGCCTGTCCAACCCCTTAAGAATTTTGTAAGTTTCTATAAGATCCCCCCTCAGTCTTCTGAATTCCAACGTGTACAAGCCGAGTCTATCCAGTCTTTCTTCATATGAAAGTCCTGACATCCCAGGAATCAGTCTGGTGAACCTTCTCTGTACTCCCTCCATGGCAAGAATGTCTTTCCTCAGATTAGGAGACCAAAACTGTACGCAATACTCCAGGTGTGGTCTCACCAAGACCCTGTACAACTGCAGTAGAGCCTCCCTGCTCCTATACTCCAATCCTTTTGCACTGTTGATCCAGTAATGCTATTAATATGCTATATTTGGCTGTACCTGTAACACTATATTCTGGACTCTGTTTAATATCTCGCTATGTTACCTGATGTCATTGTGTATGGAATGATTTGCCTGGATAGCAGGTGAAACAGAGATTGTTTACTGTATCTCAGTGCACATGACAATAATAAACCACTAACGCAATAATACCAGGACTGAAAGATATGAAAAGTTTTTATGAAGAGCATTTGTTAAACTGGAGACGAGATTAAAAGGCCATGTTGTTGAGGATTATGAATATGAAAAATAACTGAGTACAAATCTATTTCAATAGCAATGTTTTTCTCTCAAAAACAATGAATATCAAGTATGTGTGCCTAATACTCCAAGGATGACAATATCCTTTGCGAATGCTGCTAATTCAATCCTTGCAATTGGAAAGGGTTTATAATAGCATTGGAATAATAAATTGCCCATATTTAACATTGGGAAAAGTTTCTTAAGGACAGCAATTGATTTGAAATTCCCACTGATGCCAATAAACTATTTGGACTAGAATTCTTTGATATTCTGCGACGTTTTCCGACACTTGCTAAACAAAGTTAATCAAGATCCCAACTTATTGAATTGTTCCTGTAGAATAAAAAGTCTGTTTTGGGGCCTCTGTTCATTCAGCACTTGACTTGAGCACTGAAGATAAACAATGCAAATCGCTCTTATTCATCACTTCCACAAACAAAATTGGTTGCAACGCTATGACGTTAGACTACTCCTGCTCACTGGTGCAGAAATGCACATTCACAAGATGCCTGCAGCAGCAGAACCTATAGGAGACCAGGCTGACCTCGCCTTTGGCGGCAGAGTATAAGTTCGTAAGCGATACGAGTAGAATTTGGCCATTCGGTCCATCAAGTAGGGTTCATGGAGTGTCCTTCTGGTAGATAGACACAAAATGCTGGAGCAACTCCGAGGTTCAGGCAGTATCTCTGCAGAGAAGGGATGGGTGATGTTTCGGGTCAAGACCCTTCTTCAGACCGATGTCAGGGGAGTGGGCGGTACAGAGATGAAATGTATTTAGTTATAGTATTATCTGAACTGTGATATAGTATTCTTAGTGTAATACTAATTCAGATATAGTATTATCTGAATTGAAGGCAACATCCCCAAGTTTGCGGATGACACTAAGCTGGGGGGCAGTGTTAGCTGTGAGGAGGATGCTAGGAGACTGCAAGGTGACTTGGATAGGGTGGGTGAGTGGGCAAATGTTTGGCAGATGCAGTATAATGTGGATAAATGTGAGGTTATCCACTTTGGTGGCAAAAACAGGAAAGTAGACTATTATCTAAATGGTGGCCGATTAGGAAAAAGGGAGATGCAGCGAGACCTGGGTGTCATGGTACACCAGTCATTGAAAGTAGGCATCCAGTTGCAGCAGGCAGTGAAGAAAGCGAATGGTATGTTAGCTTTCATAGCAAAAGGATTTGAGTATAGGAGCAGGGAGGTTCTACTGCAGTTGTACAGGGTCTTGGTGAGACCACACCTGGAGTATTACGTACAGTTTTGGTCTCCAAATCTGAGGAAGGACATTATAGCCATAGAGGGAGTGCAGAGAAGGTTCACCAGACTGATTCCTGGGATGTCAGGAATTTCATATGAAGAAAGACTGGATAGACTTGGCTTATACTCGCTAGAATTTAGGAGATTGAGAGGGGATCTTATAGAAACGTACAAAATTCTTATGGGGTTGGACAGGCTAGATGCAGGAAGACTGTTCCCGATGTTGGGGAAGTCCAGGACAAGGGGTCACAGCTTAAGGATAAGGGGGAAATCCTTTAAGACCGAGATGAGAAAAAACCTTTTCACGCAGAGAGTGGTGGATCTCTGGAACTCTCTGCCACAGAGGGTAGTTGAGGCCAGTTCATTGGCTATATTTAAGAGGGAGTTAGATGTGGCCCTTGTGGCTAAAGGGATCAGGGGGTATGGAGAGAAGGCAGGTACGGGATACTGAGTTGGATGATCAGCCATGATCATATTGAATGGCGGTGCAGGCTCGAAGGGCCGAATGGCCTACTCCTGCACCTATTTTCTATATATCTATGTAACTGTCTGGATAGCATGCAAAAATAAACTTTTCACTGATCGTGGAAGTAATACAGTAAGACTGGGAGGAGAACTGGGATGGAGGAGGGGATGGAGGGAGAGGGAAAGCAAGGGCTACTTGAAGTTAGAAAAGTCAATGTTCATACCGTTGGGATGTAAGCTACCCAAGCAAAAATATGAGGTGCTGTTCCTCCAATTTGCACTAGGCCTCACTTTGATAATGGGAGAGGCCCAAGAAAGAAAGGTCAGTGTGGGAATGCGAGGGGGAGTTAAAGTGTTTAGCAACCGGGAGATTAAGTAGGTTTAGGCAGAGCGGAGGTGTTCAGCGAAACGATCGCCGAGCCTGCGCATGGTCTCGCCGATATACTGCACAGGAGTCCACACCTGGAATAGCGGATACAGTAGATGAGGTTGGAGCAGGTGCAAGTGAACCTCTGCCTCACCGGAAAAGACTGTCTGGGTCCTTGGATGGAGTCGAGGGGGGAGGTATAGGGACAGGTGTTGCATCTCCTGCAGGGTTGCAGGGGAAAGTACCTGGGGAGGGAATGGTTTGGGTGGGAAGGAACGAGTTGACCAGGAAGTTGCAAAGGGAACGGTCTCTGCGGAAAGCAGAAAGGGGCAGATGTGGCTAGTAGTGGGATCCCGTTGGAGGTGGCATAAAAAAGGATTATGTGCTGTTAGATTCTTCTGGTCCTTCTGGTAAACACAGTTACATTATTTTTGCAGATTTACATATGCAAGCGCCACCATGTTTTAGAGCCATTTCTAAAGTCCAAAGACCGGTCTCGGTCTACTGGAGTAGTTCCTGATCCAAGTAAGCCCCCAGACTGCTGCAAGGCCTCCCTCCATCACCTTCGACCGGATCGGATCGGATCGGCCCGTGAACCGATGTCCCTCTCCTCACCCGGCTATCTACGTTTCACGGGGACAATACCTGCAGCCGACCTTGAAGGCGCAAGAGGAATATACCCCAAATCACCCTCATACAGACCTTTGATTCTCATGTCCGACATCTCCAGCGGCTTCCTCACGGTACAGCCTTCTGCCGAGGCTTTAGTGCTCCAACCTTAAGCTAATGGCATCGTTACATACCCGCTTCCCATCTGCAAGCTTAGGTTTAGCAGGCCGTGCGGCCAGAAGGACCAGCGGGCTACGGCCTGTAGAGGGAGCCACCGAGCCTGGCCCCTGCTCGTCTGCCAAGGACCAGAGAGGAGGACGGAGGGAGCCGGCGACGGAGGACACGAGGATCAAGCGCCAGTGAGAGAGTGAACCGGTTGTCTTACCCTCCGCGTCCTTGAGGTCGGTAGCAGGAGGCTCCCCCGAGGCACAAAGGATGAAGGTGGCCGGGCGAGGAGAGGGACGACGGATCGCTGGACGATCCGGATGGAGGCGACGGCTGGAGGCCCTGCAGCAGCCTAGGGCTCGCCTGGATCGGGCACTGCTCCAGATGACCGAGCGCGTGGACTGGACTGGATTTAGAAAATGGTGCCAAGACCTGGCGTCGCTTGCATGTGGTCTCAGTGGACTATTTCCACACTTTGTTCTAATCGGGGATTGTGCTTGGGTGTGGCAATATTTTACTGAACTGTATGCAACACAAAATTCAACGTGCATCTGCACACGTGATAATAAAGAACCAATGACCAGATCTATTATTGCCACCTACGGTGAAAAGCGTATTTTTGCATGCTATAGAAACATAGAAACGTAGAAAATAGGTGCAGGAGTAGGCCATTCGGCCCTTCGAGTCTGCACCACCATTCAATATGATCATGGCTGATCATCCAACTCGGTATCCTGTACCTGCCTTCTCTCCATACCCCCTGATCCCTTTAGCCACAAGGGCCACATCTAACTCCCTCTTAAATATAGCCAATGAACTGGCCTCAACTACCTTCTGTGGCAGAGAATTCCAGAGATTCACCACTCTCTGTGTGAAAAATGTTTTTCTCATCTCGGTCCTAAAAGATTTCCCCCTTATCCTTAAACTGTGACCCCTTGTCCTGGACTTCCCCAACATCGGGAACAATCTTCCCGCATCTAGCCTGTCCAACCCCTTAAGAATTTTGTAAGTTTCTATAAGATCCCCCCTCAATCTTCTAAATTCCAGCGAGTACAAGCCGAGTCTATCCAGTCTTTCTTCATATGAAAGTCCTGACATCCCAGGAATCAGTCTGGTGAACCTTCTCTGTACTCCCTCTATGGCAAGAGTGTTTCCTCAGATTTGGAGACCAAAACTGTACGCAATACTCCAGGTGTGGTCTCACCAAGACCCTTTACAACTGCAGTAGAACCTCCCTGCTCCTATACTCAAATCCTTTTGCTATGAATGCCAACATACCATTTGCTTTCTTCACTGCCTGCTGCACCTGCATGCCTACTTTCAATGACTGGTGTACCATGACACCCAGGTCTCGTTGCATCTCCCCTTTTCCTAATCGGCCACCATTCAGATAATAATCCAGACAGTTCAGATAATACTACACCTAAATACAAACAAGTCAAACTCAAATACAATGGATAGAACAAAGTGGAAAGCACAGAATGCAGAATGGAGACCTCACCATGGCAGATCTTCAATTTTAATTAATACCTCCCGACCCACATTCTCCTTCCGTTGCCTCCCCTGTTTCTGAACCATTTCTCCCACCCACCCAGCTCCTTTCCCCTCCTTCGTACACGTATCTCCCCTTCCCCAATCGTTCCCTTTTAATCCCCCTTTAGGTTTAGGTTTATTATTGGCAAGTATCCAGGGGTACAGGGAAAAGCTTTGTTTTGCATGCTATCCACACAGATGAGATAATACTCTACCTAGATGCAATCATGTCACGAGGGACAGGAGATAGAGTAAAAGGGGAAGATGCAGACTGCAGAATATGGCTCTCAGCATTGTAGCACACCAGTTCTATAGACAAAGTCCAATGTCCACAATGGGGTTGAGGTGAATCGGACAGTACCCCCAGCTTATGGAGGGGCAGTCCAGAAGCCTGATAGAGGGAAAGAAGCAGTTCCCGAGTCTGGTGGTGCCTGCTTTCAAGCTTCTGTATCGTCTGGCAGATGAGAATGGGGAGAAAGAGGAATGACTGGGGTGGGACAAGTTCACCAAATCCTTGTGCTTTCCCAGCCCTAATGCTACGGGATTAGACCGATCCTCAATTACCACACTGATATCCTGGCCAGTCCTTTAATGTCCAATCTTACTCCTCTCCCTCTCAATTGCCTCACTGTTCCCCTCACCCCCCTCCTTTTACATGTAATCTATCACAGTTCCTCCATTAGCTCTGACATTGCAGAATTAACCTCCGCTTACAGTGCAATCGAATATTATGTTCATGTGTTATAGGGGCAAAATTATGCTATCCGGCACATCGGGTCTACTCTGCTATTGAATCATGGCTGATCTATCTATCCCTCTCAACACCATTCCCCTGCCTTCTCCCCATAACCCAACACCCTTACTAATCAAGAATCTGTCAATCTCCGCCTTAGAAATACCCAAAGACGTCCCTGCACAGCCGTCTGTGGCAATGAATTCCACAGATTCATCAGCCTCTGATTAAAGAAATTCCTCCTCATCTTCTTTTTCTAAAGGTACATCCTTTTATTCTGAGGCTGTTCCCTCAGGTCCTCGACTCTCCCACTGGTAGAAACATCCTCTCCACATCTACTCTATCCAGGCCTTTCACGATACTCACCAATATTGCAGGGTTCATAATGGGAATAATTAGCCCATACAAGTACACCCAGTACATAGTGGGTTTCACGTATTCAACAATTGGCACCACTAGGCACAGAAATGTTATCCAAAACTTTACTGAAATTTCTTTCATGGACTATGAGGAGATTTTCTTCTTTATCCAGATTATTGCACATTTTCAAAACACATTAGGTTAAAGAGTACCAAATGCATAATTTCTAAATCAGCAATTATTTTTTTTCTCCGCATTAGTGCGTCCAATCTTTGCACACTAATTGTAAAATAATTAGGAAGTAAACCAATTTTCTTCTGGAAGACAATGCAAAATTGAAAAAGCTGATAATTGATTTTTTGTGGTAATATAACCTACATTTAAAATTTAAAAGATTTCGCCATCTGGTCCTGTCCAATTTTCAACAGTGTCTGGGGACAGTGTCACCGGCAAGTCTTGCAGTAAAGTGCAGGTAAGTAGACTATTCACTGTAGCTCGACATATTGATGCCAACTGCCTGATTCATGCTGTGAACGCATTAGGGACAAGTATCCCTGGTGAAGTCATCTCCAGCCTGCTATTTAATGTACACTCCAGCTGCTCACAGGTCTCATTTTTCGGGTACTTTCCCTTGCAACCGCAAGAGATGCAACACTTGTCCCTTCACCTCCCCCCTCAACTCCATTCAAGGACCTAAGCAGTCGTTCCAGGTGCGACAGAGGTTCACCTGCATCTCCTCCAACCTCATCTATTGCATCCGCTGCTCTAGATGCCAGCTGATCTACATCGGTGAGACCAAGCGGAGGCTTGGCGATTGTTTCGCCGAACACCTCCGGTCGGTCCGCAATAACCAACCTGACCTCCCGGTGGCTCAGCACTTCAACTCCCCCTCCCATTCCATATCTGACCTCTCTGTCCTGGGTCTCCTCCATGGCCACAGCGAGCAACACTGGAAATTGGAGGAAATGCACCTCATATTCCGCTTGGGCAGTCTACATCCTGGGGGCTTGAACATTGAATTCTCCCAATTCTGCTAGCCATTGCTGTCCCCTCCCCTTCATCAGCCCTCTGGTTGTCTCCTCCCCTCCCCCAGCCCTCGGGCTCCTCCTCCGCCTTTTTTCCTTTCTTCTCCCCACCCCCTATCAGTCTGAAGAAGGGTTTCGGCCCGAAACGTTGCCTATTTCCTTCGCTCCATAGATGCTGCTGCACCCGCTGAGTTTCTCCAGCATTTTTGTGTATCATCGTGCAGCAGGCCTGGCTTGCCGGCCGCAGTACCGGGAACCGGCCTGGAGAGGGAGCTACTGAGTCCATACCCTGCTCACCCGGACGTCCGGAGTACCGGAGAGGAGGGTGGGGGGGGGGAGTCTGCGACAATGACAAATGCTGGACAAAGGGCCGGAAAGAAGAGCCAGGTGGGGTCTTACCTTGTGCGCCCTCAATGTCGGCTGTGGGAGGCACTCCCCAAAGCGCAAAGGCTGAAGAAGGCTGGGAGAGCAGAGGGACGACGGGACGAGACCGATGGAGGCGACGGCTGCAACTGGCCTTTATTGCCAGCTGTAGCTGGGACTTTGAAAAATGGCGCCAAAACCTGGCGACTCTTGCATATGGACTCAGTGGGCTGTTTCTGTGCACTATACTAAATCTGGGATTGTACGGCAATAATTCCCTGAACCGTATGCAATAACAGAATTTCACTACAGCTTGGTTCTTGTGACAATAAACCTTTGAATGGCATGCACATCAGGAATATAAATTAAAATACTATTCATGTTAAAGACCTACTTTCTGCTCACACCGTACTGCAGTGCAGCGGTCATCTTTTGCCGCCTCACAGCTCCAGAGAACCCGGGTTTGTTTCTGATCGTCCGTACGAGTTTGTATGATCGGGAGCTGCTCAAGGAGACAAAGTACACAGCCTGCAGTGGCACAACACGGTGGAGGACACCTACAACTCCAGGCCAACCATGCAACACCACCAGGACAACGGGCCTTTAGGGCCAGCTGTACTTAAAAACAACTCGGACTTTGAAAACAGCGCCAAAACTTAGCAACACTTATATATAATCTCAGTGGACTATTTCTATACACTCAATCTGGGATTGTGTTTATGTATAGTTATCATGTATTGAACTTTATACAAAAGAGGAATTTCACTGTACGTAATAATAAAGAACCAATGAATCATCGAATATGATTTCGTAGGCTTAGTGCTATTTTATTGGGAAAAGATTATCTGGAAATCAGCACTAAGTAGTCAACTCTTATGGGGAAGTTGAGACCACTGTAATCTACATTGTGAAAGATAAAGCCGGTCTTGGGATATTGACCATTTGATAGAACACAAGGCTTACTAGATACGACCACACTAGTGCATCCCATTTCTGCACAATCACCAGAATCAACAGATCAAACAAACTCCAACAAATTTATCCAACGAATCTGCTCTGCAACAATTTCAACCAGACTGAAGCAAGGCTCGTCGTCCAGTGCAAGCAAAAAGAAAACATGCTGTTGGTGACTCACTCATTTGCAGCCTCTGGGAGCTTTGGCCCTTCGAGCTTCATCTTCAGTTCAGGTGGAATGTGAGAATTTCCAAGCATGATTTAATGGAGTGGTTCGAGTCTTCCCGCACACTGAAAGGATAATTGGAACGCAAGTAATTACTTCTCTGCAGCCACAGAGGTCAGAACAAGGGTTATAACTAAAGCATTAGCCTTTCCCTTTCTGATCCTTGGTGTGCCTTCTCACCATCTCCTGCGGTTCTGCTGTTGCAAAAATAGGGACGAAGTACGTTTAATGCATACAAAACAGGAATGTGCATCTGGAAAATCAACTTGCAACACTGCTTTCCAAGGTGAATTAATGATCAAATCTTCTCAAAGCTAGTGCCTTCGGTTGTTTTACAACAGATATTACGAACATCTTGTATACCTTGATGGGCATAGTGGTACAGCAGACAACGCCACTACTGAACAGTCCTCCCATAAACCGTGATGTAGTACCAATCTTCCAACCTACCTCAAAAAATCGGCATTCTCTGTAACTGCAATGCTGTAAGGTTGTAACACTATATTCTGCAATGACTATATTTTACTTTGCACTACCTGTTGTACTTGTGCATGACTTGATTGTGCTCGTGTATGCTATGATTTGACTGGATAGCACACAAACAAACTTTTAATTCTATCATGGTTCACCTGACAAATTAATATCATACAGCTCCAGGTCCTGGGTTTAACCCTGACGTCCAGTGATCTCTGTTTGGAGTTTTCACGTTCTCCCCAAGACCAAGTGGGTTTTTCTCCAGGTGGTCTGGTTTGCTGCCACATCCCAAAGATGTGCTGCAAGCAACACCACCATGGCTGGCTTGTTTCCGATGTGCCGGTTGGTGGTTTAATTAGTCACAGCAAATTGCCCCTTGCCTAGTTAGATAGCAGAACCCGAGTTGGGGGGGATCTGATGGAAATGTAGAGAGAATAAAATGAAATTAGTGTAAATTGGCACTTTATGGTTAATGTGGACTCTCTGGCCAAAGGGCCTAATTCTGTGCTGCATAAGTCTTTGAGGGAAAAAAACACTCCAAAAATACCTGTTCTTGGTTGTTGATACAGACATTCCCTGATTTACGCAATAGTTGACTTATAAAAACTCGCACTTATGGTAAATGACTCTGTACTCAGTCCCTCGTGCAATCAAGGCAGTTTGTAATCTCCACAACACTCTACGACCACTCAAGTTACATCGGAGATAAGCTAGCAATGGCGGTGGTGCTTACCCAGAAGCCCATGCACCGCAGAAAGTGCCCCATTGGCGAGATGGAACTGAAGCTGGCAATGGCGACTGTACTTACTGTTGTATCCGCCTCCCCACTTCTCTGTGCATAAATAACCTGTGCCACACATCTCCATTGCACTTTCCTGCTCTCACCTTTTAGCAGTGCCCTTTTAGTGTTGAACATCTCCACCTTGGAAAAGTCTCAACCTAAAAGGCCATCTGTCCACTTCCCCCCCACAGATGCTGCCTGACTCCTCTTCTTCAGACTGAAGAAGAGTCCCGACATGAAACGTCCACCTACCCATGTTCTCCAGGGATGGTGCCTGATCCGCTGAGTTTCTCATGCACATTTTTTTGTAATCCAGCATCAGCAGTTCCCTTGTGTTTCTATATTTTTGCAGTATTGTAGCGTAACAGTTCCAGAAACAAATTCCCATGCCCATAATGAGGTAAGTTGGGAAGAAGAGAAGGAAGAATAAACGGACTGTATTCTAGTTTATGGAAGGACCGTTTGGAAGTCTGATCACAGAATGTCATTGATTATAGAGTCGTGGAACAATACAGCATGGAAACAGGTCCTTTGGGTCCTTGAGTCAGAGCTGACAATCAATCTTCCCTCTAGACTAATCCCATTTTTTACTCTCATCACATACCATTTAAGTCTCCCACACGAGGGGCAATTTACAACGGCCAGTTATCCGACCAACCTGCACACCTCTGGGATGTGGAGGAAAGCAGAGCACCTGGAGGGAAACAATTGGTCACAGGCGAACGTGGTAAACGCCACACAGACAGCACCAGAGGTCAGTATCTTTCATTTTAAAGTCTCCAATTGATAAGGAGGCAATGTTTTGCTCACAGATGATATCATCAGTTTTATTTTTAGACAGAAATGCTGGAGTAACTCAGCGGGTGAGGCAGCATCGATAGAGATAAGGAATAGGCGACGTTTCAGGTTGAGACACTTCTTCAGAAGAAACGTTGCCTAGTCCTTCTCTCTATAGATGCTGCATTTTTGTCTGCCTTCGATTTTTCCAGCATCTGCAGTTCTTTCTTAAACATCAGTTTTATTTTGGTAATTTAGGAAAGAAAGAGGAGACTTTTGACTTCCAAGATATGGGGCACGATCAAGGGTCAAATAGCAAATTCAGAAGCACTGGCTAATGTGGTCGTGAACAACAACCTGGGGAACATAGAGTCATAGGACATACAGTACGGAAACATGCCATCAGCCCAACTTGGCCATGGCAATCGAGTTGTTTAGTTTAGTTTAGAGATGCAGCGCGGAAACAGGCATTCGGCCCATCGAGTCCGCGCTGACCAGCGATTCCCACACATTGACACCATCCTACACACACTAGGGACAATTTCACACTTACACCCAGCCAATTAACCTGCAAAACTGTATGTCTTTGGAGCATTGGAGGAAATAGAAGATCTCAGAAAACCACGTGGTCACGGGGAGAAAGTACAAACTCCGTTCAGACGGCAACCGTAGTCGGGATCGAACCCTGGTCTCATGCTCGGCAAGCGCTGTGAGGCAGCAACTCTACCGCTGCGCCACAGTGCCACACTATATTTGCCTGCATTTGTTCGATATCTCTCTTAACCTTTCCTGTCCATTTCTCTGTCCAAATGCCTTTTTGAAAATCATAATTGCCCAGGCCAACAGAGCAAAGCCAAGACATGGTTGTTGGTGTGGAAGTACTGCGATGCATTTGTCACTCCACGGTAAATGGCTCTCATTCATCTTCCTCACATCAACAGACTCAGTCATTTTTGTGCACGCCAGCTCTTCAAATACTGTTGACAGAATGCACCATCTCAGCAAAATGCAATGAAGTTAGACTGATGCAAATTGATGCCTTGTTTTGGTAATTGAAGAATGTGCATTGGTCCTGAGCCTACGCGGACATCTTTCACATTCTACCTTTAGCCTATCAAAATATTAATCTCAAAAGCATTTGCAGGCAATCTATTTATGCTTTCTTCTTTAATTGTGATCTGCTTACCTAGTGCAACCCATTATTAATTATTGAATTATTGAGTTGTTTTATTTTATATATACACACACACACACACACACACACTCTCTCACTCTTGGCTTAAATAGTCCTGGCTCTTGACTTTGAATACATAGAGTCACAGAGTCATACAGTGTGGAAACAGGACCTCCAGCCCAACTTACCCATGCTGATCAAGATGCCCCATCTCCACTAGTCCCACCTTTGGCAAACCTCTTGCCTGTGTGAACCTCTTCAGCACTCTCTCCCAACGACTCCCCACCTTCCTGCAATGGGATGACCAGAACTGCACGCAATACTCCAAATCAAATGCAGCCTGACCAATTCTGATAAGCTGCAACATGACTTCTTGACTGTTATACTCAATGTCCCATCCGCTGAAGGCAAGCATTCAATGTACCTTCTTTACCTCTCTCTACTTATGTTACTACTTTCAGGTGCTTCCAAGATCCCTCTGTGCATGTTTTTATGCCATTTATGTTAATTTCCATCGACCAATACTTCTGAAACAAGATTTTTTGGTTCCAGATTAATTTATTTACCCATATTTAACTTTCGCAAAAGAGTGGGATTTGACGATTTGCCAATCTAGCAAAAAAACTACCACTGGGGGTACAGCGGTAGAGTTGCTGCCTTACAGCACCAGGGTTTGACTACGGTTCTGTCTGCACAGAGTTTGTACATTCTCCCTGTGACCGCGTGGGTTTTCCCCAGGTGCTTTGGTTTTCTCCCACACTCCAAAGACGTACAGATTTGCAGGTTAATTGGCTAATGTAAAATTGTCCCTAGTGTGTAGGATGGTATTGGTGTACAGGGTGATTGGTGGTTGGCATGGACTCAGTGAACCGAAGGGTCAGTTTCTGCGCTATGACTCCAAAGTCGAAAGTAAAGTCTACTGTTATGCTTTTGTATGCTGCAAAAACATAGAGAACACATTTTGTAATCAATCTCGGCAGGGTATGGTTTTTATTTGGCTGAACCTAAAATGAAACCGATGCACCTTAAGATCGTTATTTATATGCACCCAATTTAGTTTCGTTTCAATCATAACAGTGAGAAAATCCTGACTTTGCCTTGTGTGGTTATATTGTGCAAGCACTGAAAAAAACAAAGTGCGCAATTTCCAATGGACCAGGGACAACCTTGTTCCATCCCCTCTCAAAGCCATGTAACATTTATGGTCTTAAATCTTTGCAGTTCAGTGTGGCACTTGAATAATTCATGAAAGCGTCTGGCAAGATCAGAAAGGAGAGATGACCGCACATCACAGCATCCGCTAACCCACCGCTACCATCTGAAGAGTTAATGCTCCAGTCTGATCACTCCCGGGTTAAACAAGCAAATTGAATGAGCGTTGCTTTTAAGCAATCATGTTTGGCACCAGAAGCACCAGATTCAATTACAAATCGCTCCAAGGCTTTTTGATCTGTCCTCCGTGCCACGTTGTGGGACTCTATTTGCGCTTCATTGCAAAAACCGCGGCTTTGCTTGGTAAACATTAAGTGTGCTGCACACAACTTAATTCCTTTTCCTCGTGCTGCCATGGAAACATGACTCTGGCAGTGCATTAAATAAGCAGTTCCTCACCTCGACCACTCGGACTCCTGTGACAACACCTGCACACCAAGGTAGACAAGACTAGCAAGCTTGTGGGAGCACAAGAGCCTGCAGGGACCCTTTTAAGTCACACACCAGGTTAAGTTAGACATATACATTGCTATTCCTTCACTGCATAGAACAGTACAGCGCAGGATCAGGCTCTTCGGCCCTCAATCCCTGTGCCAAACTTTAGTTTAGTTTAAGAACATCGACACAAAATGTTGGAGTAACAGCGGGACAGGCAGCATCTCTGGAGAGATGGAATAGGTGATGTTTTGGTTCAAGACACGTTTTCAGGTCACCTATTTCTTTTCTCCAGAGATGCTGTCTGACCCACTGAATTTATGCAGCATTTTGTGTTTATTTTTGGTGTAAACTAGCATCTGCAGTTCCTTCATACACAGGTTTGTAGGTTCATTGGCTTCAGTGGTGTAATTTGGCTTTGGTACCTGTCCCTTGTGTGTAGGATTGTGTTAGTGTATGGGGTGATTGCTGGTCGGTGCGGACATGGTGGGCTCAAGGGCTGGTTTCAATAGACAATAGACAATAGACAATAGACAATAGGTGCAGGAGTAGGCCATTCGCCCCTTCGAGCCAGCACCGCCATTCAATGTGATCATGGCTGATCATCCCCAATCAGTACCCCGTTCCTGCCTTCTCCCCATATTCCCTGACTCCGCTATTTTTAAGAGTCATATCTAGCTCTCTCTTGAAAGCATCCAGAGAACCTGCCTCCACCGCCCTCTGAGGCATGGAATTCCAAAGATTCACAACTCTCTGTGAGAAAAATGTGTTTCCTCGTCTCCGTTCTAAATGGCTTACTCAATATTCTTAAACTGTGGCCACTGGTTCTGGTCTCCCCCAACATCGGGAACATGTTTCCTGCCTCTAGCGTGTCCAAACCCTTAACAATCATATGTTTCAATGAGATTCCCTCTCATCCTTCTCAACTCCAGAGTGTACAAGCCCAGCCGCTCCATTCTCTCAGCATATGACAGTCCCGCCATCCCGGGAATTAACCTTGTAAACCTGCGTTGCACTCCCTCAATGGCAAGAATGTCCTTCCTCAAATTAGGGGACCAAAACTGCACACAATACTCCAGGTGTGGTCTCACTGGGGCTCTGAACAACTGCAGAATGACCTCTTCGCTCCTATATTCGATTCCTCTTGTTATAAAGGCCAACATGCCATTCGCTTTCTTCACTGCCTGCAGTACCTGCATGCTTACTTTCATAGACTGATGAACAAGGACCCCCAGATCCCGTTGTACTTCCCCTTTTCCCAACTTGACGCCATTTAGATAGTAATCTGCCTTCCTGTTTTTGCTACCAAAGTGGATAACCTCACATTTCTCCACATTAAACTTCATCTGCCATGCATCTGCCCACTCCCCCAACCTGTCCAAGTCACCCTGCATTCTCATAGCATCCTCCTCACAGTTCACACTGCCACCCAGCTTTGTGTCATCTGCAAATTTGCTAATGTTACTTTGAATCCCTTCATCCAAATCATTGATGTATATTATAAATAGCTGCGGTCCCAGCACCGAGCCTTGCGGTACCCCACTAGTCACTGCCTGCCATTCTGAAAGGGACCCGTTAATCCCTACTCTTTGTTTCCTGTCTGCCAACCAATTCTCTATCCATGTCAGCACTCTACCCCCAATACCATGTGCCCTAATTTTGCCCACTAATCTCCTATGTGGGACCTTATCAAATGCTTTCTGAAAGTCCAGGTACACTATATCCACTGGCTCCCCCTTGTCCATTTTCCTAGTTACATCTTCAAAAAATTCCAGAAGATTAGTCAAGCATGATTTCCCCTTCGTAAATCCATGCTGACTCGAACCGATCCTGTTACTGCTATCCAAATGTGCGGCTATTTCATCTTTTATAATTGACTCCAGCATCTTCCCCACCACCGATGTCAGGCTAACTGGTCTATAATTCCCTTTTCTCACTCCCGCCTTTCTTAAAAAGTGGGATAACATTAGCTACCCTCCAATCCACAGGAGCTGATCCTGAGTCTATAGAACATTGGAAAATTATCACCAATGCATCCACGATTTCTAGAGCCACTTCCTTAAGTACCCTGGGATGCCGACCATCAGGCCCCAGGGATTTATCAGCCTTCAGGCCCATCAGTCTACCCAACACCATTTCCTGACATGTGAATTTCACATATCAGAAAGGTTGTTTGTGTCTTCCTTAGTGAAGACAGACCCAAAGTACCTGTTCAACTCATCTGCCATTTCCTTGTTCCCCATAATAAATTCACCTTTTTCGGTCTTCAAGGGTCCAACTTCGGTCTTAACTAATTTTTTCCTCTTCACATACCTAAAGAAGATTTTACTATCCTGCTTTATATTCTTGGCTAGCTTACCTTCGTACCTCATCTTTTCTCCCCGTATTGCCTTTTTGGTTATCTGTTGTTCTTTAAACATTACCCAATCCTCTTGCTTCCCGCTCATCTTTGCTACGTTGTACTTCTTCGCCTTAAATTTTATACTGTCCCTGACGTCCCTTGTTAGCCATGGTCGCCCCTTACTCCCCTTGGAATCTTTCTTCCTCCTAGGAATGAACTGATCCTGCACCTTCTGTATTATTCCTAGAAATACCTGCCATTTTTGTACCACTGTCTTCCCTGCTAATGTATCTTTCCAGTCAACTTTGGCCAGCTGCTCCCTCATGGCCCCATAGTCCCCTTTATTCAACTGTAACACTGACACCTCCGCTGTACGCTCCGTTTCCATGCTGTATCTCTAAAGTCTCAAGCAAACTGAAAGATTTTGACTATCATTTCAGAGAGCGATGCCAATACAATGGGCAAGGAGCAACATTCACTTCCTTCCCTAAAGGACATTGGTGAAGCAGGTAGACAAAAATGCTGGAGAAACTCAGCGGGTGAGGCAGCATCTATGGAGCGAAGGAATAGGTGATGTTTCAGGTTGAGACCCTTCTTTAGACAAGTTAGTTTATCCAACAACAATCCTGGAGTTTCTACAAAACCATGATGAATAAAAGTTTCCCAATTATGATTTATTTAATTATCTGAAAATGGAGTTCAGATATATCAGCAACAACAAGTGAACATTTACCCTGATCCAGTAACATCTCCATGCAGTCCATTTATATTCAGTTCTCTTCTGCAAAATTCATAGCTGATGCAAGCAGTAAGAAAAAAGTGTTACCATTTAGTTTTCGTTTTAATGAAAAGCCTTTTCTCTCTGAGAACTTTAAGGGTCCATAAATGTAATAACTAAATAATTTGAACCAGTTCCTTCAAAGACACAAGATCAATGGGGAAACTGATTGCCGCTCCCAATCGGCTGACAGTGTCATTCAAGTGGTGACCACACTTTGTGTGAAGATCAATAAAATAAGATTGAACAAGAAAATACTTACGAGGAGACAAAAAGCAAGACGTGGGATACAGCAAAGCTTGCTGTTCAAAGACATAACATTTCATCAGCGAAGAAACAGTTCTATAACATTGCCACACTTATCGTCCTCTCCGTGATATCTCAGTTATGAGTGTTGAACATACAGCGTGACAAGGAGCACATTCTCAGTCTGGTAATGACATAAATGGTGCATAATTTGAAAGAATATGCGAGTTCGGTATTCCGAATGCGCCTGCCTAGGTCATAGGTCACTAGCTATAAGTCTCGGCAACGGTGGTGCTGCAGTGTGCAGGGTTGCGTTTCGTCCGTAGTCGGGTCGGGGTCGGCTCTCCGTTGCTGCGGGTGCTGTTGAGTTGCTGTTGGGGCATCCTCATCCACTCCCTGGTGTCCCGTCCCAGTCCGGAGGTGTCCGGGGTGGCCCTGGGCTGGCGGGGCGTTCCAGGACTTGCAGCCGCTGGCTCCAGCTCGGCTCTGCCTATCCCGCCGGGTTGGCCGGCAGCCCTCCACCTCCACCCCCCTCCCCTCAGTCCGACACCGAGAACCTGCTGAAGATGGGCAGCCGCCGGCCCTGATCGAAGACGGGCGACTCGGAGCTGCTGCTGCTGGAGTCGTTCTGGTTGGGGAGGGAGTCTGCGGACGGGCTCCTGCCGGCCATGGGCAGGCCGGGCGCCCACTGGATCTGCTGGTATTGTTGGTGATGGCGGTGCTGGCGGCGGCAGCAGCAACTTCCTCCCCCTCCCTTGCCCAGCCCCAAGTCCAGAGTCCGGGCCAGCTCCATCTCCAGGTCGGGGCTGAAGGCCGCCCGCAGCGCAGCCCAGTCGAGCGCCGGGCCGGAGGAGGCCGAGCCCAGGCTGGCGCTCTGGTGCAGGCGAGGCCGGGGCCATCGCTTCTCCTCGGGATTGTGGATGAAGTGGCAGCGGGTACCGTAGGGGCAGAAGCCGGTGGTGTGTAAGGTACTTGGGGTGGCGTCTGAGGCCGTGGGCGAACTGGCACTTGTCGCCATAGCGGCCCATCGGGGAGCGGGTTCCTCTGGAGCCGGAGCGGGGTTGGGCTGGAGTTTGCGCTGGCTGTGGGTCTGTGGACCTGGGGTGGCTGGTGTTGTCTGTCCGGGCTGTCGGTTGGCCCGGCAGGAGAGGCGGAGGTGAGCTGGGTTTGGCGCTTCTCCGCGCTGGGCCTGGGGGCCGGTGTCTCATCGGTCCAGACGTCTCCAGCCAGTGGGGAGGTACCGGGGACGGTCCAGTGGCGGTTCGACAGAGCTTGCGGGTCTCCCCTCCCCCTCCTCCCCCACCCCCGCTGCCCGGTCTCTCCCCCCCCCCTCCCACTGCCCAGTCTCACCCCTGCCGCCCGGTCTCCTTCCGCCCCCCCACCCCCGTCTCCCACTGAAAAAAGACAAAAAAATCGGACCCAAACTATACTCACTGAATCTACAGCGCTTCGTTCGATTTTTATTCATAGCGTTCGGCCTTTGACAAATCCTACGGTTCCGGACGTTTTTCGGAATACCAAACTCGCTTATTGGACTCAAGATGCCCAATGTTGATTGATTCAACAGAAGACCAAGTCAAAGACCAGTGAAACAGGCCCTTCGGCCCAACTTGCCCACGTCGACCAACATGTCCCCTCTACACCAGTCTCACCTGCCTGTGTTTGGCCCACATCCCTCTAAACCTGCCCTATCCATCCGTCATAATGTTTCTTAAACGTTGCGTTAGTAGCTGCCTCAACTACCTCTTCCAGCAGCTCATTCCGTACACCCACCAACCTTTGTGTAAAAAAAAAGTTACCCCTCAGTTTACTATTAAATCTTTTCCCTCCAACACTCAACCTATGTCCTCTGGTTCTCGATTCTGCTATTCTGGGCTCTATGCATCAATCTGAACTAATCCTCATGATTTTGTGCACCTCTTTCAGATCACCCCTCATCCTCCTATGTTCCAAGGAATAGTCCTAGCCTGCTCACCCTCTCGTTATACCTCACCAGCCCCCCCCCCCCCTCCCTTCCCTGCACTGCTATTTTTAAGGAACTTGCACAAATTGTGGTATATTTTGATATAGTAACATCTCAGAGCATTCTCTATAGAATGAATTCTTTTTTAGCACTTTGATAAATAATTGAACCCGTGCAGTTTTTGTACTACATTGATTGAGAGCAAACCATAGGTAAGGATAACAAAGTCCCCTCTGGTGCTATTTAATTATAAGTGCAGAACAACTGCAGCGGAATCGATTCTAAGCAGTTGCACTAAATGCATGGCATCAATACATTGTAGTCAGCTTATGAAAGTCATTTCATTGATTTCAGTGGAATGGATTTTGGAGGCAGAGTAAAATGTACTGATGCCACTTGCTTGGGATGAATTTCCAGGCAATCAAGGTTAACTATCAAATGTGCTTTTCAATTCAATGGTGGTTTTAATGGCACATGTGCAAAGTGCTAACACAGTGAAAGTCTTTATTTAATTTTGTTCAGAGATACAACGCAGAAACAGGCCCATCGGCCCACCAATCCGAGCCAACCAGCGATGCCCGCACATTAGCATTATTCTACACACCAGGGACAATTGACAATTTTTACTGAGCCAAATTAACCTGCAAACCTGTATGTCTTTGGAAAGTGGGAGGAAACCAGAGCACCTGGAAAAAATGCATATGTACAAACTCCTTGCGGACAGCACCCTTAGTCAAGATCGAACCTGGGTCTTTGGCGCTGTAAGGCAGTGACTCTATTACTGTGTGGCACGTATCTTATAAATAGTTCAGTAGCGTATTCTCATACTCCCGATCCCAGATTTGCAACTGAACAGAAATAGTCCACTGAGCCCGCATGCACTGAGACGCACCATGTTCTGGAGCAATTTTCAAAGTCCTCGCTCTAGTTGTTATGAGCATGTCCCAGCCTGTTGCAGGCCTCCAGCCATCTCCTTCTCCGTCCACCTTTGTTTACCGGGGGCGCCTCCCACAGCCGACGAATAGGCCAGACACCGGTTCTCTTTCCTCCCGGCCGGCTTTGCTCCTCGCATGCCGTCGCTCGCTCTATCCTCCCGATCTTTGAGAGACGAGCAGGGGTCGGCACGGAGGCCTCCCCCTGCCAGACCCGCGCTCCGCCGGGTCCAATGAGCAGGGGGCAGATTCAGCTGCTTCCTCCTGCAGACTACGCGTCTTCCGTTCAGCCGAGCCCTCAACTCATCCAAGTATATGCACTATTGGCAAGGCAGCAGACTGTTAGTATCGGCATGAAGTGTTTGTTCAGGATTGAACATCAGGTTCCAAAGGCTAGGATCGGTCCACAATGTCCAGCTCAGAACTAAAAATGTAACTGGGATAAAGATACCAAGGTACGATGACTGAAATGGATGACTACACTGGAATGTGGGGCACATTCTAATATCATTCTGACATCTACATTGAACGTGGTTCCTTGATCTCTGAAGGCCCAATTATGACAACCCTTTGCACTCAATAATGTCAGAATCACTTCACAGGTCAATGGTCCCTTCCTTAGATCACTGCCGTGATTAACTTGTTTGATTCAGCTTTTTGAAGGTGCTTTGATTAAATCACAGCATAAATATCCAGAGACCTGAATTAATGATCCAGGGACGCAGGTTCAAATCCTACCATTGCTTTTGGGAAATTAAATATGTAATTAATTGTATCTGGATTTAAAATGTTTGTATCAGTAATGGTGATCATACCAGTTTGTTGCACGGCCTGTTTGGTTCATAAACTTTTGTTGGGGATGGGAACCTCATGTCTGGCCCATATGTCACTCCAAACCCACACCAATGTGATTAACTCTTAACTTTTTTTTCTGAAACTGCTCAGTAAGCCTCCAGTTCAAGAAAAATAAGGATGAGCTATGTACGATGACCTTGTAGCAATTCTCATGAATAGTAAGTAAGTAAATTCAATTTATATAGCACGTTTAAATCAACTCGTGTTGAAACCAAAGTTGAATAAATGCACAATTTCTACAGCAATGAAAGAGTAGTTCCTTGGCCGTCTTTTGCAATATCTGGAGGTTTCAGTTTTACTCTGTTGCCCAATCTATAGACATGGATGAACAGGAATATTAAGTGTCGCTCAATTCGATTTTTTCCATTGCGTTAACATTTCCGTCCTTTTCTTTGTCACTTGCCACCTTACCTCTGATGATTGCTGGCTTCTAATTTACTCTGCTGTCTTGCTTCAGTAACCCAGGAGCATTGAATATAGAACATTGAACAGTACAGCACAGGAAACAGGCCCTTCAGCCATCACGTCTCTGCCGTCATGTGATCAATATTCCCCTTCATTCCCTGCATGTCCATGTGCGTATCTAAAAGCCGCCCCAAATGGCACCATCACATCTACATCCAACACCACCCTGTGAATCCTGACTTTGGGTGCTGTCCGTACGTCTCCCTGTGACCTTGCGGGGTTTTCCGGATGCTCCGGTTTCCTCCCACATTACAAAGACAAAGGTTTGTAGGTTTAATTGGTTTCTGTACATTGCCCCTAGAGAGTAGAATATAACGAATGTACAGGTGATCATTGGTTGGCGTGGACCCGATGGGCTGAAGGGCTTGATTCCACGCTGTATCTCCCGACGAATAAACTAAACCATTTACAAGGTACAGTTAAGATAACATCACAAGTTGCTTCACAGTGGTGTTACACCATATGAATATGACATTGAAGGTGGACACAAAATGCTGCCTCTAGTGGGTCCAATCCCTTAATAATCTTAATAATGTTTCAATATGATCCCCTCTCATCCTTCTAAATTCCAGTGTATACAAGCCCTGTCGCTCCATTCTTTCAACATATGACAGTCCCACCATCCCGGGAATTAACCTCGTGAACCTACGCTGCACTCCCTCAATAGCAAGAATGTTCTTCCTCAAATTTGGAGACCAAAACTGCACACAATACTCCACGTGTGTTCTCACTAGGGCCCTGTACAATTGTAGAAACACCTCTTTGCTCCTGTACTCTTGTTATGAAGGCCAACATGCCATTAGCTTTCTTCACTGCCTGCTGTACCTGCATGCTAACTTTCAGTGACTGATGAACAAGGACACCCAGATCTCATTGTACTTCCCCTTTTCCTAACTTAACACCATTCAGATAATAATCTGCCGTCCTGTTCTTGCCACCAATGTGGATACCCTCACATTTATCCATGTTAAACTGCATCTGCCACGCATCTGCCCATTCATCCAACCTGTCCAAGTCACCCTGTATCCTCATAGCATCGTCCTCACAGTTCACACTGCCACCCAGCTTTGTGTCATCTGCAAATTTGTTAATGTCACTTTTAATCCCTTCATCTAAATCATTGATGTATATTGTAAATAGGTGTGGTCCCAACACCGAGCCTTGCGGTACCCCACTAGTCACTGTTTGCCATTCTAAAAGGGACCCGTTAATCCCTACTCTTTGTTTCCTGTCTGCCAACCAATTTTCTATCTATGTCAGCACTCTACCCCCAATACCATGTGCTCTAATTTTGCCCACTAATCTCCTATGTGGGACCTTATCAAATGCTTTCTGAAAGTCCAGGTACACTACATCCTCTGGCTCTCGCATAGTCCATTTTCCTCGTTACATCCTCAAATAATTCCAGAAGATTAGTTAAGCATGATTTCCCCTTCGTAAATCCATGCTGACTTGGACCGATCCTGTTACTGCTATCCAAATGTGCGGCTATTACATCTTTTATAATTGATTCCAGCATCTTCCCCACCACCGATGTCAGACTAACTGGTCTATAATTCCATTTTCTCTCTTAAAAAGTGGGATAACATTAGCTACCCTCCAATCCACAGGAACTGATCCTGAATCTATAAAACATTGGAAAATGACCACCAATGCATGCATGATTTCTAGAACCACTTGTACCCTGGGATGCAGACCATCAACCTTCAGTTCCATCAGTCTACCCAACATTTCCTGCCTAATGTAAATTTCCTTCAGTTCCTCAGTCACCCTAGATCCTCTGGCCACTGGTACATCTGGGAGATTGTTTGTGTCTTCCTTAGTGAAGGAAGTTCTTTCTTACACATGAATATGACATTGGTCTATATAAGAGGGCAATTGGACAGTTAATGAAACATTTTGTTCAGACAGTTTCTAAGCAGTAACAAAGGAATAGGTAAAGGCCTTTTTCATTTAGAGTTGGGGACAACATTTAATGTAGAGGGGGTGTATTTTAAAGGAGATATGTAGGAAAGGAATGTGTATTGTGCAGCAGGTACTAAGAAGGTGCTGCTTGGAGTGATGGTGGAAGCAGGGAGGATAGTTGTGTTTTAAAGGCTTTTTGAGAGGCCCAAGGGTGTGCAGGGAATGGTGGGATATAGATCACGTTCAGGCTGAGAAGATTAACATGGCATCATGCTCAGCACAGACATTGTGGGCCGAAGAGCTTGTTCTTGCGCTGTACCATTCCACATTTAGACTTTAGAGAAACAGGCCCTTTGGCCAGAGTCCGTGCTGACCAGCGATCATCCCATGCGCTAGCACTACCCTACACACTAGGGACAAGTAACAATTTCTACCGAAGCAAATGAACCTACAAACCTCTATGTCTTTGGAAAGTGGGAGGAAACCGGAGAACCTGGGGGAAGCCAACACAAGGAGAAGGTACAAACTGCAGGAATTCCACTGATTGACCCCTGGCGATGTTGCGGCAAATGCTAACAGTGGAACTATTCAGTGATTGACAAGAGGCCAACATCAGGGAAGAGGAGAAACTTGGATAAAAGCATTGAAATTTCATCTCCAATTCCACAAATGAAAGGTGTGAGGGCAGGAAAAGTACCGACTAATACCAAGGAAGGGATATCGGTGTAAGATATAGAAAGATAAGGACATAATACGTGGGCAAATGGGATTACTGAATATGGGCATAATAGGTTGGCATAAATGTGGTGGGGCTTTTCTGTGCCATACTCTATGATCTTGAAGTGTACTTCACAAATTTGGCCACCTTCCACAAACAAATACCAAAATGACAAGTTGCTGAACATGTCAACAATAAAACATTAATTATTTTAAAGATTAATTAAATTGAAAGATACAGCTTGGAACAAAGCCCTTGGGCCCACCAAATGCACGCCGACCATTGATCACCCGTTCACACTGGTTCTATGTTATCCCACTTTATCATCCACTCCCTATGCACTAGAGGCAAGGTGTAGACGCTAATTAACCTACAAACCTGCACATCTTTGTTGATGTGGAAGGAAATTGGAACTCCCGGAGGAAATCCACGCGGTCACAGGGCAAACGTGCAAACTTCACACAGACAGAACCAAAGGCCAGGATCGAACCTGGGTCTCAGGCACCTTGAGGCAACAGTTCTCCCACCTGCACCACTGTGCCATCCCTTAACTAGGTGGTCAAAAACTGTGCTGTTAAATATATGCTGTAAAATGACAGGGCTTGGTTTTACTGAGTATGAGAATTACAGAGGTAAGGTAATGAATGATAATTGCTTTGTTACAATTTACGAACAAAGGTGGCACAAGTAACACCATCAAATCATAAGCATGCTTTGGCAGTATGCAACAATAATTTCAACTGAAAAATTAAATCGGAGTCTTGAAACTGCTTGTGCTGATTACTCCTAGCAGGTAAACAAGACCAATTCAAAAAGATTTGGTCTCCATATAGCGACTTATTACAAACATAGGGTGCAACAAAATGTTGATAATAAATGGTTTTAGGACCTGGCGAGGGGTGAGTAAAGATAAGAAGTAGGTACATCCTTTTCATATTGTCCTATCTTACTTTCTTTTTTCTTTTTTCTTTTTCCTCCTTTTGGTTTTTCTCTTTTTTCTTTTTTTTTTCTTTTTAAACTATTTCTTGTGGTTTAGGTCCATATGGGTGTGGTTTAGGTCCATATAAACTTACGTTATTGCAGATTACTGTAATGTACAATACTTCTAATAAAATAAAATAAAAAATAAAAAATAAATTGCTTGTGCTATCAAAATGTTGATAATAAATGGTTTTAGGACCTGGCGAGGGGTGAGTAAAGATAAGAAGTAGGTACATCCTTTTCATATTGTCCTATCTTACTTTCTTTTTTCTTTTTTCTTTTTCCTCCTTTTGGTTTTTCTCTTTTTTCTTTTTTTTTTCTTTTTTAACTATTTCTTGTGGTTTAGGTCCATATGGGTGTTCACGGACCACTCTTTCAAAAAGAAATTGCTTGTGCTATCAAAAGGCGCTGGTAGATTGATTGAATAGAAAGATACAGCATGATTGATCAGGTTAGATTGATGCCTTGGTTTCATCAATAGTTTATGTTGAAATTTTTGCTCTTCCTGGAGGTTTCAGTTTAGACGTGAGCTGCCAATGTAATTGGACGTTTGCTGGCAGTCGCACATGATTAAGAGTCGTTGCATCAAACCCCCAGTCCTGTCAGCAGATTGTTTCACAGAGCAAGCTACCTCCAAAGACATGAGCGACTATTAATGAAACGGAGGATGGGAGAATCTGCCCAAACTCAATAAGTCAGACATTTACCATTTGTGGATTTGCACTACACTCTCCTTTCTATCTGGGTTCAATTTAAATCACAAAGTGCTGGAGTAACTCAGGGCACACCTGTGGGGGGAATGAATATTTTGAACGTTTTGGGTGAGAAACATAGAAACATAGAAAATAGATGCAGGAGTAGGCCATTCGGCCCTTCGAGCCTGCACCGCCATTCAATATGATCATGGCTGATCATCCAACTCAGTATCCTGTACCTGCCTTCTCTCCATACCCCCTGATCCCTTTAGCCACAAGGGCCACATCTAACTTCCTCTTAAATATAGCCAATGAACTGGCCTCGACTACCTTCTGTGGCAGAGAGTTCCAGAGATTCACCACTCTCTGTGTGAAAAATGATTTTCTCATCTCGGTCCTAAAAGACTTCCCCCTTATCCTTAAACTGTGACCCCTTGTTCTGGACTTCCCCAACATCGGGAACAATCTTCCTGCATCTAGCCTGTCCAAACCCTTAAGAATTTTGTATGTTTCTATAAGATCCCCCCTCAATCTTCTAAATTCTAGCGAGTACAAGCCGAGCCTATCCAGTCTTTCTTCATATGAAAGTCCTGCCATCCCAGGAAACAGTCTGGTGAACCTTCTCTGCACTCCCTCTATGGCAAGAATGTCTTTCCTCAGATGAGGAGACCAAAACTGTACGCAATACTCCAGGTGTGGTCTCACGAAGGCCCTGTACAACTGCAGTAGAACCTCCCTGCTCCTATACTCAAATCCTTTTGCTATGAATGCTAACATACCATTCGCTTTCTGCACTGCCTGCTGCACCTGCATGCCTACTTTCAATGACTGGTGTACCATGATACCCAGGTCTCGTTGCATCTCCCCTTTTCCTTATCGGCCACCACTCAGATAATAGTCTACTTTCCTGTTCTTGCCACCAAAGTGGATAACCTCACATTTATCCACATTATACTGCATGTGCCATGTATTTGCCCACTCACCCAGCCTATCCAAGTCACCTTACAGTCTCCTAGCATCCTCCTCACAGCTAACACTGCCCCCCAGCTTCGTGTCATCCGCAAACTTGGAGATGTTGCATTTAATTCCCTCGTCCAAATCATTAATATATATTGTAAATAGCTGGGGTCCCAGCACTGAGCCTTGCGGTACCCCACTATTCACTGCCTACCATTCTGAAAAGGACCCGTTTACTCCTACTCTTTGCTTCCTGTCTGCCAGCCAGTTCTCTATCCACATCAATACCGAACCCCCAATACCGTGTGCTTTAAGTTTGCATACTAATCTCTTATGTGGGACCTTGTCGAAAGCCTTCTGAAAGTCCAGATATAACACATCCACTGGTTCTCCCTTATCCACTCTACTAGTTACATCCTCGAAAAATTCTATAAGATTCGTCAGACATGATTTACCTTTCATAATCTATGCTGACTTTGTCCAATGATTTCACCACTTTCCAAATGTGCTGCTATCCCATCTTTAATAACTGACTCTAGCATTCTCCCCACTACTGATGTTAGACTAACTGGTCTGTAATTCCCTGTTTTTTCTCTCCCTCCCTTTTTAATAAGTGGGGTTACATTAGCTACCCTCCAATCCTCAGGAACTACACAGAGTCTAAAGAGTTTTGAAAAATTATCACTAATGCATCCACTATTTCTGGGGCTACTTCCTTTAGTACTCTGGGATGCAGCCTATCTGGCCCTGGGGATTTATCGGCCTTTAATCCATTCAATTTACCCAACACCACTTCCCGACTAACCTGGATTTCACTCAGTTCCTCCATCTCATTTGACCCCCGGTCCCCTGCTATTTCCGGCAGATTATTTATGTCTTCCTTAGTGAAGACAGAACCAAAGTAGTTATTCAATTGGTCTGCCATGTCCTTGTTCCCCATGATCAATTCACCTGTTTATGACTGCAAGGGACCTACATTTGTTTTAACTAACCTTTTTCTCTTCACATATCTTTAAAAACTTTTGCAGTCAGTTTATATGTTCCCTGCCAGTTTTCTTTCATAATCTATTTTCCTTTTCCTAATTAAGCCCTTTGTCCTCCTCTGCTGGACTCTGAATTTCTCGCAGTCCTCTGGTAGGCTACTTTTTCTGGCTAATTTGTATGGGACCAGTCTGAATGTAGTCGGATGGGGGAAAAACTGGGAAAGAAGTGAGAGCAGGCCAAAGCCTGGCAATTGATAGGTGGACAATAAAGACTTTGTTTATTAATGTCATGCGTACCAAGGCACAGTCAGTGACAACGTTTATTGATGCGTCCTATCCAGTCAGAGAAAAGAATATACATCTACAATCAAGGCGCCCACAGTGTACAGATACAGGATAAAGGGAATAATGTTTAGTGCAAGATGAAGTCCAGTAAAGTCCGATTAAAGATAGTTTGAAGGCCTCCAAAGAGGTAGATGGATGGTCAGGACTGCTCTCTAGTTGGTGAGAGGATGGTTCAGTTGCCTGATAACAGCTGGGAAGAAACTGTTCCTGAATCGGGAGGTATGAGTTTTCAAAGTTCTGTACCTCTTGCCTGATAGAAGAGGGAAGAAAAGGGAGTGACTGGGGTCACACTGGCCCTTGATTATGCTGATGGCCTTGCGGAGGCAGCATGAAGTATAGATGGAATCAATGGAAGGGTTTGGTTTGCGTGAAGGTCTGGGCTACTTCCACAACTCTCTGCAATTTTTTGAGTCTTCGATGGAGCTGTTCCCAAACAAAGTTGTTTCAAAACATATCTCCACCCACAAAGCTGAATTACACTTTCAGGAATTAATTGGAAATTAAACATCTGCATTCATTCAGCACAGAAATGTTGATGCATTGAATACAATTAAAAGTCTACGTTTTATTCAATGCATCAACATGCTGTACTCCACTTCTGAGCTGGATGTTCTAAAAGCAGATAGTTCCCTTTGAATTAAAACCTACAATATCTGAATCAGCTTCATGATGGGTGCAGATATGAGAAAAAGTTCTGGAATAACTCACTGGGTCAGGCAGCATCTCCGGAGAACATGGATAGGTGATGTTTCGGGTCTGAAGAAGAGTCCCACCCCAGAACAACACTTATCCATGTTCAGAGATGCTGCCTGACCCGCTGGGTTACTCTGGCACTTTGTGTCCTTATTTGGTAAACCAGCATCTACAGTTCTAACTTAAAGTACGATCAGTCTCTTCCAAAAAGGGCCATTCAGATATCAGCTCCAGATGTGTTACAAAGAATGTAGTTTGGAACAAATTAGCTGCACATCAATTCTCAAACACCAGTTATCGTCCCCCACTCCATTTGATACCGACCCTGCTCTCGGTCCTACCCAAGACTTCCCACAATCCGCACCGGCTCAGTGCACAGAGGAATGTGTGCAGAAGCCATGCAACTGTGCCCAATGCATTGAGCCTTGTGGTTACTGAACACTGCACTGGTCCAATCACTAAAACTGTCATCAATTGGGGCAGCACAGTGATAGAGCGGTAGAGCTGCTGCCTTATAGCGCCAGACCCAGCTTCGATTCTGACTACGGGTGCTGCCTGTAAGGAATTTGCACCTTCTCCCTGTAACAGCGTGGGTTTTCTCCGGGTGCTCCAGTTTCCTCCCACATTCCCAAGACATACAGGTTTGTAGGTTAATTGGCTTCAGTAAAATTGTACATTGTCCCGACTGTGTAGCATAGTGCTAATGGACGGGGTGATTATTGGTCGGCACAGTCTCGGAGAGTAGAGGAGCCTGTTTCTGCGCTGTATCTCTAAGGTCAATCCTTTAAACATGCTTTCCTGGTGGAAACACAAGGAACTGCAGATACTGGAATCCTCTGCAGAACACAAAGTGTTGCATTAATTCAGCGAGTCAGGCAGCATCACTGGAGCATATACATGGGCAACGTTTTGGGTCACCTACTATTCTGGTTTAAATTAGTTTTGTCATCTTTGTGCCTCCCAACATAGAGCAACAGATCCCAACTTGTTTAAATAAGGGTCCCAAGCTGAAATATTGTATGTTTGTTTCCTTCCACAGATGCAGCCTGACTCGCCGAGTTCCTCCAGCATTTTTATTTTGCTCGTTAGTGGCATCTAGAGTCTCTTGCATTTTTTTTTCAAACTGGTCTAAATTAAAGCAAATCCACATTGAGAAATCTCTAGTATTCTCCAATTATGAGAAGTTTCCATGTATAAGGATGATTTCCCCGGTCCTGACAAGTTTTGCATTTCACTGCAAGGACCAAGAACAGGCTGGCAATGCCAAACAATGAGACCAAATTTACAACCGTTTTCAAATCTAATTTTTCCTAACTGCGTTTCGGAAATATATTTCAGTCTTGAGAGAAGAAATGATTTGCAAAATGGTTTTCACAGTTTATGTTACATAGAAGCTTATTAAAGAGGTGCCATAACAACTTAATGAAGCTGTCTCCCAACTGACAAACTATAATAATTGGGGGAAAATATATCACAGTATACATAGGGCTGTCACTTTAATTGTTTAGCACATACTGAGTAAGTCATCGAAGCTCTGCCTGAACTGTAACTAATTACAAAGAAATGTCAAAAAAAACTCTGTATACAAATAGGCAGGATATTTAACAAGCAACAATTGAAGACAAAGAATAGCAAATGATAGTCCTGACTTGGACTTTAAGGGCTGCACAGTGGTGCTATGGTAGAGTTTCAGCCTTATAGCAAAAGGAGGCCCAGGTTCGATTCTGATTGAGGGCGCAGTCTGTAGGGAGTTTGCACGTTCTCCCAGTGACAGCGTGGGTTTTCTCTGGGTTCTCAGGTTTCCTCCCACATTCCAATGACGTGTAGGTTTGTAGGTTTGTAAGTTTGTAGGCTTCTGTAAATTATCCCCAGTGTGTAGGATAAGAATCTGGTACAACATGGAACTGGTATATGGGTGATCGACGGTCGGCGTAAACGCGGTGGGCCGAAAGGCCTGTTTCCACGCTGTATCTCTAAGAATAAAAATATAAACTAGACTACCAAGTTATGAAATTACTTATTTGCTCCTATGCAACTCTTTATTCTCACTATCCTAAAGTTGTTCGCAGAATGCACGTTAAATGAATCAACATGAATGCAATGGTTACTGAACAAAAAGCAATATTTAAGTGAACCATCTTGATTGCTTCCTCACTTCCGTTCCTCCAGCAGGCAAATTATTATACATTTATGTAGGAGGAAGATAAAAATCGTATGGCCGAGGCTTGATTGGAAAATGTGGCTTTGGAGTCATAGAATCATGCAGCGTCAACTTGCTCATGCCAGAGAAAACCCACGTGGTCACAGGGAGAACGTACAAACTCCGTACAGACAGCACCCATAGTTAGAATCCAACCCGGATCTCTGGCACTGAACCTGAGTTGTGTTATTCCATGTTCTATGTCCTGGACAAGATTCCTAACAGTTTGTGTTCACTCAAGCTAAAGGCAATAAAGTCTGGGCAGAATTTAAGCAGCAACAACTGATATCTGATCACTGCCTGACAATGAAAGGTCAGTGCACCACTTGTACAGAGAGAACAAAATGAGGAGTCTCTTTGCTGAAAGTTGGGAGACACAGTGGCACAGCAATAGTGTTGCAGCCTTGCAGCGCCAGAGACCCGGGTTCGATCCTGACTATGGGTGCTGTCTGTACGGTGTACCTTCTCCCTGTGACCATGTGGGTTTTCCCCGGATGCTCCGGTTCCCTCTCACTTCCCAAAGACGTACAGGTTTTTAGGTTAATTGGCTTTAGTAAAAATTGTAAATTGAACCTAGTGGGCAGGATAGTTTTGGTGTATGGGGTGATCACTGGTCGGAGTGGACTCAGTGGGCTGTTTCCGTGCTGTATCTCTGAAGTCTAAAGTCTAATACAGACGTCGCATTGTCCTAAAATCCTCAGTGTTTAAGGTATCAGCCTTGAATCTGAAACAGGCACTACATACTGTGAAATTGTCCTCTATTCTTGTGGAACTGTTTGAGCGTACTGAATTTAAAAAAAGCCGACAATCCGGTCTGTGCCGTTGATTGCCGTTTGACGTTTCATTCCACAAAAGCAATCAGTGAGCAGAGCCAAATGCCAGAGGGGGAAAAACCCCCCAAGAAAGATCTGAACAAGCAAATCTAGTCAAAATAGCCCTATCAATAATGCTACTTGCCCAGGTAACCTTTGGGGTGCCTCATGTGGAGCTCAATGAATATTACTTGAATAATGTACCTTTAGTTTGCGGACTGCTTCCTCAGCTTTTACAATGTGTTTTACAACATTTATTGGCTGTTTTCCCAATCCCTCAGTGTACCTGTACCACCATGCACTGTGGTCTGTCATGGTAACTGGTTCAAGCGCTCTCTATTCACCTCTGGGAGGGGGAGAGCAAGGGGGTGTGGGAGGGGATGGGTCAGAGTTCCCCACAAAGAGCATAGAACAGTAAAGCATGGGAACAGGCCTTTTAGAAACATAGACATAGAAACATAGAAAACAGGTGCAGGAGTAGGCCATTCGGCCCTTCGAGCCTGCACCGCCATTCAATATGATCATGGCTGATCATCCAACTCAGTATCCTGTACCTGCCTTCTCTCCATACCCCCTGATCCCTTTAGCCACAAGGGCCACATCTAACTCCCTCTTAAATATAGCCAATGAACTGGCCTCAACTACCTTCTGTGGCAGAGAATTCCAGAGATTCACCACTCTCTGTGTGAAAAATGTTTTTCTCATCTCGGTCCTAAAAGACTTCTCCCTTGTCCTTAAACTGTGACCCCTTGTTCTGGAGTTCCCCAACATCGGGAACAATCTTCCTGCATCTAGCCTGCCCAACCCCTTAAGAATTTTGTAAGTTTCTATAAGATCCCCCCACAATCTTCTAAATTCTAGCGAGTACAAGCCGAGTCTATCCAGTCTTTCTTCATATGAAAGTCCTGCCATCCCAGGAATCAGTCTGGTGAACCTTCTCTGTACTCCCTCTATGGCAAGAATGTCTTTCCTCAGATTTGGAGACCAAAACTGTACGCAATACTCCAGGTGTGGTCTCACCAAGACCCTGTACAAATGCAGTAGAACCTCCCTGCTCTTATACTCAAATCCTTTTGCTATGAATGCTAACATACCATTCGCTTTCTTCACTGCCTGCTGCACCTGCATGCCTACTTTCAATGACTGGTGTACCATGACACCCAGGTCTCGTTGCATCTCCCCTTTTCCTAATTTTGCCTCACAATGTCCTTGCCAAGCATGATGCCACCTTTAAACTAATCTCTGCATGCACCTAATCCATATCCCTCCATTCTCTGCATATCCATGTGCCTATCTAAAATCCTCCTAAACGTCACTATCACACCTCCCTCTGCCACCACCCCTGGCAGTCTTTGCCAGATAGCCACTTCTCTCTGCATGAAAAACTCACCCCGCATATCCCCTTTAAGCTTTGCCCGTCTCGCCTTAGACCTACACCCTCTAGTCTTTGACATTTCCACCCGAGGATAAAGGTTCTAACTGTCCACCCTATCTAAGCCCCTCATAATTTTAGCACCCGATAGAAATGATATTTTGTAATCACATCTCAGAACTAGATTTTGAAATCAGTCCAAGAAAAACAACCTGAGGGTAGTTTGATTAGTTGTGATCAATTATTCATTTATAGCCTTGTTGAACAAAGCACTGACGTATAACTGGAGCATTAAAGATGAGAGTATATTTTATTCGCAGTATTTTTATATTCATCTTAAGCAGTCTTAAGATGTAAAGCGATATTGCTGTGGAAAACTGAGTGTGGTATTGAGCATGTCCAATTGACATTTTGTCTGGTATCGTGACAGCACGGTGGCGCAGCGGTAGAGTTGCTGCCTCACAGCGTCAATGACCCAGGTTCAATCTGCACGGAGTTCGTACGTTCTCCCTGTGACTGTGTGGGTTTTCTCTGGGTGTGAAAGAAAAGTCTAAAGTCGGCATCGAACCCGGGACTCTGGCACTGTGAGACGGTAGCTCTCCCAGCAGTGCCACTGTGCTGCCGATAATGGATGTGTGTGAAACCCCTGCATGAACAAACTTGCTTAGGTCTCTATTCTCTCCTTAAAAGCATTCCTTAAATCCTCCCCCTTTGACCAAGTTGTTGGTCTTGAAGCAGGGTTATAAGCAAGCACGATGTGGCTGGGTTGAAGACTTTGATTCATAATGCTCTTGGGAAGTGGTTTGGCATTTTAAATCATGTTCAAAGTGTGATACAATACGTAGTGTATATCATGTACAATAAGCAACGGCTTTAGGTAATTGAGAAAGCATTATGGCTAATTGAAATATTTATATTAAACTAATCAGTAAAGGGGACTGAATCTCTCAAGCTTGACTCCAGTCGTTTTTATGTAATTAGCCCCTTGGTAGTGAGATACGTCCAAGCATATCGAAGAGAAAAAATAAATAATATGCGATTCCAACTCTATGATGTTTGTTGTATTGAAATTCTCTGCATCTTGACAAAGAACATTAGAAGGACACAAAAGGCTGAAGTATTTCAGCGGGTCAGGAGGCATCTGGAGAAAAGGAATAGGGAACGTTTCGGGTCGAGACCCTTCTTCAGACTGAGAGTCAGGGGAGAGGGGAACGAGAGATATTGATGGTGCATAGAACAAATTAATGAAAGATATGCAAAAAAGCTACGTTCTATGTACCTCCTATGTCTCTGTTTTCCCTCTCCCCGGACTCTCAGTCTGATGAAGAGCCTCGACCTGAAACGTCACCTATCCCTTTTCTCCACAGATGCTGCCTGACCCGCTGTTACTCCAGTATGTTTGTGTCTGTCTCCGGCGTAAACCAACATCTGCAGTTCCTTCCTGCACAAAGGTTAGAAGGATATGTGCCATAGGAGACTAGTTTAGATGGGGTCATTTGATCCGGATGGGGGAGTTGGACCCCGTTTCCATGCTGTATGAATCTATGACCTGGGAAAAAAGCAATGATGTCGGAGAATGCTGTAAGAAAGGGTTGTGTGAATTGCAAGAGAGTCCAGATCTCCAAAATTCAAGGTGTAAGCTCGGTGCTATCATAAGGAGGAAATTAATTAGGAAACGTGTTTTTTAGTTTTAGTTTTAGAGAATTAACATGGAAACAGGCCACTGCAAAATCTTCTCAAGGTATGCCTACTTTGAAGTCTTATTCTCTTTGTCAGGGGTTCTGCAACACCCTCTATATCCCCCCCACCCCTACTTTCAGTCTGAAGGGTTCCGACCCAAAACAACACCTATTCTTCTACTCAAGATGCTGCCTGACCGGCAGAGCTACTCACAGCATATTGTGTCTATCTTCAGTGGACAGAGGCCCTTCGGCCCACCATTGATCTTACATTCTCATCAACTCCCTGCACACTACAGGCAGTTTTACTGAGGCCAATTGAGCTACAAACCCCTGGGTGTTTGTGGTGTGGGAGGAAACCAGAGGAAACCCACGTGGTCACAAGGAGAATGTGCAAACTCCACACAAGCAGTACCAAGTTGTGCTCAAGCATTACGGTAAATTATCGACAGCACTGTTGTTCGATCCACTGCCTGGCCAGGTATGGTCTGCACGCTCACTTCCGACACCTTTTAGTTTTGTTTAGAGATACAGCCTGGAAACAGCATATTATCGGGGTTCATCGCAGCATGGTTTGGGAACAGCTCCATCCCAAACTGCAAGAAATTGCAGAGAATTGTGGACATATCCCAGACCATCACGCAAACCAACCTCAATTGCGTTGACTCCATCTATACCTCACACTGCCTCAGCAATGCCACCAGCATAATCAAGGATCAGTTTTAACCCGGTCACTTCCTCTTCCCCCATCGGGTAAGTGTTACAGAACTGTGAAAACGCACACCTCCAGATTCAGGGACAGTTTCTTCCCAGAAACTGCAATTATCAGGCAACTGTATCATCTTATCACCAAATAGACGGCGGCCCTGGGCTACCATCGACCTCATTGGTGACCCTCAGAATATCTTTAATCAGAATTTACTAGATTTTGGCTTGCACTAAATGTTTTCTTCGCTTTATCCTTCATCAGGCTGGGTGCCTTTATCTGATCTTTCCCTCTCATGGTCTTATACACCTCTATAAAATCACTGCTCAGCCTCTCCTGATATGTGTGAATGTCTATTATTACAACTACCCTCAGAGAATGATCTGAGTTAACGACTTGCTTTTAAGAATCCAAGTGCAAGTGTCATGATTGTGGATGCTTTACAAAGAACAAAATTGCACTCTGCTGATGGAGCCATCATTAACAGGATAACAAAGCCTTAGGCAACCGATTCAAGATTGTTCCAGTGTTTAAAGATAGAGATTATCTTTAGAAATCAATAAACCCAACACGTTTTGATTTTCACATTTACTCCAGTTAACTTTGTGAATTTATAATCAGCAGCAAAGTGCTCTCAAATTCAAATGGTACCCATGTAACGTGTGTGTGTGTGTGTGTGTGTGTGTGTGTGTGTGTGTGTGTGTGTGTGTGTGTGTGTGTGTGTGTGTGTGTGTGTGTGTGTGTGTGTGTGTGTGTGTGTGTGTGTGTGTGTGTGTGTGTGTGTGTGTGTGTGTGTGTGTGTGTGTGTGTGTGTGTGTGTGTGTGTGTGTGTGTGTGTGTGTGTGTTTGTGTTAAAGAATGGAGTCCACGCAAACAAGTGTTCTGTGCAAGAATTCATTTATTGGTTGCCTTTTTGGAAAGTATCTATCAACAATAGGAAGATTCCACAAAAAAGATTCACAAAGTAATTATTTGACCCATCTGTATTTTCTTATTCACTTAACTGTTTCTTCTATCCAGCTTACTATTCGATCTAGGTTCATTAATGCCAAGTGGACAGAGATATTAATAAACAAGGAACAGTCGATGCTGGAGTAACAGGTCAAGCAGGATCTTGGAAGGACATGAATAGGCACGGTTTTCGTTGGGAGCCTTCTTCACTTTTACTGGTGGAAAAGTTGGCGAATGATGGGTTGGGTGCGGTGGCTGGTGGGGTGAAAGGTGAGGACCAGGGTAGCTCTATCCTTGCACCATCTGGGGGAGGGGAATGAGATCGCTCACTTTTAAAAAGCTCTTTCCTATCATATATGCAATCAAGCCAAATTCAAGTACAATAGAGAGAGCAATGGAGAAGAGACAGAGTGATGAAGATAGGGTGGCACAGCGGTCGAATCGCTGCCTTACAGCGTCAGAGACCTGTGTTCTTTCCTGACTACAGATGCAGTTTGTACAGAGTTTGTACGCTCTCCCTGTGACCGCGTGGTTTTCTCCGGGTGCTCTGGTTTCCTCCCACACTTCAAAGACGTGCCGGTTTGTCGGTTAATTGACTTCTGTAATTTGCCCCAAGTGTGTAGGATGGAATTAGTGAATGGGTGATCATTGGTCGGCGCAGACTCGGTGGGTCGAAGGGCCTGTTTCCTAAACTATAGTTCTCAGCCTTATAGCGCCCTCTACCCTCCGTCAGAGAGTGGTGACTTGTTCCAACTCTCTGTTTTTGGAGAGATGTGCGGACTGGATAGTTTTAAAACGGGGATAGATTTTTTTTTTAAACAATAAGAATATCGGAGACCTGCCAACAAAGTGGTCAGTGTCAACATGAGGCAATGGTTTTACTGAACGATGGATCAGGCTCCACGGCCATGTGGCCGACATCTACTCCCAATTCCTCTACTTTTGTTTGCATCAGAAAACGTTGTACATTTCTATTCACACCATTATAGAAAGGAGATGGAGGCTTTGGAGAAGATGCAGAAGAGATTGAGCAGAAAGCTATCAGGATTGGAGTGTCAGCTATAAGGCGAGTTTGGACAAATGTGGATTGTTTCTCTGAAAAGTTCGAGGCCAAGGGAAGATCTGACAAAAAATACACAGAGTCATGAGAGGTTAAACAGTCAGAACCTTTATCCCCCTGGGTGGAAAAGTCAAAGAATGTCTTTAAGGTGAGAGGAACAAAGTTCTATAGGAGTAGACAAACATTTTAAAGAGGTTAGAATAGGTAAAGGGAGTGGAAAAGTTGAGACGGTTGATGTCATTCATGCCAGCAGTTGGAAATAAAAAGCTCTCAAGAGGGTAGAGGGCCATCCGGGGGAGTCCAAGAGGAGGGGGACCTCAGTCTGAAGAAGGGTCTCGACCTGAAACGTCACCCATTCCTTCTCTCTGGAGATGTTGTCTTTCCCACTGAGTTACTCCAGCATTTTGTGCCTATCTTCTTTAAAGTTCAATGGAAGATGAGCAGGCCAAGATTTTTTTTTAAGTAATAGGTACCTGGAACGCACGACGAGGGATGGTGATGAAGGCAGATATGGTGGTGTTTCAAAAAAAAAAAGAGGCTTTTAGTTAAACAAATGGATAGGCCGAGAATAGTGGAATACGTGTGCAAGCAGAAAAGATCAGCAAGTTGGCATCGTGCTTGGCATTGATATTATGGGCCGAAGGACCTGCTCCTCTGCTGCACTGTTCTATGTTCTATGTCTATTACCAAAATTTATTATTGAGACTTTTCTTTGCACTATTTGAATGCTTATTTACATCATGCAGCAGTTTCAACACTTTAAAAGTGTTCTGGAAAATGCTTAAAATTTGTTTATATGCAACATGCTCTAATTCTGGTGAAAAGTTACTGTCCCAAAGCATCAATTCTATTTTCTTTTCAACAACTATTCCTTGGCTTGCCATTGTGTGTTTTTTTTTTTAGATGTCAGGGTCTGTGACATGTTGCTTTTATATGAAATAATTTAATGCATTGGCTCTGTTGATAAAGTTCATCACCTCATTGAGATTAGCAGACAGTCACTAAACCATCCGGATGTATCACAGCATGGTTTGGGAACAGCTCCATCCAAGACCGCAGAGAGTCGACGACGTAACCCAGACCATCACGCAAACCAACCTCCCGTCCATTCACTCCATTTACACCACACACTGCCTCAGCAAGACCACCAGCATAATCAAGGACCAGTCACACCCAAGTCACTCCGTCTTCTCCTCTGTCCCATCAGAGGTTCAGAAGTTTGAAAGCACAGATTCCCTCTAGATTGATGAGCAGCTTTGTTGGGGATTCATGTTGTCGACCACCCCGTCAACTGACCTCAGTCAGGCGAACGTCAACAGAGACAGCAGCAGAAATAATGCAACCTCAGTCGCCGCAGCTTGCTGCCCTAATGCAACCTTTTCAGGGTGGGCGCCTACAGATGTCAAACCGGATGGCATCACCCTGCTGCAGCCGAATGCGGAAGGCCTAATTGGCTACAGTGCCTGGATGGCAGTACATAACTTCTGCTGCTTCAAACACAAGAAGAACAGCTTGGTCCCAGCTGTTATCAGACAGCTGAATCATTCTTTGACCATCTAGAGAGTGGTCCTGACCTCCCATTTACTTTTTTGAAGACCTTCAAGCTAACTTGAATCAGACTTTATTTGCACTAAATGTCATACCCTTTATCCTGCATCTGTACACTGTGGACGGCATGATTGTAATCACATATAGTCTTTTCACCGACTTGAAAGCATGCAACAGGAAAGCTTCTCGCTGTACCTTGGTACACGTGACCATAATAAACTAAACCAAATTAAACCTGGGATGGCAGGACTTTCATATGGATAGACTTGGCTTGTACTCGCTAGAATTTAGAAGATTGAGGGGGGATCTTATAGAAACTTACAAAATTCTTAAGGGGTTGGACAGGCTAGATGCAGGAAGATTGTTCCCGATGTTGGGGAAGTCCAGAACAAGGGGTCACAGTTTAAGGATAAGGGGGAAGTCTTTTAGGACCGAGATGAGAAAAACATTTTTCACGCAGAGAGTGGTGAATCTGTGGAATTCTCTGCCACAGAAGGTAGTTGAGGCCAGTTCATTGGCTATATTTAAGAGGGAGTTAGATGTGGCCCTTGTGGCTAAAGGGATCAGGGGGTATGGAGAGAAGGCAGGTACAGGATACTGAGTTGGATGATCAGCCATGATCATATTGAATGGCGGTGCAGACTCGAAGGGCCGAATGGCCTACTCCTGCACCTATTTTCTATGTTTTTATGTTTCTAAACCAACATGTGGAGACTGGGGATAAATGCTAATACGTGTCTGCGTGTACAAGTATTATAGGGCTTCAAATTATGACATCTGGAAGCCAGAAGATTTTACAAATAATTTTCTCTTGGATATAAATCAATTTTAATCTTTAGCCTTCATATTTCTGAATGTATTCCACAGATATTATTGTCATCCACCTTTCTCACACCAGGAAGAGTCACGTTCAAATTTCAAGCTAACGTGCCCAAGGTTGATTCCTTGGTACAATAATGGAGGAATATTGCACTGTTGGAGCAACCAACTAAGATTCTAAAAGATACAATGCCATTGTAAGGAGGAGCAGGCATATTCTGGATATGCAAGAGGAAAGGTTGTGTAAGAGTCAGGAGTCAAAAGAGTTTTGTCGTGTGTCCCAGATAGGACAATGAAATTCTTGCTTGCTGCAGCACAACAGAATATGTAAACATAATACAGAACGGGAGATAAAAGTTCAGTGTGTCTATTCAATTCAATTCAATTCCTTTATTGTCATCTTGCAAGCAACAGTTGTGCAGTGCAAAACGAGAAGACGTTTCCCAGGGAATACCGGAGCATCGCACATGAAGTTTAAAACATTTCACACATAATAACACTGTAAACACTCCAGTCCCTGATGGAACAGTATAAGTTAAAATAGATAAAAACAACGTTAAAATACAGTAAAACCAATCATAAACATGTCCGGGGTGGCTGATTTGAGTGGCCAGTGCCAGTTATTGAAGTGGCCAGTGCCAGTTATTATAGTGTCCGTGCCAAGCCGCAGAATCAGGTGACTGTGAGTACAGAGTGGCTGTTTAGCAGCCTCACAGCATATGGCAGGAAGCTGTTTAGCAGTCTTGTAGTCCGGGCTTTGATGCTGCGATATCTCTTGCCTGATGGCAGGAGATCCAGGTGTATGTGGAGGGGGTGCAGTTTGTCCTTAGCAATTCTCTGAGCTTTTTTCCGACAGCGGCTCAGGAACAGTTCTTGTACTGAGGGTAGGGAGATGCCAATGATCTTCTCTGCTATAGACATATATATATATACCATATATACACAATAAACAGATAAAGTGCAATAGTAATAATGGACTGTTATTGTTCAGAGCTTATTTGATGTTGTGTTTAATAGCCTGATGGCTGTAGTCTTTTCACTGACTATGTAACGCTCTCCAGGCGCTATAGCCAGTTAGGCCTTCCGCATTCAGCTGCAGCAGGGCAATACCATCCGGTTCGACATCCGTAGGAATAAATCCTAGTTATTCCTCGTGAAAGGCCTAGATAGAGCAGATGTGGAAAGGATGGTTCCAGAAGTGGGAGAGTCTAGGACCAGGGGCCATAGCCATGGAATAGAAGGATAAGCCAGAGGGCAGTGAATCTGTGGTATACATTGCCACAGACAGCGGTGAGGCCGAGTCGTTGGGTGTTTTTAAAGCTGAGATTGACAGGTTCATGATTAGCAAGGGTAACAAAGGTTACTGGGAGAAACAGGAGGATGAGGTTGTGGGAAAATAAATTAGTCATGATCAATAGGCGAAGCAGACTCAATGGATCAAATGGCCTAACTTTGCTCCTATGCCTTACAATCTTATCCCGAGACCTTTCTTTAATTGAGTGCTGAATTTACTAACTTGCAACAGATTCACTGCAATAAAAGTGTACAAAAAGATCTTCAGTCTAAATATCCATTATCAGAATACATTAAAAATCCATACGTCATTTCAGAATTCCTGAAACGATTGGGTTTTCTGTGCGGTTAAATCCCATTTGTAAATATAACAAATTAAAAATATTTTTAGTATATATTTTCTTGTGATGAGCATCCATACAAATCAGATCTATATTATTAAAAGTCTGAGCTTGACCACTTCCTGTTGTTCTGTATATTGATTTTAGAAAAAACGCTGCCACTTATGGCTGTGATTTTTGGCCATCTTACTCAGAGTCCCCCTCCGCTGTGCAGGATGAGGATTTTTCCCATCGATTAAAAATAAAAGAGTTATTAGTGTTTAAAAAATGTTGAGATTCTCTCTCCTGAAGGTCACGCCCCTTCCGGAGGGACTATAAAGCCCGGAAGTGTTGAGTGCCTCCGTCAGTCTCTTCAAGATGGGGGAGCGAGAGGGTCAAGTCTGTCAGTCTGAGCTGTGAATAACATTGAACAAATGTCTACTAAACTGTGAGTGTGGTTTTACTGACCTTGAGTGCCCTTAATGTGGTTTGAAAATGGAAATGTGGTTGGTTTGAAATAAAGCACAGCAAATGGTTGGTGGTGGTGGTTGGTTTGAAATAAAGCCCAACAAATGGTTGGTGGTGGTTGGTTTGAAATAAAGCACAGCAAATTGTTGTTGGTGGTGGTTGGTTTGAAATAATGATTAAAAGTCTAAAGTTGACAACTTCCTGTTTGCACTGTAAATTGATTTTAGATAAAACGCTACCACTTACGGCTGTGATTTCTGGCCATCTTACTCAGTCCCCCTCCGCTCATCATGTGCAGAGGATTCTTCCCATCAATGAAAAATAAAAGTGTTATTAGCGTTTAAAAAATTGAGAATCTCTCTCCTGTCAATCATGCCATGAAGGACACGCCCCTTCCGGTGGGATGGGGAGGGATTATAAAACCCGAAAGTGTGGGTGTGGCTCAGTCTCTTCAAGATGGGGGAGGGAGAGGTCATGACACTGTCTGAGCTGTGAATCAATTGAACACACTGAAAGTCTATTGAACTGTGAGTGTGGTTTTTATGTGGTGTTGTGTGTGGTTTTTATGTGGTGTTGTGTGTGGTTTTATGGTGGTTTTATGGTGGTTTCACCCTGCTTGAAATGGTATGAAACTGCACTTGAATTTGGTGGCCTTGCACCCTGTTGAAATGGCATGAAACTGCACTTGCATTTGGTGGCCCTGCACCCTGCTTGAAGTGGTAGGAAACTGCACTTGAGTTTGGTGGCCTTGCACCCTGCTTGAAATGGCATGAAACTGCACTTGAATTTGGTGGCCTTGCACCCTGTTGAAATGGCATGAAACTGCACTTGCATTTGGTGGCCCTGCACCCTGCTTGAAGTGGTAGGAAACTGCACTTGAGTTTGGTAGCCTTGCACCCTGCTTGAAGTGGTAGGAAACTGCACTTGGTGTGTGTGTGTGTATTGGTGGTTGTGTGTGTGTGGTTGGTGTGTGTGTATTGGTGGTTGGTGTGTGTGTGGTTGGTGTGTGTTTGTGGTTGGTGTGTGTGTGTGTGTGTGAGGTTGGTGTGTGTGTGTGGTTGGTGTGTGTGTGCGTGGTTGGTGGTTGGTGTGTGGTGTGTGTGTGTGTGGTTGGTGTGTGTTGTGTGTGTGTGTTTGGTGTGTGGTGTGTGGTGTGTGTGTGTGTGGGGCCGAAGGCCACTCCCCCCCCCCCAGAACGCACGTTGAGGGAATGGGACCCAACGGGTCCCCCTTGGTCTAGTTACATTTAAAATTCTATCTGGCAAACAAAACAGCAGCGCTGAAGATTGACAAATATCAGTAACTTTCACAGTAATGTATGCATACTTGGAACATTACTGGACTGAAGATCTCCTAATGAATTGCATTAGCTTAACTCATTTTAAAATGTCCTGCATTAAGGGACACACTTTTTAAAGTGAATTGTTTCTTCTCCCAAAATATATTGCACTGTGTCTGAGCCCTTCCATTTGTGAAGAGACATTTATGCCCCATGAACATTTCTGTGAATTGTATGGACAACACATAAACCATCCTCCCTTCCATTGCCTCCATCTATTCTTCACGGGGCCTCGGCAAGGCCACCGGCACAATCAAGGACGATTCGCACCCTGGTCATTCCCTCTTCTCCTCTCTCTCATCAGGCAAGAGGTACAGAAGTACTGGAGTAACTCAGTAAAGGGCCTGTCCCACCAACATGCGATTACATGCGTCTAGCACGACCAAACGTGCTCGCTTGAGGCGTACGGCCGCGCGGGGCCGGTCCCACTTCGAACCGCGGAGGCGTATGGAGTTGTGCGGGGCTGGTCCCGACATCGCGCGGGCCTCCGAAAATCCTGCACTGTCCGAAAATTCCGCGCGCCAACGGCCTGTCGGCCCGCAGGCGCATTGAGGGTGTACGCAGCGTCTTGACGTCGTACGCAGTGTCACAAAGTGATGGAGTAAAGGGCCTGTCCCACTTGCATGCGACTGCATGTGCTTGGCGCGAACAAACGGAAGCGGAGTTCGCGCTGTTCGCGGTAAGTACGCGCAAAGTTCGCGTAAAGTTCGCGCGTGAGGTAATTTACGTCATACTCACCAATCAGCTGGGCAGGAGGTGGGCCGACTGAATTTGGACGTCGCATGGCGTCGGGCGGTGACATCATCACGCAACGGCACGCCGGGCGGTGACGTCATTGCGCAACGCCACGCGCTAGGCGTACACCGTCAAGGCGCTGCGTACGCCATCAAGATGCTGCGTACCCCTCAATGCGCCTGCGGGCCGACAGACCGTTGGCGCGCGGAATTTTCGGACAGGGCAGGATTTTTGGAGCCCCTCGTGATGTCGGGACGAGCCACGCACAACTCCATATTCCTCCGCGGTTCGAAGTGGGACCGGCCCCGCACGGCCATACACCTCAAGCGACCACGTTTGGTCGCGCTAGACGCATGCAATCGCATGCTGGTGGGACAGGCCCTTAAGTCAGGCAACATCTCTGGAGAACATGGTGTCGTTTTGGGTCGGGACCATTCTTCAGACTAATTCCAGCATTTTGTATTTCATTTTGTAAACTAGCATCTGCACTCCCAATCTTCGGAAACCCTCTTCACTTTTCTCCCCCCCCCCCCCCCTCCACCCCGCTGCATACCTATTTCTCCCACTACCTCCCCCCCCCCTTTCCTCCAGACAAACTTATATCCCATCAACACACTACTACTTGCGAAGATTGCGGAGATTAGGTATGTCGGAGAGGGCTCTCTAGAACTTCTACAAGTACACAGTAGAGAGCATATTGACTGATTGCATCATGGCCTGGTTCGGCAACTCGAACGCATAGAAGCGACAGCAAAAAGTGGTGAACACTGTCACAGTCCATCACGGGTACTCACCTCCCCCCACCGATGGGATCTACAGGTGTCGCTGCCTCAAAGGGGCCTTGTTCTTCATAGTGGTAGAGGCGGTGGGCTTGGGAAATGCTGCCAGGAAACTGAGTGACCACAGTCCATTTTGTGGATATCACACAGTGACTACATAAGACATCGGCCCACGGAGTCTGCTCCACCATTTAATAATGGCTGATCAATTGCATATCAGTTTCAGTTTAGTTTATTGTCACGTGTACCGAGGTACAGTGAAAAGCTTTGTGTTGAGTGCTAACCAGTCAGCAGAAAGATAATACATGATTACAATCAATCCATTTACAGTGTATAGATACGTGATAAGAGAATAAAGTTTAGTGCCAGGTAAAGCCATCAAAGTTTGGCCAAGGATAGTCTGAGGGACATTAAAGAGGTGCATATCTGTAATGCAGGGAATGAATGTTTAATATTTTGGATAAGGTGCAGCTTATAGCATGGTATATGAAGCACTTTCAGAAAGTTCAATCAGACATTGTTCAAAATAAGCTGTTATTTTTGAGAAAGTGCGAATACTCTCAGTGAATCATCACATCATTGCAGCGAATAAATTAATTATTTTAACATCTATCAACATTTAAATTTTTTTTTGGATTCATGTAAAGTCCAATTAATGCCCTTGTAAATCTTAATAAATTTCCATAATCAATGCACCTTTAATTCATTTTAATCAAATGAGATGCAATTCACAAATGTACAACACCCCAAACGGCTCATTTTAATTTAGAATTTATAATCTTAGTTGTCTTTGTCATTTATAAGTCTACAGCAACTGGTAAATTAATTGGGTTTCAGAGGAATACTTTTACAATCCAACACTGACAGACTTCTTGAACTGCTTGCTTTCTGTAAGTTGTTGGATAACTATGCAATGATTTCTATTAACTTGAATACTTTTAAATAGCCACATATGTAAATGAGATCCACTCTGCTCACATCCTCAGTACTTCCCATTGCTTTTCATAACCAATTATTGTTTCTGAATTCCAGTCATTATTATCAAATAGGTAGGCTTGAGAGCTATTTTTTTTCCTCAACAACCAGCTTCACAATAAACAGCCACTTCACATTTACTTGCTCTTGTCAGCGAATGGATCATTGTTGACCAAAGTACAATGCCTTGTTTCATCGGGTAACAGGATTGCCATCATGACACGTCACAAGGGTGGAATGGGCAAAGACTAGAACCCATAGCTTTACAGTGATAGTGGCAGGCTTCAAAGAAGACAACATTTTGAAGAAATCTATCTATATACTATTAAAACTCTGTGTGTGCGTGGATGTGTTTATTTATTTGTGGGTGTCACATTTGGCCTTTGATTCCTTGCTCCGCCAAAACCACACGCGAAAACTCCACGATTTTTTCCATTTCGCTAGACATTACACTTTTACACACCCTAACACACTCCTTATTAGATTTACACATTTTTATGTACATTTTTTTAAATAAAATCCATCCCCGCACCCCCCCCCCCCACTCACTCATTTTGTCTCCTCCTGCTGGCCAGCCACCATAATGACTGCTGCCGCCCGGCTCTGCTCCAAAAATGCCGCCATTTTTTTTCTTTCGCTGAATCACGTTCGGGAACCAGACCCCGGGGTCTGAAGCACATTCAGGGTCCAGACCCAATGGGTCTGCTCTTGGTCTAGTATATTACTAAAACTCTCATCTTGTTTGTTTCCATGTCTGTGTGTGTGTCTGTGATGTCCTGAAATGACGCCAAAACGGTACATGATAGTGCTACAATCTCTTACTCACCATTGAGCACTGTGGTGTGTTCAGATTGATGGTATATTTTACAAGTTATTCACATTCTAAACTTTACAAAACCCCACTTTGACAAAAATCTCTTCCATCTGCACTGGCAGTTAGCAGCGTATGATGTCACAATGGGATCACATTTACATAAACTGCCCGTCAACAGTATTCCACCCCTCAATGACATCACAATGGGATCTCATTTACATTAAAAAAAAAACTCAGTTTTCAAAAACACAGCAGCTTTCACCTCACAATGACATCAAAGGTGGTAGGGAGGGGAGAGGGGTTATGGAGAGAGGGAGGGGCTGAGGGTAGGGGAAAGGAGAGGGAGGGAGAGGTGAGGGAGGGAGTGGGGGAGGGGAGGAGGAGAGGAGAAAGAAGAGGGAGGGTGAAGAGGAGGGGGAGGAAGTGCTGGGGATGAGGGGGAATGGAGGAGGATAGGGGAAGGAAGAGGGATGGCAAGGCCACGGGTTGCCGTGACTAGCGTCACAACGGGGATCTCTGGCATCACAACCGGAACCCATCAGCTGCACCTGCGCAGTTGGGGGCTATGGGTGAGTGGTGGAATATTGCATTTGTGGAATATTGCCCTCCCATGTGACAGCGATCCAATGGGTCCCACTTGGTCCAGTAAACTTTAAAGGGAGGCACAGTGGTAGAGATGCTGCCTCACAGCGCCAGAGACATGGGTTTGATCTTGATTCAGGTGCTGTCTGTACGGAGTTTGTACGTTCTCCCTACGACTTTGTGGGTATTCTCCAGGTGCTCCAATTTCCTCCCACACTCCAAAGACGTACAGGTTTGTAGGCAATTCAGTAAAATTGTAAAAATTGTCCCTAGTGTGTTGGATAGTGCTCGTGATGGGGGTGATCGCTGGCCCGAAGAGCCTGTTTCCGCACTATATCTCTGAAGTCTAATGACTACAATCTATAACTTTATAGTGAGGGGAGCAAAGTTTAAAGATAATGCTTGGGGCAAGAATTTTTATTTACACAAGAGGTGGAGGTATCTAGAACACTGTGCCAGGGGTAGTGGTGGAGGCAGGTAGGAGAGTAGTGTTTAACAGGTTTAGGTTATTAGGTGGGGTTATGGATGTGCATTAGTTATTGAATATATTTTCTCTATAAAGTTTTCCAAAGTGTATCTGTACATAAAAATCATAAACTAAAACCCACCACAGTCATGATAACTTTTAAAACCATGACACTGCCCATGAAGTGTTCCGAGACATCTTGTAGTGAGTTTGTTTAATTTATTGTCACATGTACTGAGATACAGCAAAAAGCTTTTGTTGCGTGCAATCCAGTTCGTGGAAAGCCGATACATGATTACAATTGAGCCGTTTACAATCCACACTGTACAGATTATGACAGAGGGAATAACGTTTCGTGCAAAACAAAGTCCAGTAAAGTCTGACCAAACATAGTCCGAAGGTCGCGAATGAGGTAGATGGTAGCTCAGGATTGCTCTCTAATTGGTAATAGGACCATAACAGCTGGGAAGAAACTGTCCCTGAATCTGGAGGTGTGTGTTTTCACACTTCTGTACCTCTTGCCTGATGGGAGAGGGGAGAAGAGGGAGTGGCCATGGTGCAACACGTCCATGATTATACTGGTGGTCTTGCTGAGGCAGGGCGAGGTGTAAATGGAGTGAATGGAAGGGAGGTCGGTTTGTGTGATGGCCTGGGTTGCGACAACAATTCTCTGCAAATTCCTGGGGTCTTGGATGGAGCTGCTCCGAAAACATGCTGCAATGTACCCAAATAAAATACTTTCTATGGTGCATCCGTAGAGGTTGGTGAGAGTTGTTGGGGACATGCCAAACGTCCAAGGCCTAAGGAAGTAGAGACATTGGTGTGCTTTCGTGGCCATTGCTTCAATATGGCTGATCCAGGACAAATTGCTGGTGATATTTACTCCCAGTGCAAGGAACTGTGTACATCCTTCTTTTGCCAACTTTCAACTGTTCAATTAGAGTAATAGAGTCAGAGGTATACAGCATGGAATGAAGGCCCTTCGGCCAACTCGTTCATGGCCAACTAGGATGCCCCATTTGAGCTTATCCCATTTGTCCTCTGGAGTTTAGAAGGATGAGAGGGCATCTCATTGAAACATATAAAATTGTTAAGGGCTTGGACACACTAGAGGCAGGAAACATGTTCCCGAAATTGGGGAAGTCCAGAACCAGGGGCCACAGTTTAAGAATAAGGAGTAAGCCATTTAGAACGGAGACGAGGAAACACTTTTTCTCACAGAGAGTGGTGAGATGTGGAATTCTCTGCCTCAGAGGGCGGTGGAGGCAGGTTCTCTGGATGCTATCAAGAGAGCGCTAGATAGGGCTCTTAAATTTAGCGGAGTCAGGGGATATGGGGAGAAGGCAGGAACGGGGTACTGATTGGGGATGATGGCTCGAAGGGCCAAATGTCCTGTTCCTGCACCTATTGTCTATTGTCTACTGCCCTCATTTGGCCCATATCTCTATAAACCTTTCCTGTACATGTACCTGTCCAAGCGTCTTTGAAATGCTGTTATAGTACCTTCCTAAACTACATCCTCTGGCAGCTCGTCCTATATACCCACCACCTTCAGTGAAAAAGTTGCCGCTCAGGAGCAGATCATTTAAGATCTTTCCCTCTCACCTTAAAGTCATGTCCTGTTTCTTGATTTCCATACCCAAGGTAAAAGACTGTGCATTCACCCCATCAATTCCACTCGTTATTTTGTCTATCTCCATAAGATCACCCCTCAGCCTCCTGCACTCTTAGGAATAAAGTACTAGCTTGCCCAACATCTCATTATAGCTCAAGACCTCGATCGTGGTAACATCCACAAAATTCACTGCACTCTTTACATCTTAATGATAAACACTTCTCAAGCTCCCTCTCTGGTATCGAGAACCAGAGGACATAAGTTTGTGAGGGGGGAAAGAATATAATAATAATAATAATAATGGATGGGATTTATATAGCGCCTTTCTAATACTCAAGGTGCTTTACATCGCATTATTCATTCACTCCTCAGTCACACTCGGTGGTGGTGAGCTACTTCTGTAGCCACAGCTGCCCTGGGGCAGACTGACGGAAGCGTGGCTGCTAATCTGCGCCTACGGCCCCTCCGACCACCACCAATCACTCACACACATTCACACACATTCACACACATTCACACGCAGGCAAAGGTGGGTGAAGTGTCTTGCCCAAGGACACAACGACAGTATGCACTCCAAGCGGGATTTGAACCGGCTACTTTCCGGTTGCCAGCCGAACACTTAGCCCATTGCGCCATCTGTCGTCCACATGCCATCTACACTAGTCCCACCTGTCTGCATTTAGCCTGCATCCCTCTAAACCTATCCTATACCTATCTCATTGTTTCTTAAACATTGTGATAGAACCATCCTCAACTACCTCCTCTGGCAACTCATTCCATGCACCCACCACCCTTAGTGCAAAAAAAATATATATATAAATATAATAGGAACCTGATGTGTAATTATTTATTTTTTTTGCACTAAGGGTGGTGGGTGCATGGAATGAGTTGCCAGAGGAGGTAGTTGAGGCTGGTTCTATCACAATGTTTAAGAAACAATGAGATAGGTATAGGATAGGTTTAGAGGGATACAGGCTAAATGCAGACAGGTGGGACTAGCGTAGATGGCATGTTGGTCGGCTTGGACATGATGGGACATAGGGCCTGTTTCCACATGGTACGATTCAAAATAAAAGAGGTACAGAAACTAAATCAGAATCACAGGAAGTTGTAGTAAATTATCAGGACAATGCCTCCGACAAAGGTATAACCGGTCGGTCTGCTGTTCATTGCAGCAAGAGTAATCATAAATATTAACAATGGCCATCCTGTGGCATATCAGCAGTAGTTCAATTGAGAATAAACCCTCTTGTGCATGATAATCATCTAATCATTGTCCCGTGGTGAAACAATTGGTTCAGTTTTAACTCACAATATTAGCGAGACCATCAGATGATCACCACAAATGAATCAATTCGGCTTTATGGTTTATATTAAGACTTTCATTATATCTGGAAATAATACTGTATTTACTTATTATAGATTGGTGGTAACTTATCAAAGTTAAACATTTATAAGGAGAGGGAAAGGATGAAGTATTAATTGCTTCAAGCTGGGTTAGACACTCTGAAACATCTTGCCACTGCTGAAAGTGACAAACAAAGGTTGTTCCGTGAGTACAGACAGAATAATGCACTGCAGTGGGGTGAGGGGGGGGGGGGGTGGGGAAATGTCTCACTCAGCCTTCATGCAAAATGTTGAGATTCAAGGCACACATACTTGCATTCTGAATGTTAGCTGAAAGAGATTGTGGTACAAATGGAATAGACTAAGTGGCTTAATTATGCCCCAGAGATTGCAAGAGGTAGAGAAATCTCCTCAGCTCAGCTTCGATCAGAATATTTAATAGAAAAGCCGACTGCTGGGGGAATGCCATATTGTTCAAAAAGAAAATCTGCTATTAAATGCATTGACCCCGCTCTTCATAGATAAAGATCTGCTGAATTTTTTTTATTTTTATCAAAAGCAAAAGGCACTCAAAAGCACAAGTGTCCCCCCCCCCCCCACCCCAACCCCCCCCCCCCCCCCCACCCCCCCCAACCCCCAGGGTAAATTAAAGATCTTTTAACCTGTTGAATTTTGAACATATTGCCCTAATTTGTACTGAGTCTTGCAAGCCAAACCAAGAATAAATAAAGCAGCTTTTTACATTAAACAACTGAATGATGTGATACCTCCACTGAAACTGCAACTACACTTCCAAAAAGATGACAATATTTACACATTTTTCTTTGGGGCATAATAAAACTGATAGGTGCTGTACAAATACAAATCCTTCCCCTTCACAGCTGCAATTAACTGATAGGTAGTCCATTTAAATGGAGTGCTCCACATGGTGATAGATTGACATTTTCTTTTCCATTGCATAAGCCTCGAGTACAATGGCAGCAATGTGACAAGTGTATCCCAATTATAGCGCAGAGGGAAGCAAGGAACACGTGGTCGACTCAATGGTGGATACCAAAGAATAGACCTGGTAAACTGCACAAAAGCTGAACAAGTTTGCAATTCCTAAAAAGTTAATTGAATTGCATGATTTTGGCACAGCAAGCTAAAAGAGTAATGTAGCCCAAATCCGCTCCGATCTATGAAGTACAGATGGTCCTTTATTAAGGTGGCACAGCGGTAGAGTTGCTGTCTTCCAGTGCCAGAGACTCTGTTTCAATATCAACTGCGGGTGCCGTCAGTACAGAGTTTGCACGTTCTCCGTGTGACCACGTGGGTTTTCTCTGGGTGCTCCGGTTTCCTCCCACATTCCAAAGACATGCAGGTTTGTCGATTAATAGGTCTTGAACTTTTGAAACTTTGTCGGCGACAGACACATGGCGACCTTATGTGTACTATCCAGGTGAAATCTTCTGTGTGATTTTACAGGATTGTATGCAAAAACAAAGAATTTCACTGTACGTAGATACATAATAAGGTATCATTGAGTTATTGAATCTAAATTATCCTGAGTGTGGAAGATGTGTCATATCTGTCATATGGTGAGAGAATGGAGCAGCTGGGCTTGTACTGGGCTTTTAAATTGCCGCGGGACTTGCTAGCCCGCCGGGGGCTCCTACATCAAGACCCGGAGCGCGGCCTTGCATCGCCCGGCGCGGCTTTAATGGCCGCGGGACTTATTTACCATCGCCCGCCGGGGGCTTTGACTTTGACATCGGGAGGAGAATGGGGAGTGCAGGGGAGAGACAATACTTTGCCTTCCATCACAGTGAGGAGGAATTCGCTGTGATGGATGTTTGTGTAAATTGTGTTGTGTCTTGGTTCTTCTTCTTGTTTGTATGACTGCAGAAACCAAATTTTGTTTGAACCTCTGGGTTCAAATGACACAAATTAAAAAAAATCTAATCTACACTCTGGAGTTTAGAAGGATGAGAGGGCATCTCATTGAAACATATAAGATTGTTAAGGGCTTGGACACACTAGAGGCAGGAAACATGTTCCCGATGTTGGGGGAGTCCAGAACAGGGGCCACAGATCAAGAATAAGGAGTAAGCCATTTAGAACGGAGACGAGGAAACACTTTTTCTCACAGAGAGTGGTGAGTCTGTGGAATTCTCTGCCTCAGAGGGTGGTGGAGGCAGGTTCTCCGGATGCTTTCAAGAGAGAGCTAGATAGGGCTCTTAAAATAGCGGAGCCAGGGGATACGGGGAGAAGGCAGGAACGGGGTACTGATTGGGGATGATCAGCCATGATCACATTGAATGGCGGTGCTGGCTCGAAGGGCCAAATGGCCTACTCCTGCACCTATTGTCTATTGTCTATTGATACTACCAGTGCATGGGTGATCATTGGTCAGCATGGATTCGGAGGACCTGCTTCCACGCTGTATCTCTAAACTAAAAACACAGCCCAATTCTGAAGCAGTTCTTGTTAATGAATCGATTTACTTTCAGCACCTGCAGTTAATGAATGAATCTACTTTGCCTATTGAATAAGCTTTCTTAATGCTAACTTTGAATCCTGTAACTAATGCTGGGTCTTGCATGTAATAACAAGGAACATCCAATGCTGCTTTACCAAAGACAGACACAAAATGGCAAAATAACTCAGCCGGTCAGGCAGCATCTCTGAAGACCATGGACAGGTGACGTTTCAGGCTGGGACCCTCTTTCAGATTGATTGAAGAAGTCGGGGAGGGGGGGGGGGGGGGGAGGGGGGAGAAGAAAGCGAGGATATAGGAGGAGCATGACACAGCATCTGGTAATAGGTGAATACAGCGAGGGGGGGTGGGTTTGATAGGCAGATTGCTGGACAGGGACCAGAGATGAAAAGACAGGTATGAGCCCAGAAAGGATAAAGTTGGCGATTGTAAAGCTCGAGGATTAAAAAAATTCTATCCGGTTTCTATCTTTTTTTGCAAGTTTGTGTTTTGTCTTTCTGTATGTCTTGTATGCAGAGTTCATACTTGAAGCTGAAAATCTTCATATTAATGATTGGATTTATTTGGTACAAGGATTTGTATAATGTTATAATTCACCATCGGATCCATGTTCCTTTAATTCAATGTCTTGGCGCACACATTTCTGCTGGTTGTGCCAGCTACTGTTGATAGTGTCTGTACGCCTCGTCTCATTTTATGATGGCCCTTGACCAAGCCATGGCTCAGCGTCAGTCTCTGTCCATCTATGTGACTGTTAAGAGTTTTGTTTTATTATCTTTGCAGCAACTCAGTTGAAGGTTGCCATGTGGGCTTTCAAACTGCTTTCATTGAAGTGATTTTCGGCACATAGGTCTTCATCAGTCGGAGTATAGAAGTCGGAAAGTTATGGTACAGTTATACAAGACAATGGTGAGGACATATTTGGTGTATTGTGTTCAGTTTTGGTCACCGTGGGAAAAGACATTCAACATATCTATATCCCTCGTGAGTTTATAAAGCTCCACCTCCTGCATGCCAAGGAATAAATTCCGACCCTGCCCAACCTCTCCCTATAGCTCAGGACAGTGTCCTAGCAACATCCTTGTTAAGGGGCTGTACCACTTGGGCGACCTAATCCGCGAGTTCTGGCGAGTTTGCCCTCGACTCATACTCGCAGCATGGTCGACATGAGGTCCTAGGAGGTCTTTGTAACTCTCCTTCATGCTCCAGAGTGGTCTCCGCGTACTTGAGGCCTCAGCTAGGTCACGTTGTATTTTTCAACATGTTGAAAAATGCCCGCGACTAAAAAATGGTCGCCATGGGAAAAAAAATCGATACTTTTTAAACTCGTAGGTTTAGTCGTAGTAGGTCGGCATGTTAGTCGTAGGTAATCAAGGGTAGTCGAAGGTAGTCGTAGATAGTCTTCATCATAGTCAAAGGGAGGTCGGAGGAGATACTCTTCACTCTCCACTATTCGGTGTCCAATTTTCCCGAAGTTAGTCGTAGCTAGTCTTCAACATAGTCGAAGGAGGTCTTCAACATGACATTTTTTCCAAACTCTCCAAAACTCTTCTAAACTCGCCAATTAGATCGCCGCAGTGGGACAGCCCCTTAACTCTTCTCTGGACTCCTTCCAGCTTAATAATATCCTTCCTACAGTTTGGTGACCAAAACTGAACATAATACTCCAAAGGACAGCAAGGTGGCACAGCGGTGTAGTGTTGCTGCCTTACAGCACCAGAGACCCAGGTTCGATCCTGTCTACGGGTGCTGTCTGTACAGAGTTTATACATTCCCCCCATGACCATGTTGGTTTTCTACGAATCTCCAGGTTCCTCCCACACTCCAAAGACGTACAGGTTTGTATGTAAATTGGCTTCTATAAATTGTCCCTAGAGTGTGTAGGATAATGTTAGCATATGGGGATCGCTGGTTGGTGCAGAATCAGTCGGCCAAGGGCCTGTTTCCACACTGTATCTCTAAAATAAGGTCTAAAGTCTATTCCCTAAACTAAACCAAAAATGCAGCCTCGAGGTGGTGGAATCGGATACAATTACTAAATTTAAGAGGAATTTAGACACACGCTTAAAAGGGCAAGGCATAGAAGGTTATGATCCTAATTCAAGAAAATGGGATTCGTGTAGTTATGCCAAAAACGCCGGCATGGATGTGGTGGGTCGAATAACCCATTTTTGTGCTGTACAGCCCTGTGACTCTATAAAGGGCCTGTCCCACTTGGACGACCTAATCCACGAGTTTAGAAGACCTTAGACGAGTTGAAAAAAATGTCAAGGTCGTGTTGACTCGCCGAAGTAAAATACCTCCTACGACTATGTCTACGACCTCCTACGACCCCCCCCTTGACCTCAGTCTTCCACACCTAAGACCACCTACCACTAACTACGAGTGGAAAATAATCACATGATCAAATGATGTCATGTTTGCATTTGTTTTCTCGGGCCAGTTACCGACCTACGACTACTTACGACTACCATCACGACTTACCACGACCTACCTACGAGCAATAAGTGTCAATTTTTTCCATGCCAACCTTTTTTCTTTACTCGTGGACATTTTTTATCAGGCTGGAAAAAACGCCGCGAACTACTTGAGGCCACGAGTACACGGAGACCACTCACGAGCATGAGGAAGAGTTACGAAGACCTCCTACGACCTCGTGGCGACCATGCTGTGAGTATGAGTCTAGGGAAAACTCGGCAGAGGTCGCCAATTAGGTTGTGAAAGTGGGACAGGGGCTCAACTCTCTAATCCTACTAATCAAACCAGTGAATCTATGCTCCATTCAGCCCAAGGCAATTATTTACTTTATGTGCAAGTACTGTGCACAGTTAAATACATAAATGCAAGCTGGGTTATAAAATGTACTTGTTACGCAGATGGAACTCATATTTTCTGTGTCGATTTTATTGATTTCCACTAAAAGGTGGAAATGAAACATCCCACTAAGAATTATTAATTTAAAGCATTGTCAATTAAAGCACGTGGTTTGTTGTTTTCTAGTCTGGCACTTACAGCGGGAATAAACATGTCCCAGGCATCGATGACAAATGTTCTACTCAATAAACTTGCTGGAATGATTTTCCCACTTGTTAATCCAGCAACATGAAATGATCTGTGTTTAGCTGCGACCAAAACAAGGGACTCAAATTCGAAAAGTGCACTTCCATTGAATGAAAATAGGATATCAAAATTGAACTACACCAATTAACAGGACAGCACAGTGGTGCAGGGACGGAGTTGATGCCTTACAGCATCCGAGACCCGGGTTTATCCTGACAATGGGCGCTGTCTGTACGGAACTTGTACGTTCTCCGGTTTCCGCCCACACTCAAGAGGCATGTAGGTTTGCAGGTTAATTGGCCTGGGAACCGCCGGCCCTCTGCTCGCCCAACTGCCTTGGTGTCCAGGGGAGTGCCTCCTGGATATGATATTGAGAACTCAAGGCCATGCATCAAGAGTCTACACGGAAACCTTGCGCAAGTGGTGGAAGGGGGGCACTACCTCACAACTACACAACCAGCCGCTCCCCCTCAGTCATCCCCTGCCCCATCTGGGGCAGAAGGTGCGGCTTTCACATTATCTGCCTCAGAATCTACAAACCCCATGTGGAGGAAAATAATCCCCGATCTAGAGGAACTGCTCAGGAAGAAGAGTGTCTCACCCAAATCCGTAACCCCATGATATGGGAACAGAGTTTCCAGTCCCAGACACCACAACAACTCAGAATTTAAACTGATTGAAGAAATGCGTATTGTTGATCAAGATACATATTATTACCTGAAACCCATGTGATTCACTAACATTCACTAACGGTGACACAGCTACAGGGCCTGTCCCACTTAGGCGATTTTTTGGCGACTGTCACAGTCGTAGCAGGTCGCCGAAAAAGCGGCGACTGGTCCCCCCCAAAACAATGTCTACAACAAGCTACGACAATCTACCACCTAGTCGACGTCAAGCTACCGACAACCGGCAACCCATTGGGACGTTCACCTACGACCACACCTAGGACAACCTACGACCACACCGGCGATAACCTGCAACAACGAAAGTCAACCTACGTCCACCCGCATCAAGCTACGACAAGCAATGACCCTGTCGGCGACAACTGAAGACAATTCAGTCGCCAGTACCAGCCGCCGGTTGACGTAGGTAGTCGCCAATGGAATTCACCAGTCAGCACCCGGCGACAACCAACGTCACCTGGCGACAACCTGCGTCATCCTGGCGACAACCTACGACAGGAGAAGACAAGCTACGACAAGCCCACAGTGGCCGTAAAGTTTTGAACATTTCAAAATCAAGCGGCGACCAGAAAAACTATACGACTCTTTAGGCGAGTTGAGGAGACGACTCACGACCATACAGGCTTCACCCCGCGACCATGCGGCGACGGCCTAGTCACCTGTAGTCGCTGAAAAAATCTCCTAAGTGGGACAGGGGCTTAATGGAACTGCAGTCTCACATGAAATCAGAAATCAACTTTTGCCCAGAGCAGGGGAAATCAAGAATGAGAGGACACAGTTTTAAGGGGAGAGGGGGGTGGGGGCCTTCAGCCAACTTTTTTTCCCCACACAAAGGGCGTTGGGAGTATGGGATGAGCTGCTGGAGGAGGTAGTTAAAGCAGGTACTATTGCAATGTTTAAGAAACATTTAGATAGGTACATGGATACCATGGGTTAAGGGATATGGGCCAAATTAAAAGAGGTGGGACTAGTGTAAATGGGGCACGTTGGTCAGCATGGGCAGGTTTGGTTGAAGGGCTTGTTTCCATGCTGTTAGACTCTATCGCAAAGAATTGCCGGTTAGCAGAGCGATTAGACACTATAAATCTCCCCCCCCCCAGTGTGTGAAAAGTAGAATCCGGAGGAAGAGGTGGGTGCGGAGGCGAAAAGAACGTTGAGAGAACAAGATTGTAGATTTTGGAGAGGATTATTGTAAAGGATGGTCAGCATGGACGATGGGCTGAAGGGCCTGTTTCGATGCTTCGTGGCATATCCTACGTGACTCCAGACCCACGGCAGAGGGCCGAAACAAGAAACTGCAGATGCTGGTTAATACACAAAAGGACGCAAAGTGCTGGAGTAACTCAGCAGGTCAGGCAGCATCTCTGGAGAACATGGATGGGTGGACATGCTTTCCTGTTAAGTGCCCTGTGAAATGCTGAAGCCAGCCACCTAATTCAAGAGCACCGTGTAGATATGTCTGGGAAATTGAAACCCACATCCTGTGAATGAATACAGAGAGATGACACTTTCTAATGTTTATACTTGCTCAGACTGCTATTGTGCCACAGTTCATACAGATTTAAATCAGTGGCTGAGAGATTAATCCTATTAGCCATTCTGGTGAAAGGTCGGAGCAACAAGGGAGCACCAGAAAATAAATTGTGATATTTAATTGGAAAGGTGACTGGTGATGCTTTCCACAAAAACTGCAATCTCAAATGAGTCCATTTGGAACTGTGATCTATTTCTCCGCGTCCGTATTTCCTTATTCCATAACTCCTAATAACTTAGCAAGAGGCTATTTGGCCCATCAAGCCTGTGTTGGCTCGCAGTATCCCATTCCCCATTTTCCCTATAACCTATTCTCCCCATATATTCTAGAATATAGAATACTGCACGGAAATGAACCCTTTGGCCCACAAGATCTGTGCCAAACATAATGCCAAGATAAACTAATCTCGTCTGCCTGCACAAGATCCATATCCCTCCATTCCCACCACATCTATGATCCAGATCCCTTCATTCCAACCACAATGATCTATAATCACATCACACCCATGATCCACCTCCCCCAATTCCCTGCACATCAATGATCTATATCCCCCCCTCCCCCCGCATATCCATGATCCATATCCTTCTATTCCTGGCACATCTAAGATCCACCTCCCCCTATTCCCTGCATATCCATGATCCATATTCCTCACTTTGCTGCATATCCATATACTTATCTCAAAGCCGCTTAAACACCACTATGATATCCGCTTCTACCACCACCCGCAAATGTGTGATCCAGGCGCCCACCATCTGTGTGAAACCTGTCCGTGTATCTCCTTTAAAAGTTGTCCTTCTCCCCTTAAAGCAGGGCCCCCTTGTGTTTGACATTTCCACCTTGGGGGGAAAAAAAGGTTCTGACTGTCGACCCTATATGTACCTCTTAAATGAATATTCATTCACAGGATGTGGGTTTCAATTTCCCAGACATATCTACACGGTGCTCTTGAACTGGGTAGCTGGCTTCAGCATTTCACAGGGCACTTAACAGGAATATGTACCTCTTAAATAGCATCAAATAGCCAGAGATTCCACCATTTGGGGTGGAGGAAATAGCAGGAGCCAGAGGAAACCCATGCAGTCACAGGGAGAACATGAAAACACCACACACAGAGCGTTGGATTATGAATGTTGAATTCTCTAATTTTAGTTTAGGATCTTCAGGGTTTCGATCCTGAGACAGGAAAACTATAGTTCAAGAATCAAGAGTGTTTAATTGTCATATGCACCAACAACGAAACAGTGAGACTTTTACATGCAGAAGCATAACAGGCCTGTAAACACAATTCAAAAATAATAAATAAGAAACAAAAAAAATTAAATTAATAACCCCAATATGTGCATAAAATATCATAGAATGTCCAGTGGGTTTGCTAAATGAAACCTTGTTCTGTTATATAAAAAGCATCATTGTGCAGGGCGCAGCAGTAGAGTTGCTGCCTAAAGGGCCTGTCCCATGGGAATGCGACTCCATGCGGCAAGCGCGACCTAACCGGAAGCGGGGGCCGCGCGGAGGTCGAGTGACGTCAAGACGGTGCGTACAGCGTCGAGGCGGTGCGCACGGCCTCGATGCGGCTGCGTACGGCGTCGAGGCGGTGTGCACGGCCCTCGAGGCGGCTGCGTACGGCGTCGAGGCGGTGTGCACGGCCTCGAGGCGGCTGCGTACGCCGTCGAGGCGGTGTGCACGGCCTCGAGGCGGCTGCGTACGGCGTCGAGGCGGCTGCAGGGCGGCAGGCCGTTGCCGCGCGGAATTTTTGAACAGTGTCAGTGTCAGTTTTTCGGAGCCCCGCGCGATGTCGGGACCAGCTCCGCACAACTCCATACGGCTCCAGCGATCGAAGTGGGACCGGCCCCACGACCTCCGCACGGCCCCCGCACGGCTCCCGCTTCCAGTTAGGTCGCGCTTGCCGCATGGAATCGCATGCCCGTGGGAAAGCAGGTACAGGATACTGAGTTGGATGATCAGCCACGATCATATCGAATGGCAGTGCAGGCTCGAAGGGCCGAATGGCCTACTCCTGCACCTATTTTCTATGTTTCTATCTTTAGTGTCAGAGACCTGGGTTTCATCTAAGGGTGCTGTCTGTACAGATTTTGTACTTTCTCCCTGTGACCGCGTGAGTTTTCTCTGGTTGCTCCGGTTTTTCTCCCATTTTCCAAAGACGTATACGTTTGTAGGTTAATTCGCTTTCGTAAAATTGTAAATTGTCCCTAGGTAGACACAAAAATGCTGGAGTATCTGAGTTACTCCAGCATTTTGTGTCTACCTTCGATTTAAACCAGCATCTGCAGTTCTTTCCTACACATGTAAGTTGTCCCTACAGTGTAAGATAGCACTAGTGTACGGGGCGATCGCTGGCCAGCACGCCGAAAGGGCACGTTAAGCAGTGTATCACTAAAGGTCAAAGTAAAAGTCTAATCCATTAATAGCTCAGGGCATAGACATTTAAACCTGCTGTCATAATCTGTAACATATAAATGCAGGCACATCTCTGCCACATGATTAGGAGAGAAGACAGGAAACTGCCCAATTTGGAAACTCGTTTCATTTAAACTATTGGAGCTACAACACATTACCTGGGTGGCATGGTCGTGCAGCAGTAGAGTTGCTGCCTTACAGCACCAGAGACCTGGGCTCGATCCTGACTCAGGGTGCTATGTGTATGGAGTTTGTACATTCTCCCCGAGACCTGCGTGGGTTTTCTCCGGGAGTTCTAGTTTCCTCCACGCTCCAACGATGTACAGGTTTATAGGATAACTGGCTTTGGTCTAATTGTACCTAGAGTGTAGGAGAGTGTTAATGTGCGTGGACTGCTGGACGGCGTGGACTCGGTGGGCCGAAGGCCCTGTTTCCGCACTGAATTGATGGGAGTGTGAGAGAGAATAAGTTACAGGGAAATAACCGGGGAAATGGGACTGGGATCTGGAATAGAATTAGTGTGCCAATAGTTTCATTCCATGCCTAAAAAAGTTTTAATTATATGGAAGTATTAACTGTTTCCAACTATTTAAGATCTTTGGCAAAAAGGAACCATGAGATGTTCGAAGGATCGATCTCAAGCAGTGAGCCGTGATCCAGAAGCATTATTTCGCAGAGCACAGAAAGCAGACTTAACGATAACTTTTCAAACATGTAGGCTTAAAAGGACAAAGTGCTGGAGTTACTCAGCGGGTCAGGCAGCATCTCTGGATGAAAAGGATGGATGACATTTCAGGTCAGGTCCTTCTTCAAACTGAAGAAGGTGAGTTACTCCAGCACTTTGTGTCTCTATCTTAGATGTTTTCCAAAGTTCTGTCCTCCAAAGATGCTGCCTGACCTGCTGATTTACTCCAGCACTTTGTCCCCTTTTGAGTGTTAAGCAGCATCTGCAGTTTTTTATTTCCACTCATGTAGGTTTGCAAAGGTAAAATATACATACTATGATAACAAGGCCGCAGGAATGGTCTTCTGATGGGTTGTGCAGCATCCTACCTTATTACCATCTGCTCAAGGATAACAAGTTGGTAAACAGTGGGGACAGGCTTGTATTATTTTCTCTGGAGTGTCAGAGGCTGAAGAGAGACCTGACAATGGTATAATAATGGATTTTATTTACGGGCGCCTTATACCGAGGTCTCAAGGACACCATACAGAGATTTATAGAAAACATATAATCAGAGTTTTAAAAAATAGGTTATAAAGACCAATACATAAATCAGGGACAGAATTCCTTCCAAAAACACAAAAAAAGAAAATCAGAAGCACAATTTGAGGAGAGAGCAGCGGCAATTTAACGCCAGCGTCCACTCTCCCCTCCGACCCGCCATCTTGAGACAGACTAACAAATACAATTACAAACAATTACATACAAAAATCATCCCCCCACAATGATTTCCACTGTGGGGGAAGGCACAATGTCCAGTCCCCAGCCCCAGTGAAGCCCCTGCTATTGCCTCTACGGAGGCCCGGTGATCCTGGCCGTTCTCGCCGGGTGATGTAGCCCCGGCGTCGGGAGAGTCCTCCAGCAGCTGGGCCATCTGGAACGGCCGCATCCCTCACCAGAGGCCGTAACTACGGCTGGAACGGCCGATTTCCCGCAGGCGTCCGCAGCACCTGAAGCCGACAAGGCCGCGCCGATTTGGAGCCACGAGGCTCCCGATGTCGGAGAATCGGCGCCGCCGCCCGCGAATGGTCGCTCCAGTCCCGGAGGTGTTGAGCTCGACGGTCCAGCTCACCGGAGCTCCAGCGCGTCGGTCCAGCGCGGCGACCCAGGCAAGGCATCGCCCGCTCCGCTGCACAGTAGCGCTCCAGCGCCGTGCCGCCACCGAAGCTGAGGGTGCTGTGCGGTTCCCGCCAGGAAACGCCGCTCCACGCCGCTCCACGCCCGCTGGTAGGCCGCGAGGACGGGTCGAATGGGCAGCCGGAGAGAAGGCTGCCTCACCGACCAGGTAGGGACCAGGAAGTGGTTTCCCCTTGATCCCCCCCACATTAAAGGCAGAATAAATAAAAACAAAGACTTAAAGAAAAGTAATAAACTTAGTAAAAAAGTACAATTAACGGACGGCTGCTGTTTTGCAGCCGTTCCTCAAGATGGCTCCTCCTCCACAGGGGTCTCCAAACTATGGCCTGCGGGCCACATCTGGCCCGCCACGAGATTTTACCCCGGCCCCACAACATGCTATCAACACGTTCCGTGCAGCGGGCTATTTAACGGGTTTTGTGGGAGCACAGGAACTTACACGTTAGTTTGCCGTAGGCTATCAAGTTGAGGGTTTGTGTGCAGATGCTGACAGGTTATGGTCGATGGCCGCGGGGAGACAGTGAAGATCGGTGACAGCGGCGGCCAAGTGAGAGAGTGTGTGGGTAAGTGTGTGCGAGTGTGCGAGCGTGTGTGAGCGTGTGTACGGCCCGCAAAAATGTGCCAAATGTAGAATGTGGCCCTCATGCTGAAAAGTTTGGAGGCCCCCGGTATAGACCTTGGAAATACAGCGCAGAAACAGGCCCTTCGGCCCACCGAGTCTGTGCTGACCAGCGAACACCCAAAACACTAGCACTATCCTACATACGAGGAATAATTTACAATTTTTGCCTACAATTAACCTACAAACCTGCAAGTCTTTGGAATGTGGGAGAAAACCAGAGCGCTGAGAAAATCCACGCGGGGGATCATACAAACTCCGTACAGACAGCACCCATAGTCCGGATCAAACCCGGGTCTCTGGTGCTGTAAGGCAACAACTCTACCTCTATGCCACTGTGCCGCCTCTATAGAAAACTATGTGTAGAAAACTATGAGAGGTGTAGATAGGGTGAATAGATTCTTTTTTTTCCCTCTAGAATGTAGTTTTAATACGAGGGATAAACATTGAAAGAGATGTGCGGAGAAACTTCTTTTTACAGAGGGAATGCTAGATGCTTAGAACACTGCCAGAGGTGCTGGAGATGGATGCAGGCAGGATAGCAACATTTAAGAGGCAGTCACTCATACAAACAGGCATGGCATGGAGGCCTGTGGATCAAGTGCAGGCAGAAGGAGCTAATTTAATTTGGCAGCACAGTCTGCACAGATATTGTGATGCTTCGGGTCAAGACCCTTCATCAGATCGAGAGTCGGGGGAGGAGAAAACTAGAGGTATGAAATTGTACAGAACAAATCAGAGCCAGCACGGATGACGAAGGAAAGGTGGAGCCCACAATCATCTATTGTTGGCTGTGAAAGAGGTGATAACGATGAACACGAACAGTGAAACTAGCAGGATGACTAGAGTGGGGGGTGCATGGAGGGGGGAATGCAAGGGTTACTTGAAATTAGAGAAATCTATTCATACCACTGGGTTGTAAGCTGCCCAAGCAACCTATAAGCCTACGGAATGTGAGAGAAAACCGAAGCACCCGGAGAAACCCATAGTCAGGATCGAACCTGGTTCTCTGGTGTTATAAGGCAGGAATTCTACCGCTGCACCACTGTGCTGTCCAAAGTTTTATGTTCTAAATACTAACATCAGAGTGCCAGCTGCAATAGACAATAGACAATAGACAATAGGTGCAGGAGTAGGCCATTTGGCCCTCCGAGCCAGCACCGCCATTCAATGTGATCATGGCTGATCATCCCCAATCAGTACCCCGTTCCTGCCTTCTCCCCATATCCCCTGACTCCACTATTTTTAAGAGCCCTATCTAGCTCTCTCTTGAAAGCATCCAGAGAACATGCTCCACTGCCCTCTGAGGCAGAGAATTCCACAGACTCACCGCTCTCTGTGAGAAAATGTGTTTCCTTGTCTCCGTTCTAAATGGCTTACTCCTTATTCTTAAACTGTGGCCCCTGGTCTGGACTCCCCCAACATCGGGAACATGTTTCCTGCCTCTAGCGTGCCCAAGCCTTTAACAATCTTATCTGCAGTCTGACAATGTGCGTAAAACTTACGTGAAGTCGTTTTCCCATAGTCCAAATAATGCCTTCTCCTACAACTATAAAGCAAATTAGCTGGTCATTTAGTTAATTCACTCTGTGCCAAGTGCCTGCTACATCTACATTCCTTCCCTAATACTTAACTAAAAAAACAAATTTGTTTAGACAGGGAATGGCTTGAGATGTCCTCGAAGACAATAATTGAAGGTTTCTTTTCTTTATTAATTACTGTCCCCACAAGGATTATAAATTTAACATTTGGCAGTCTAACCGCCCTTTTGCAATCCTGTGCTCATTGATGCAGAGTGGGTTATTAATTAGCTTAACATAAATGGACAAAGTAATCAGTTGTGTGTTCAGATGGGTTCAATTTTATCATATCCTATCCAATTTCCAAGAGGCGGCAGATCGGATTCAAGTAACTCTGCAGTTTGTGAGCAGAATACAACTTAATTTTGCAGAGGAATGTAAACTATTCCTCGCATTTTGCTTCATGGAACGGGACAGCACAGGAACAGGAACAGGACCTTCGGCCCAGTGTCCGTACTGAACGTGATGCCCAATCTCATCTGCTTCCACATGATCCATATCCCTCCATTTGCTGTACATCCATGTGCCTGTGTAATAGCCTCTTCAATACCACCATCGCGGACATGTTTTAAGGCGGCACAGTGGCGCAGCGGTAGAGTTGCTGCCTTACAGCGCCAGAGACCCTGGTTCAATCCTGACTACGGGTGCTGTCTGTACGGAGTTTGTACATTCTCCCTGTGACTGTGTGGGTTTCCCCGGGTGCTCCAGTTTCCTTCCACACTCCAAAGACATACACCCTATCAGTCTGAAGAAGGGTTTTCGGCCCGAAACGTTGCCTGTTTCCTTCGCTCCATAGATGCTGCTGCACCCGCTGAGTTTCTCCAGCATTTTTGTGTACCTTCGATTTTCCAGCATCTGCAGTTCCTTCTTTAACACAAGTTTGTAGGTTAATTGGCTTTGGTAAAAATCGCAAATTGCCCCTAGTGTGTAGGATAGTGTTAGTGTATGGGTGATCTGTTGTCGGTGCGGACGCAGAGATGCTTGTTTCCGCGCAGTATCTCTGCAGCCTCAAGATAAAGTTGAGACATTCCACTATTATCATATCTACCTCCACCACCACCCCTAGCAGTTATTCCAGGCACTCACTGCCCTCTAAAAACTTGCCCCACAAATCGCCTTTCCTTTGTTCACAGCCTTGGTTCTGAACTACTTGATGTGGAACGAAAATAACTCTTCAAAATGCATCAGCCTTGCAACCAATTTAAAAATTATGCTGAGAAGTTATAAAAACTGAATTGCAAATCCGTCAACGTTACGTAACAGAATGCTCATCTACATCAGTTTCATCAAGCCAGAATATAAACAAAATATGGAACAAACATCATCCACATAGAACAGTGCAGCAGAGGGAATGTAGAGATTGTAAGAGGATAATCTTCCTTTCACTATATTGCAACTTTTTAAACCAGATTTTCATTGTTATATCGAAAAAGCACTATTTCAACAACCTTCATGTATTCTCATTTCCCCCACTCCAACATCTTTCTGCTTGGCTGTGTCATGCATGGCGTCCACAATGCATGACAAAGATTAAACAATGGAGACAATCAAACTGAGTAACAGACTGCACCTAATGGCAAATTCAAAAAGAACAGCGCCTCATATTCTTTTGTTTAGTTTAGAGATACAGCGCGGAAACAGGCCCTTCAGCGCACCGAGCAGCGATCCCCGCACATTAACACTAACTTACACACACTAGGGATAATTTACATTCATACCAAGCCAATTAACCTACATACCTGTACGTCTTTGGAGCGTGGGAAGAAACCGAAGATGCCGGTGAAAGCCAACACAGTCACGAGGAGAACGAACAAACGACATACAGACAGCACAAGTAGTCGGGATCAAACCAACGTCTCTGGTGCTGAAGGCACTGTAAGGCAGCAACTCTACCGCTGCCCCACCATTCTGCTTGGGTAGCTTGCAACCCAACAATATGAAGGTATGAACAAAGGATTCTCCAATTTTAGGTAACAGCCTAATCACAGGAAGATCTAGACAGCGGTGACTTACTTATGCAACGGGCCTTTATGGCCGGCTGCAGCTGGGACTGTGAAAATGGAGCCCAAACCTGTGACGCTTGCATTTGGACTCAGTGGGCTATGTCCATGCATTATGTACTTAGTCTGGGATTGTATTTAAGTAAAGCAACAACCTTGGTAAACAAACCATATTAATAGCAACTGATCTGTATGCATGAAATAATTTCACTGTATCTTGGTACACGTGATAATAAATAACCTCCTCCCCCCCCCCCCCCGCCCCGCCCTCCTCCTGCACCCCCACCTATTTACTTTAGACTTAGAATCAGAGTCATGGAGTCATAAGGCATGCAAACAGGCCAACTTGCCCACACCAACCAACATGCCCCATCTACACTCGTCCCACCTGCCTGCTTTTGGCCCATATCCCACCAAACCTGTCCCAGAAACGTAACTGTCTAAATGTTTCTTCAATATTGCTATTGTACCTGCCTCAACTATCTCCTCTGGCAGTATGTCCCATACACCCACCACCCTTTGTGCAAAGAGGTTACCCCTCAAGTTGTCATTAAATCATTCCCCCCTTCGATTCACTTACTCGAGGCAAAAGACTCTGCATTCTCCAAAATTGATAATACTTGGAACATTAGAACTAAATCAAACATTTACAACAACTCAAAGAAACTTTATTGATTATAGTATAATATCTGGGAAAAAATTCATTCCAAAATTTTGGAAAGGCCCTATAACCCCCACAATTAAAATGTGGATTATAGAAATGACGGAGACCTTACACTTGGAAAGAATTAGACTTGTCCTGTTGGACAAACAGGAACTATTCGTCGAAACATGGTCTCCCTTTATTGACTATTTAAAGGGTCAGAATGGTTCAGCACAAGAACCTGACTAACACCCGTGCCAAGGAATAGATGAAAGGTTATACTCTGAAATGTACGAATATATCTCGAATGAAGTTTTTTATCGTAGTAAATTTTTCCATTCTTCTTTATTATCTTTTTTTTTTTTTGTGTTTTTTGTGTTGTTTTTTTTGTTTGTTTTTTTTTTGTTTTTGTTTCTTCTCTTTTTTCTCTTTCTTTCTTTATTTCACCTATATCTTTTTAGTTCTATTTAGTTTTAAAAAAAAATTTTAAAAAAAGTATTGGAGACATTGTAATAATAATGGATGATATTAGTAACTTACAAATGTAAAACTGGTATCGATTTTAATATTATATGTATCTACCTCCAATAAAAAATAATTTCACAAAAAAAAAGACTCTGCATTCACCCTAACTATCCCTCTAATGACTTTGTAGACTTTAGAGATACAGCTGGAATCAGACCCTTTAGCCCATCGAGCCCGCACCAACTAGCGATCACCCCCTACACTACCAATATCCTACAGACTCGGACCAATTCACAATTCTCCAAGCCAATTAACCTACAAACCTGTACATCTGTGGGGTGTTGGAGGAAACTGGAGCACCCAGAGAAAACCTACGCGGTGAACAACAATTTAAAAAAAAAAAAAAAAAAAAAAAAAAAAAAATCGCTGTACAGACAGCACCCATGGTCAGTATAGAACACGGGTCTGTCTCTTGTGCTGCGAGGCAGAAATTCTAGCTGCGCCACCATGTTGCCAAAAACATCCTCCCATTAATCCGGCTTTCAATGCAAACTTGTCTTTACAAGGATGGAATAAACACTACAATGGATGGAACTTGGTATGCGATTTTTTTGTCTCCTTTCAAAAGACCATGGCCTCAGAATAAAAGGATGTACCTTTAGAAAGGAGATGAGGAGGAATTTTTTTAGTCAGAGGGTGGTTAATCTGTGGAATTAATTGCCACAGACGGCTGGGGAGGCCAAGTCAATTGATATTTTTAGGCAGAGGTTGACAGATTCTTGATTATTAAGGGTGTCAGGGGTTTGGGGGAGAAGGGGGTTGAGAGGGAAAGATAGATCAGCTGTGATTGAATGGCAGAGAAGACTGGAAGGGCCAAATGGCCTAATCCTGCTCCTATAACTTATGAACATGAAAAGAACCATAGGAAGACAGGGTCAAAAGACAGGGTCAATGCACAGTGGTGCATTGGCATTGCTTGAATCCAAGGGAGAGAAGAAAAAAAAAAAACATATTTCCAGCGGCTATTATACCCCTCAACAGATTCCAGAACAGTTCCACAAAATTCAAATTATTTCAAATGCTGCAATTATCTTTTAATTGATTTCACTGGGCATTGAAGTAGTACATGTGTTTGGATCCAAGCCAGTTGGAATTAGCCACAGGGCATTACACAGTCAGCAAGTTGGGATAGCGATTTGTTTTGCATTGACTTTTTAATCTTTGCAGTTTCTGTAATGCTTGGAACCTAAGGTCAGGTAAATGAAACATGCAAACTGGATTTGAGACTCCATGCCAACAATGAACCAAATTCAATTTCAGCTCTCGGAGGGAGGCTGTGTGTCACAGTCAAAAGATACTGAAATGAGTCACAACAAATAGATTCCATTCAACTTCTGTCAGGATGCATCAAAAATTGAAATCTGCACTTACAAATCGTCGCCCCCAAGGAATTCGGGTTGAGTGTAGACAAAGACTTGTTTTGAAATCATTTAATATGTGCGCGTGCTGAATTGGCGCACCTAATAATTAATAATTATAATTTGACTCAAAAGTTGACTTCCAATAAGTCGGAAGTGCTGAAGGACTTAAAGCGGAATATCGCATCAAGGATTTTGTTATTTATGAGGCCTGCTGCATGCAGGGTCACACAAACCCTGATAGATATAGATAGATAGATAGATAGATAGATATTTATTTGTTGTCATTTGAACCTAAGTTCAAACGAAATTTGGTTTCTGCAGTCATACAAACAAGTAAAAAGAACCAAGACACAACACAATTTACACAAACATCCATCACAGTGAATCTCCTCCTCACTGTGATGGAAGGCAAAGTCTTGTCTCTCCCCTGCACTCCACATTCTCCTCCCGATGTCAAAGTCAAAGCCCCCGGCGGGCGATGGTAAATATGTCCCGCGGCCATTAAAGCCACACCGGGCGATGCAAGGCCACGCTCCGGGTCCCGATGTTGTAGCCCCCGGTAGCGCCAGCAAGTCCCACGGCCACCAATGCCGCGCCGGGCGATGCCAAACCCCGCTCCAGGTCATCCTCAACCCCGCAACTCGGGCGGGAGTAGCTGCCGTTGCGGGAGCCCCGAAAAGCGGTCTCCCACCATGGACCCGCGAGCTCCCGATGTTACCGTCCACCAGACCTGCGGCTGAAGCCTCCGAATCTCCGGGGTCGGGTCGCAGCAGCGCGCCACCACAGCTCCTCCCGCTCCGAACTCGGCCAGCTCCACGATGGTGAGTAGTCCGCAGGCTCCGCGACTGGAGCCCCAGGTCGTTCCGGTTGGAGGCCGCTCCACGGTGCTAGGCCCCAACGACAACGGAGACCCGACAGAGAAAGGTCGGGTCCTCCATACAGGGAAGAGATTTTTTAAAGTTCCCCACCCCCCGCCCCCCCACACATACCCAGTTAAAGAAGGTTGTCCCAGCAGCGGTTGTCCCAGCAGTGTGTGGTGCAGCGGTAGAGTGGCTGCCTTACAGCGTCAGAGACCCGGGTTCGATCCTGACTACAGGTGCCGTCTGTACGGTCTTTATACGTTCTCCCAGTGACTGCGTGGGTTTTCTCCGGGTGCTCCGGTTTTGTCCCACATTCCAAAGACATGTCAGTTCATTTGCTTCTGTAAATTGTCCCGAGCAGGACAGGACTAGAGTGTGGGTGATCATCAGCGATGGGCCAAAGGGCCTGTATCTCCAGCTAAACACGATACATAAATACAAACAAGTCAAACTCGAGTACAATAAGGGGATGCCCGTCCATCCCATGAATTGTCTGGACTGCTCATATATTCTTTCTTAAATTCATGGACCAAAATGGGTGGGCAGAAGGGCCTGTTTCTGCACTGTATCTCCAAACTAAACCCAATGGTCACTCTGTGAAACAATGAACTGTTTTCATATACAACGTTCCTTTTAACAGCTAAACATGCATTTTTATTACTGCATGCCAAATATTCTAAAGGCTGTTTATTATATTGTTCAACAGTGTTAAGTGCCGATCGAAACATTTGTCAGTCAGTTTCAATGCCTTGTCATCTTTAGTGGCCTCCACAGTGTAACAAGCAGCCTGTGTTCTTAAAGAGACAGTGTGCTATAATCAAATTCCATTATAAGGAGGTATGTAATAACCAGGGTAGACTTACTTAGTAGACACCATAATAAACAACAAAAAGTTCAATGTTAAAAAAAATCAAACAATATAGTGCAAAGACAAAATCAATAACCCCCCCAAGTGCAATCAGGCAGTTTGTAGCTCGGAGTTTGCAGTGTTCAATAGTTGTTGTCAATGGCAGCACATTACAAGCAGCGAAAACTCTCTGTGTCGAAAAACTTGTGCTGTAAATCTCTTTTAAACTTTTCCTCTCTCTCACTCTCAAGCTGTGCTCTCTAAATATTTAACATTTTTTCAGCCTGGGAAATAAACGTTGACTATTTACCCCTTTGACGGTTCTCATGGCTCTATAAACCTCGGCCAGGTGGAGGGGCTACATGGCAACGAACATTGCTTCCAAAGCTAGCATTACTCACCATAACGTTTAGCCGTGGCACCCTCACACTGGTGATGCAGTTCTTCCATGCACTCCAAATCCAACATTAGATCATCCTCATCCAAGTCACACGAGCCCAGTCTGTTTAAAACATCCTGAATGCAAGGAGGAAAGGGAGGGGGGAAAAATGGAGTGGTTGAAATTATAATTCAGTATAATTCAGCAAACAATCTCTATATTTAGCAACAAGCCCTATTAACGAATGGGAAGAGATTAAGACATCCAAACTGAATCTGGTCAAAAGCATGATACTGCCAGGAATTTTCTTTTTCATTGCAAATCCTGTTATTTTGGCCAGAGAACAATTAAGATGCTACAACGGTTCTTAACCACCTTGATGGATGAGGTCTAACCACCTTGATGGATGAGGTCTAACCACCTTGATGGATGAGGTCTCTCCACCCAATCTCTGAGACAAACACCGAAAGGTTCTCATTTGCTGTTGATTTGTCCACAGCTGGACTTCCTCTGATCTCTGTCAATGAAGCATGAAGAATTAGGCTAAAGGACATTATCAGGAACAATCTTTCCTTGAAGTGTGGTGAATATGTGGATCAGATTTAACAAGGTTAATTGAATAATTGGTAAAATTCTGTTTTAAGTTGTTGACCTGAACCCATGAAAGAATATTGGCTGCTAAGTAATAGAAAGTTTTGCACCTGATAACTTTTCTGTTCACCTTCAGAAGATTAGATCCTGGTTTTTTTATGGTTCTGGTGCAGTTTCCACACAGCAAGTTCCAAAAAGGAGCATTGTGTTAATTGTGTCACAAAACCTATCACTGCACATGACAATAAACTAAATTAAACTGAAATTAGGGTGGCACGGTAGCAAAGCAGTGCTACCTTTCAGCACCAGGGACCCGGGTTCAATCCTGACCTCGGGTACTGTCTGTACAGAATTTGTACGTTCTCCCTGTGACCACGTGGGTTTTCTCCCGGTGCTCCGGTTTCCTCCCACACTCCAAAGACGTACAGGTTTGTAGGTTTGTAGGTTAATTGGCTTTGGTAAAATTATAAATTGACCTCAGTGTGTAGGATAGTGTTAGTGTATGGGATGATCACACGTAGAGACGGACTTGGTGGGCCGAAGGGCCCGTTTCTGCGTTGTATGTCTAAAGTGCAGAATAGAGAGTCTTCCTGTGATAGAGGTTGAGGAATAACTATTGGTAAATGTAGATTAACCCTTATTAGACAGTGATCCCATGACAACGCTCAGTATCAACAACACCAAGGTTGTTGCTAAGATTGATACGGGGGCAAGATGTAACGTGATCCCGCTGGCAGATTTCCAAACAATTCACAACAACGAAACTGTTCTGAAAACAAGTTAATTGTGTAACAAAGTCACATCCAATTGTTCGAAGTCACATCCATTTGGTGGGGGCGAATTGCAACCAGTTGGTACGGTTACAATACCATGCCATCTGGCGCCTCAAGTTTACAACTTGGAATTTTTTATTGTAAAAGGGGAAGTGCCCCTCCTTCTGGGCAATGATGCATGCCGTAATATGAACCTAGTTTTCTTCGGCAAAACTGTGTATCAGCTGTCGATCTCTCAAAGTCCTACCCAACAACTACTCGAACAATACAAAGTTCTGTCTAAAACCATTGCCATCAACGAAATGCCAGCACCTACAGACGTGACTGCTCGACAACGATTCTTAGGCATGGTAAACTACATTGGAAAATTCATCCCAAACTTCAGCGAGCTGTCAGCCCCGCTGCGACAACTGACCCACAAGGATACACACTGGTCCTGGCACCAGCACCAGCAGAGGGCATTTGAAACACTCAAACAGCTAATGTCTTGCGCTCCAACCCTCGCATACTTTGATGGCAAATTACCAATCACCCTTACCTGCGATGCCTCCCAGTATGGACTGGGCGCTGCTTGCCTACATGATGAAGGAAAGTGCTCCAGACCAGTTGCCTATGCCTCCCGTACCATGACCGACACTGAACAGCGCTACGCTCAAATCGAGAAGGAGCTACTCGCAGTAACCTTTGCCTGCAAGAAATTCAAGGACTTTATCTTTGGCAACCTGATCTCGGTCGAAACCGATCACCAGCCCCTGGTCAGTATCCTCAGTAAGCCGTTCCACACGGCACCAGCACGCTTACAGCGCATGATGATGGAACTACAGAGATATGACATCAGACTAACCTACAAACGTGGTAAGGACATGCACTTAGCTGATACCCTCTCACGGGCACCTCGCCCAACCTGCGAAAAACACCTGTCTGATGATGAGCTTGAGGGGTACACGGTTATGATGGTCTCCTGCCTCCCATCTGCCGGTTTAGACATCCTAGTGTCACAAACAGCTGCAGACAAAACACTACAATCGCTGGCCACTGTCATCCTCCGCGGCTGGCCACTGTCATCCTCCGCGGCTGGCCATTGTCATCCTCCGCGGCTGGCCAGACAAACAGCACCACCTGCCACAAGCTGTCCGCCCATTTTTCCCTGTCCGTGATGAACTGGTCATTCAGGATGGCGTGATAATGAAAGGACACAAGGCGGTCATCCCGACGTCTCTTCGCAGCAAGTACTTCGACATTGTCTATGGGGGCCATCTCGTACTTGGTCAGTATCGACAACGGCATTTATCGGTGAACCCGCCAACACCTCCTTCCGGTTAATGAACCAGCACCTCCACGTCCTTACCCGGACCAGCCTGCCGGTCTTCCCTCGCGCTCTGCGTATGTCGCTCTTGCGATTCCTCTGCCGGTGCCGGTGCCATCCCTGCTTTCCCCGGTGCCCCCATCTCCACCGGTGTCTTCTCCTCTGTGTTCACCCAATAAGGGACTTGCTTCCCCAGCGAAGGCTGGAGGTTATTATCGTACACGTGCAGGTCGTGTCTGCAAGCCAAACCCGCTAAATGGAAAATGTATTGGCTATACCTGAACTGTGCGTGACCTGTTTAGTTTTATGTGCTGTCATATGCAGTAAAATAATGAATGCTGCACCTTATACTGATGTTTCATATTTGCTCCACTAACCACTATATAGGCTTTACTTCTTTAAGAAGAAGGATGTCGATTAACCCTTATTAATTCACGCCATTTATAACCTTCACCATACATATGTGCATGCCACCCTTTACATGGTATAACGGTACTACACAAAGACTCTCTCTCTCTCTCTCTCTCTCTCTCTCTCGTTCGGGCACGCTAGTCAGTAAAGCCAGACGCAAGCAGCTGGCTGTTGGAATGTTCCTGTGTACTTAATGGAATAAAGTTGGATTTCACCATGAGTATGTTTTACTTATGGGCTGCCAGTAAACAGTAAAGGCACAGGGGAGAATTCCTCCTGTCCCGCCCCATAGTTCAGAGTAGTGCCATGTGACCTGATACATCAACCTGCGAGATTTAGCTGGGCATTGGCTTAACATTGGAGAAGCAGCATCTCATCCAGCACAGCACACCCATTGGGTGGCATTGTCTTAGTCTCTCATGTCTCAGAGTGCGGACATGAACTTGACTTGGTGTTATCTGCAAACCCATGGCTGACCCCAATGCGTGATGGAAATTAATTGATCTGCCACTACATTTTTTAAAATTCCTAACCATGCCTTTTACAAAATAAGGTCAAATTCTGCAGATTAAAAAATGATTCGAGATTTGAATGAAAATGATAAAGTAATCTGTTGAATTTTATATTTCTGTATTGTTCTCTCTCGCCCTCTCCCTCTCATTCTCTCTCCCTCTTCCTCTGTTCTATGTTCTAAATACACATAAGGCACATACACAAATGCCCATGTTTTACATACCATCGTGCACACAAATGTGGGGAATACAAACACGTCCAGTGGACCTGGATCCAGCTGTTTCATTATGTTAACAGATACTGAGCAGAGCCTACAGTTTACTCTAGTTTTTACAGAAACACCTTCGATGACTCTCTTCGAAGGAACCTGATTTTAAAGCAACTTCTTTCACTCGGAGTCATGGAGTTGCACAGGTTGTACAATGTTGTACAGTCTGCGTACTTTTGTAGGTACACAGGGAGGTGGTGAGTCTCATCCAGGAATGAGTGGATTAGCATATGATGAGCATTTGACAGCACTGGGCCTCTGCTCGCTGGAGTTCAGAAGGTTGAGGGGGGACCTCATTGAAACTTACAGAATAATGAAAGGCGTAGATACCTAGAGTTAAATGGCCTAAAGGCTGAAACCTAGAGTTAGATGGCCTAAGGCAAGTGAAAGGAAGGAATGGGAAACCATTAATATAGATTTGGTAAAGGTGTTAGAGTGTCCGAAATGGACAGTGGAAAACACGTTAGATAATATGGGAGAAATTAATTATCAAAATGGTGCGGACAGGTTTGGAGTTATTGAGAAAAAAAAAGTGCAGGCTCTACAGGTGGTTCGTTCTAGATGAGAGAGAGAAATCAAGAGATTTGTGAAGGAGAGGACACAGTTGAGAAAGCTGTGGAGAAAGGCTACAGTTGATGAGAGAGAGGGGATTCATGTTTTGCAAGTAGAGTTGAGAAGTCGGAGGGAGAGAAAGAAGAAGGAACGAGTCAGATCAGCATTTTATAGGGATCCGTTTAAATTTGTTCAAAGAATGTTTAGTCAGGAAAAAAGTGAAAAGCTCAAAGCTTCAAAGGAAGAGTAGGAGGAATATTTAAAAAGGACATACTCAGATCCAGAAACAAATAGGGGAATGGGTTTCCCTCCAGATATACCACCCTTAGGAGAGCATGTTAGAGGTTAGGCCACAAAAGTGGAAGGAAGTGGAAGCCGTAATAAGGCGTACCAAGGCTTCTTTGGCCCCAGGGCCGAATGGATTCCCTTACAGGGTATATAAAAGTGCACCTGTTGTGCTTAGATTCGTGTGGAGGCTCTTGCGTATAGTTTGGGGGAAGCAGGTCATACCAAGGGTTTGGCGTAGAGCAGGGGGAGAAAGAGTCTTCATTCCCGAGGAGAAAGAGTCTTCAGAGTTAAGTCAGTTTAGGCCTATATGTCTCCTAAATGTAGAAGGTGAGATTTTCTTTAGCATAGTGGCACAGAGGCTGGCAAGTTATTTAGAAAGCAGCAAGTTAATCGATACCACAGTGCAGGAAGCAGGAATCCCAGGTTTTCAAGGTTGCTTAGAAACACATGAATGTAATATGGCACCAGATTCAGACAGCCAAGCTCGAGAGAAGAGATTTACCTGGCAAATGCATTTGGCTCTGGACCACATCGTCTGATTTGGAGTGCTTTTGATTTCTTTAGAGTTCCAGGATTGCTAGTAAATTTAATGAAAGCATATTTCCAAGATGTCCGAATGTGATTTAGTACAGCAGACTTTACGACAGCATGGAAGGGTCTAGAGATGGGCCTTTGGCAGTGTGTAAGTCTAGTAAGTCACGGAGTATTTATTTGGCAAGAAAAAAGGTAGTAGAGAAAAGGTTTTATGCAGATGGAGAAGAAATCCCCGTCTATAATGAAGAAGCCAGTCAAATGTTTGGGTAGGTGGTATGACAGGAAGTGCTGTACTGGGTTTTTCCGCCCAGCGTCTGATGTCCAGACTGACCCGAACCACACTACCTGTGGCAAAACAGACATTAGAGCTGCAAATTCACACACCATCTAAAATCCAGTCCAAGCAGCAACAAAAGCGCGACATTCAAAAAAGATGGCATGACAAAGCGAGCAGACCACTCCCACCACTAGCCAAGGGACAAGTATTCCGTCATCAAACACAAAAGGGTCACGACCGGCTCGATGTAATATCTGGAACTGCTCCCGAACCACGTTCATATCTGGTCAATGCCGACGGCGTCACCAACAGACGTAATAGACGGCACATCCTGCCTGTGAGTGAACCAGCACCACCTCCGTATCATCCCGACCGCACAAGTATACTTCCATCCCCATCCAATGGCCCCGGCCCGATCATACTACCGTTGCCTGCCACTCCTGATCCGATCGCCTCGCCTACGACCACGCCACCTCCACCCCTGGCCAAGGTCTCCAGTTTCATCGCCGGCGATGCTGCTTCATTCTCCTCCTCCTGTTCTACCATCAATCTCATCTCCGGTGTAGGGAGGAAATACAGGCAGGACTGTGCCAGTCGCACCTGCAAACCTAACCTAAACTATCAGGATTACGTGTGAACTGCCTTTGGTGTTATTCCCTTCAGCTTACTTATACTTACCACATGTAATCAGTGACACATATATTTTGCATTTGATTATCATATCTATTTTATTATGGGTT
>CM075977.1:256105536-256142501 GCA_038087875.1 Malacoraja senta | reverse complement strand
GCGTGAGGTGGCAATACCCTCCAGAGAGGGCAGTGGGCAGTGGGCAGCCGGTGATTCTCTCTGCTGTTTTTACCACTCTCTGCCGCGCTTTCTTATCTGCAGCAGAGCAGCCTGCGTACCACACTGACGTGCAATATGTCCGTAGACTCTCAATGGTCGCCCGGTAGAAGGCCACCAGCAGCTTCTTCTTGGTGTGGTGCCTGCGTGGGTTTTCTCCGCGTGCTCTGCTTTCCTCCCGCACTCCACATGTGTAAGTTCATTGAATTTGTCCCGAGTGTGTGTAGGATAGTGCTAGTGCGTACGGGCATCGCTTCGATGAGCCGAAGGGCCTATTTCCGCGCTGCATCTCTAAAGCGCTACCGCAGAGCCCGCTAAATAGTCCACCGCACTGAACATGTAAAGAGCTTGCTGCAGGCCGGATAAAATCTCATGGCGGGCCGGATATGTAGACTTTAGACTTGATTGTAGACATTAGGAGAGCTCCCCCTCCCCTCACCCCACTCACCATCAACAACACCACAGTCACATTGCCTGGGAACCATCATCTCCAAGGACCTTAAGTGGGGGCTACCATCGACTCCACAGTCAAAAAGGCACAACAGAGGATGTACTTCCTACGGCAGCTGAGGAAGCACAATCTGCCACAGGCAATGATGGTCCAATTCTACACGGCCATCGTAGAGTCTGTTCTCACCTTCTCCATCATGGTCTGGTTTGGCTCAGCCACCAAGCACGACACCTGGAGCTGCAGCGAATCGTCCGATCAGCAGAGAAGGTTATTGGCTGCAACCTTCCCTCCATTGATGAACTGTACACTGCAAGGGCCAGGAAGCGAGCGGGCAAGATCATCTCTGACCCCTCTCACTCTGGCCACAAACTCTTTGAATCACTTCCCTCTGGAAGGCGACTCCGGACTGTCAAAGCTGCCACGGCCAGACATAAAAACAGTTTTTATCCACGAGTAGTTGCTCTACTCAACAGCCAAAAATCTGTAGCCTCCCTTTGATCTGGTATTTTGTTGGTTCACATGCTTGATCAATGGTGTTTTTATCATTAATGTTTTATTATTATTAATGTTTAGTGTTTTCTGAGACATTCGTAACTGTCACTGTATGTCATGTTGTTACTTGTGGGCAGAGCACCAAGGCAAATTCCTTGTATGTGAATACTTGGCCATTAAACTTACTTACTTACTTACTTACTTATATGGCCCGTGGGGCCATAGTGTGGAGAACCCTGGCCTAGACCAACACACAAACCAACCTCACTTTTATTGACTCCATTTATACCTCACTCTACCTTGGCAAGGCCAGCAGCATAATCAAGGACATGTCGCACCCTGGCCACTCCCTCTTCTCCCCTCTCCCATCGGGTAAAAGGTATAGAAGTTTGAAAACGCACACCTCCACATTCAGGGACAGTTTCTTCCCTGCTGTTATCAGTCTACTGAATCATCCTACCACAACCAGAGAGCAGTGCAAACTACATTCTACCTCTTTGGTAACCCTCAGACTATCCTTGATCTGACTTTGCTGGCTTTACCTCGCACTAAATACCCATGTCATGTATCTATACACTGTAAATGGATCAGTTGTAATCATGTATTGTTTTTCTGCTGACAACAGAAAGCTTTTCACTGTACCTCGGTAGACGGGACGATGAACTAAACTATAACTGTAATGGAACCATCACTGGACAATCATGATCTCTTTCTGACAGGACTGGAAATCAGATTATGCAGAGTGAAACTTTCAACCAAGTTTAAATGGAATTTTTTTAAAAAGTTTAGAAAAAAATTACAGGCAGGGCAGTTTTGAAGAAATGCTCCGTGAATCCCTTTCAGTGCAATTAACCCCGCAAGCTGTGTTATAAAATATGCATTTTCATATAACTGAAGGAAATTTCCTAATATGTCTTGCCATTCCAGCTTAGGGCTAAAATAAAACCTTGTTACGTTAGCTTATGAATCTATCTTTCTAACACAATTACTGTGGAGTATGAGAATTTTAAATTACCTCTGCAGCAGAGTAGGCAATGTCATTTTTCAATTATGTGACTATGAAGGTACAATACCCCATTTACATTTAATTAATTTCTGCTCCTCTAAAATGTAATTGCTTACAGCCAACAGAAAATTAAACTAAACACAGTATTTTTTTTTTCTTCATCCACGCCCAGAACTCTTGCACACAAAAAAAAACATGATTTAATACCTTGCATTCCCAAATCACTCCCTGCGATGCTTCAAGAGTACTCAGAGAAAAGAGCTATTCAACCTGCTTGCAAGATACTCAAATTGAAATGCACTTGTCCAAATTAGTTTTCCAACCTGTTACAGTCTGCAAACCTCCAAAATACTGATGCCTGCAGAAAAACGCTAATCGTTGAGTCAAATTTGATCCCTGTACTTATACCATTTAGTGTTGATATTTCATATTACAGCTGATAATTTTAGGTGAAGCACTATCTTATTTAACAGGTAAATTCGCACCTGCAAAAGCACTGTCAATTTGACTTGGGGAAAACGACAGGCATAAAGATGCTTTGCGCAAAGCTTGATCACGCCATCTAGTGACCAAGCCAACAACGTAACTGCAGAGAACACTGGAAGAAATGAAGCAACAAAGAACTGCAGATGCCGCTTCATGCCAAAGGATAGACACAAAGTGCTGGAGTAACTCAGCATCTCTGGAGAAAAAGGATGAGTGACGTTTTGGATCGGGACCTGGAAGAACCTCTCTCCATCATCTCTGGACAGACTTAGCAACAGAGCAATGCAAAGGTGGTCCCATACACAAATGCCACTGAGATCAGGATTTAGACGCAAGGAACTGCAGATGTTGGTCCACACAAAAAGACAGTAGGGTGACACGGTATAGAGTGGTAGTGTTGATACCTGGGTTCGATCTTGACTATGGGTGCTGTCTTTATGGAGTTTGTACGTTCTCCCATAACCTGCGTGGGTTTTCCCTGAGAGCTTTGGTTTCCTTCAACACTCCAAAGACATACAGGTTAGTAGGTTAATTGGCTTGGGAAAATTGTCCATAGTGTGTGTGTAGGATAGTGTTAGTGTGCAGAGATCGCTGGTCAGGGCAGACACGGTGGACTGAAGGGCCTGTTTCCGCACTGTATCTCTAAACTCAACTAAACTAGACACAAAGTGCTGGAGTAACTCGGCGTTTCCAGAGAGCATGGATAAATGATGTTTCAGGTCAGAAGGGTCCTGACCCTCATTCATGTCCTCCAGAGATGCTGCCTGACCTGCTGAGTTACACCAGCACTTTGTGTCCTTTTGAGTTCAGGATTCCCGTGTACATGTGCAATGCAGAAAAAAATGCAGGGGGTATTGGTTAGTTAGCTGCTGAAATAGATAGAAAGCGGGAAGTTATAGGATAGTTAGCTTAACATGTGTAAGAAGGCAAAAAGATTGCATGTTAGTAACTATTAAAGACATGCAGCGGAGTGGGGCAGCGGGTAGAGCTGCTGCCTCACAGCGCCAGAAACCCAGTTTTGATCCTGACCTCGGCTGCTATCAGTGTGGAGTTTGCATGTTCTCCCTGTAGCTGTGTCGGTTTCCACCGGGTGCTCTAGTTTCCTCAGACATCCCAAGGACGTGCGGGTTTTTAGGTTAATTGGTCTCTGTAAATTGTCCCAAGTGTGTAGGTAGTGGGTAAGAAAGTGGGATAACATAGAACTAGTATGAACAGCTGGTCGGCGTGGACTCGGTGGGTCGAAGGGCCTGTTTCCATGCTGTATCTTTATATTTAATTTAACTAAACTAAAACAGAGAGTGAATGTAAATGTTGTTTTTTTCTGGTTGACAAGATGTAGCAGTGGTGTGCCACAAGGATTAGTCCTGAGGAGTCAGCTCTTTACAATTTATACAAATGACTTTAAACAGGCATCAAAAGTAGGAGCCAGTGAATTTGCAAATGACACAAAGTAGGAAAATAAAGTAAAGACAGGAATATGCAGTTATGAAATGATGTCGATCGCCTGAGATTAGTGGACAAATGGAGCCTAATGTGGGAAACTGTGAAATCGTCCAATTTGTCCAATGCAAATTGTATTAGTATTGGTTTGTTATTGGATAACAATAAATTCGCCTGGAAGAACAAACGGACGTATCTTTAGAAAGTCGATGAGGAGGAATTTCTTTCATCAGACGGTGGAATTCATTGCCACAGTCAAGTCATTGGGTATTTTTAAAGTGGAAATTGACAGGTTCTTGATCGGTAAGGTTATCAATGGTTATGGGGAGAAGGCAGGAGAATGGGGTTGTGAAGGAAAGATAGTTCACCCATAATTGAATGGTGGAGTAGACTCGATGGGCTGAATGGTCTAATTCTGCTCCTATGACATGACTTAAGAATAAGGGGTAGGCCATTTAGGACTGATGATGAGGAAAAACGTTTTCGCCCAGAGAGTTGTGAATCTGTGGAATTCTCTGCCACAGAAGGCAGTGGAGGCCAATTCACTGGATGTTTTCAATAGAGTTAGATTTAGTTCTCAGGGCTTATGGAATCAAGGGATATGGGGGAAAAAGCAGGAACGGGATACTGATTTTGGATGATCAGCCATAATCATATTGAATGGCGGTGCTGGCTTGAAGGGCCGAATGACTTACCCCTGCACCTACTTTCTATGTTTCTATAGGGCCTGTCCCACTTGCATGCGATTGCATGCGTTTGGCGTGACCAAACGGAAGCGGAGTTCACGCGAAGTACGCGCTAAGTACGCGCGTGACGTAATTTGCGTCATACTTATCAATCAGCTGGGCAGGAGGCGGGCCGACTGAATTTGGGCGTCGCACGGCGTCGGGCGGTGACGTCATCATGCAACGCCACACGCTAGGCGTACGCCATCAACACGCTGCGTACGACCGCAATGCGCCTGCGTGCCGACAGGCCATTGGCGCACGATGATTTCGGACAATGACAGTTTTTTGGAGCCCCGCGCGATGTCGGGACCAGCCCCGCACAACTCCGCGCTTCTAAGTGGGACCGGCCCCGCGCGGCCATATGGTGCCCGTACGCCTCAAGCGACCACGTTTGGTCACGCCAAACGCATGCAATCGCATGCAAGTGGGACAGGCCCTTATGTTTCTATGAACGTATTGTCACGTGTACTGAGATGCATTTAGTGTGCTACCCGGGCAAGTCATACCATACATCAGTGCAATCGTACCATACATAAGTGCAACAGGTAGTGTGAAAAGAGCAAAGAAACAGAGGACAGAATATAGTGATATGCCTGTAGAGAAAATGCAGATTATAAAAATTGCATTGGGAAATCGGGAATACATCCTGAGCTTGTGAAAGGATCATTCAGTTGTCTGAAAACCTCAGTGAAGAAGCTGTTCTTGAATCTGGCGGTACCTGCTTTCAAGCTTTTGTATCTTCTGCTGACAGAGGGGGACGGTAAGAGGGAGTGATTGGGGTGTGAGTGGTCCTTGATTATGCTGCCTACATCCCCCGGGGCAGCATGAGATGTAGATAGGGTTCATGGAAGGAACGGATAAGGACAACTCATCCTGACTAAAGAAGAACATGAGCATAACTTATTCTTTTCAGAGTCCAGTTTATTCTGCTTTTGCCCATTTTGTGTTTAGAGATACAACATGGAAAGCCTTCAGCCCTTCAGCCCACTGTGTCCGGGCCAACCTGTTCACGTACGTTTGTTGTTATCCCACTTTCTCATCCGCTCCCTACAAATTAGGGGCAATTTAATGTACAGAGGCCAATTATTCTACAAACCCGCACGAATTTGGGATGTGGGAGGAAGCCGGGGCACCCAGAGGAAACCCACACAGTCGCAGGGAGAACGTACAAACTCGCACAGGCAACGCCCCAAATCAGGATCAAACCTGCGTCTCTGTGAGGCAGCAGCTCTACCAGCTGCGCCACTGCATGCCACCACAAACGAACCACCCACTCACCAAAGCACATCTTCAGATTTGAAACTGCAACAAATATTGACATCTTGGAACAAACTGATCGTGAAATTACAGCTGAAATGGGGATGATAACGCACAAAATAATTAATCTTACTAATTGCTTCATGATGACATGCTCCGCAGAAGGAGTAATGAGTTGTGTCATCGCATGGGAAGAATCTCAACTGAGAACGACACGGCGCATTCTCTGGGGAATTGCAGATTGAAAGATGAGGGGAATCTTGTTTTGAAATGTTTGCCGCTTTGGACTTGGACAGGTTGGGAGAGTGGGCAAAATAAGTGGCAGATGGAATACAGCGTAGCAAAGTGTGAGTCGTGCATTTTGGTCGTAGGAATAAAGGCGTAGACTATTTTCTAAATGGGAAGAGAATTCAGAAATCGCAGGTGCAAAGGGACCTGGGCGTGCTGGTGCAGGATTCCCTAAAAGACAATTTGCGAGTCGAATTGGTAGTAAGGAAGGCAAATGCAATGTTAGCATTTATTTTAAGAGGAGTGGAATATTTAAAAAAAACAGGAATATAATGTTGAGCTTTATAAGGTACTGGTCAGACCACATTTGGAGTATTGTGGGCAGTTTTGGGCCCCACATTAGCTTAGTTTAGTTTAGAGATACAGCGTGGAAACAGGCCGTTCAGCCCAGCGAGTCCGCAAAGACCAGTGATCCACACACATTAACACCATCCAACACACTCGGGACAAAAAGCGCTATATAAATAAAATCTATTATTATTATTATTATTAATCTACATTTATACCAAGCCAATGAAACCGACAAACCTGTACGTCTTTGGAGTGTGGGAGGAAACCGAAGATCTCGGAGAAAGCCCATAAAGTCATGGGGAGAACTCCATACAGACAGTGCTCGTAGTCGGGATCGAACCCACGTCTCTAACACTGTCAGCTCTGCAAGGCAGCAACTCTACTGCTGAGGAAGGATGTGCTGGCATTGCAGAGGGCCCAGGGAGGTTTATGAGAATGATCCCAGGGATGATTGGGTTAACTAACATATGATGGGCATTTGATGGTGCTGGGCCTGTATTCACTGGTTAAGAAGGATGAGAGGCACCCCTCAATGAAACTTACCGAATAGTGAAAGGCCTGGATAGATTGGATGTGGCGAGGTTGATTCCACCAGTGGGGGAGTCTAGGACTAGAGGTCATAGCCTCAGAATAAAAGGGCATACCTTTAAAAAGGAGATGAGAAGGAATTTCTTCAGTCAGAGGGTGGAGAATCTGTGAAATTCAGTGCCACAGGCGGCTGTGGAGGCCGTCATTTGTTATTTTTAAGGCAGACATTAATAGATCCTTGATTAGTAAGGGTGTCAATGGTAATGGGGAGAAGGCAGAGAATGGAATTGAGAGGGAAAGATAGATCAGCAATAATTGAATAGTGGCATAGTGGAACAGTGGCGTAGACTTGACAGGCCGAATGGCCTAATTCTGCTCCTATATTTATGAACATATACGTACCAGCGACCTTTTATCTATCTTTTATCCACAAAAAAAAACTGGGCACAACTATTTTTGTAAACATTTCCAAATAACCATATCTAGTAGTTACTCTTAAAAATAAACTTTGAACATAGTAAAATGCCCCAGGGTTCCTTCGGGGAGCCATGTCCAAGAGTGTTTCGAACTGGGTCAGACGAGGAGGCAAATGACTGGGAGAAGCTGACCCGGGTTAATACCCTAATGCTCTGGTTATTTTTCAAAGAAAGCAGTATTTGTGGGCAGCCTACAATAGCATGTGTGGTAGAGTACAAACAGGCTGCAACTGGGGGTTAGACAATGGGCTGCATACAGTGCCATAAACAAACAGCATCTCATATTTTGCCAAGGCAACTTACAACCTAGTAGTATGAATATTAATTTCTCTAATTTCAAGTGATCCTTGCTTTCCCTCTCTCTCCATCTCTCCCACACCCTATTCTTCAAGTATCAAGAATCCTTTATTGTCATTCAGACTTTTCAGTCTGAACGAAATTTCGTGCCTTGCAGTTATAACATAGAATAAAATAACAAAACACACAATAAACACAAATTTAACATCCACCACAGTGAGTTCACCAGGCCCACCTCACTGTGATGGAAGGCAAAAGTCTTAAAGTCCTTGTCTCTTCCCTCCTTGTTCTCCCTCTGCGTTGAGGCGATCCAGGCTTCCGATGTTGTGACCCCGCCGGGTGATGGTAAGTCCCGCGGCTGAATCCGAGCTCCGCGAACGGGCCGGTTCAAACTCCGCGGTCGAAGCTGCCGAAGCTGCCGCCCTCCAGTCCAGCGGACGAAGCTGTTGTTGCGGGAGCTCCGGAAAAACAGGTCACCAACCTGGGACCTGCGAGCTCCCGACGATGTCGCCACTGGGCCCGCGGCCGAGCCTCCGAGGCTCCGAAGTCGGGTCGCCGCCACCGCAACGCCACCACAGCCCCGAAGTCGGCCAGCCTCGCGTTGGTAAGTCCTGGCTGGCTCTGCCTCCGGAGCCTCGAGGTCGGTCCCAGTTGGAGGCCGCCAGCTCCGCCATCAGGCCTCAGCGCAGACGGAGACGGAGACGGGGAGACGGAGACAAGAAAAGGTCGCATCCCCCCGAAGGAAGAGACCAAAAAAATTTTTCTCCCACCCCCCCCCCCCCCACACATACACAACCTAATACACTAAAATTAACTAAAACAGAACAAAAGAAGAAAAAAAACAAGAAAAAAACCAGACGGACTGCAGGCGAGCCGCAGCTGCTAGGGCAGTGCCGCCACTTCCGCATCATGCTAATTTCACTGTTCGTGCCCTTCGTTATCTCCTTTTCCACAGGCAACAATGGACCATTATGGGCTCTACCTTTCCGGAGTCATCGATGCCCGCTCAGATTTGTTCTCTACCTTTTCACACCTCTAGTTTCCTTTTCCCCTGACTCACAGTCTGTAGGAGGGTCCTGATTCAAAAGGTCACCTGTTCCTTTTCTCCAGAGATGTTGCCTGACCCGTCGGGTTACTCCGGCATTTTGTGTCTATCTTCACCATAAAGAAGCATTGATGTGGATCAGATTGTTGAGTCAATATCTGGTACAGCCATACAGTGTCCACAAAGACAGCTGATGATGGTCAAGATGTATTGGCAGTCAATGAATCAACAAACAGAAACCTTACACAGAAGGCTTGTCCTTTGGCAACACTGCCTGGCCTTCTCGAGAAGATTTTTACAAGGATTTGCCAGAACCCAGGGGCCTAAGTTATAGGGTGAGGTTGGACAGGCTTGGTGAACAGGAGGCCAAGGGGTGATCTTATAGAGGTGTATAAAATCATGAAGGAATCGAGAGGGTGAATGCACAGATTTTTACCCAGAGTAGGGGAATCAAGCACCAGAGGACATAGGTTTCAGGTGATGGGGTTAAGGGTTAACAGAACCTGAGGGGCAACTTTTTCATGTGGAGGTAGTGGGCATACGGAACAAGCTGCCAGAGGAGGTAATTGAGGGATGTATTATAACAGCTTTTTTATAGGTACATGGAGAGGAAAGGTTGAGAGGGTTATGGACGAAACGCAGCAGGTGGGACAGCTTAGATGGATCATTGTGGTTGGCACAGATAAGTTGGTTCAAAGGGCTTGTTTCCATGCTGTATGACGTATTTTGTTAATGGCTGGGATCGTCAGAGGTAGACCACGTGATAATGAAAAGTATAACACTTGCTGTTTCTGCCAGGGAAGGTAGAAGAAAGAACTGGTTTCATCCCCATGATCCAGTACTGATTGACTAACCAACAGGTGGTTATAAGGTTCAGTCAAATCAAAGTATTGCGTCTGTGCTGTGAAATTGACAACTTAGGCCAATAAAGGGTTGTACTGAATTAGATGATGAACACTGCATCATAGGTAGTTTGTTCGTAACCCCAGGAAACAAAAGGATTATCTCAGAATACCCAGCAGAAAATCAGACGAAGATTCACTTAAAAAAACTTTAGTTTAGATTAGTTTAGTTTAGAGATACAGTGTGGAAACAGACCCTACCGCAAGAGGCACACCTCCAGATTCCGGGACAGTTTCTTCCCAGGTGTTATCAGGCAACTGAACCATCCTCCCAACAATTAGAGAGCAGTCCTGAGCTACAACCAGCGCAAATTGGAGGAACAGCACCTCATATTTTGTTTGGGCAGCTTACACCCCAATGGTATGAATATTGACATCTCTAACTTCAGGTAACCCTTGCTTTCCCTCTCTCTCCATCCCCCCCCCTCCCCCTTCCTAGTTCTCCGACCAGTCTGACTATCCCTGATTACATTTTATCTCTGTTTGCTTTGTTGTTACCTTCTCCTACCTAACAATGATCTATTCTACATTTTCCATGATCTCCACCCCCTTTGATTTCTCGTTCTCACACCTTACACTTCCTAATCTCTGTATCTCCCCCTCCCTTGACTCTCAGTCTGACGAATGCTCGGCCCAAAATGTCAACCATTCCTTTTCTCCAGAGACGCTCCCTGTCCCGCTGAGTTACTCCAGCATTTTGTGTCTATCTACTATCTACCTCACTGGAGACCCTTGGACTATCTTTGATTGAAGTTTACTCTACTTTATCTTGGGCTAAACATTAATGACATTATTCCCCTTATCATATATCTATACACTGTGGATGGCTAGACTGTAACTATGTATTGTCTTTCCGTTGGTACACGGAAATGCTGGAGAAACTCAGCGGGTGCAGCAGCATCTATGGAGCGAAGGAGATAGGCAACGTTTCGGGCCGAACCCCTTCTTCTTCCTCCATTGTCTTTCCGTTGACTGGTTAGCATGCAACAAAAGCTTTTCACTGTACGTACACGTGACAATGAACGAAATTAAACTAAAAAACACCCATACACTATTTCTGTCCTCGACACAAGGGACAATTTACAGGAGCCAATTAACTTACAAACCTGCATTGAAACCCACGCGGTCACAGAGATAAAGTGCAGAGTTCGTACAGACAGCACCCGCAGACAGGATTAAACCCGGATGTCTGGTGGTGTAAGGCAGCAGCTTTACCGCTGTGCCAACTGTGATGCCCACAAACGTTGAGGAACTTTTTGAAGGAAAATGATGAGAGCAGAGTGGGTTTGAGAGGGATATTCTACTGGTCCCAGGAGATGAAGGCATTGGCACCAATGGGTTGCAGGGACTGAAATCATGTAACTGAGGGACAAACGCATTACTTTTGCCACACTCATGGGCAAGAGAAGTCATTGGCTGTAGCCTGCCATTGTAAGGCTTCGACAATTTTGGTCCAGTCAATCGGTACTCCTGAAGGAAAAATCTGTAGTCACAGATTCATAGACCCATACAGCACAGAACTAGGCCCTTCAGCCCAACTGGTCCATGCTGACCAAGTGGTCCGTCTACGTTACCCTTGTTTGGCTAACATCCCTCTGAATATTTCCTATCCACGTATATGACCAAATGTCTTTTTAAATGTCGTTTAAAAGACATTTGTACAGATGTTCAAATAAGTGTTGTTATTGTACCAGCCTCAACCACTTCCTCTGGCAGTGCATTCCGTATATGTATCACCCTCTGTGTAAAAACCCTTCAGATTCCCGGCACAGTGGCGCAGCGGTAGAGTAGCTTCCACAGCGCCTGAGACCGGGTTTGATCCTGCCTGCGGGTGCAGTCTGTATGGAGTTTGTACGTTCTCCCCGTGACCATGTTGGTTCTCTGTTGGCGCTCCGGTTTCCTCTCACACTCCAAAGACAAGCAGTTTGTAGGTTAATTGGCTGCTGTCAATTGCCCCTAATACGTAGGTTGCGGATGGATGATCATTGGTCGATGCAGACATGGAGGGCCGAAGGGCCGGTTTCCACGCTGTATCTCTAAACTTAAAAAAAAATCCCCATTAACCAGTTCACTGCCAAGAATTTTTTCATGTGTATACTCTGACCCGAGTATACTCATGGGTGGCACTGAACAGGTTAAACCTGAAACCTGTGCCCTCTCGCTCTTGATTCCTCAACCCGAGAGAAAAGACAATGTGTTCTCAAGCTTACGAAACACATTACTTTTCAATTCATAGATCTTACATCTGAGAACATTCATGTCCTTAAAGATCATTCACCAGTGTGGGAAATATTGTATTAAAATGCAATGGCTCAGTAGTTAATACAGGACATTGGTGTTTGGCAGTCATTTCTTTGCTGAACTAACAAATTAGTTTTTTTTAGAAACACTATAACTAACTGATCTGGCCACCAGTTCAGATTAGAATAATGACTGTTTTCACTTCTGCTGAGCCATGGATTTGTGGACCCAATGATCCATTTACACTGCGCTCTGAAAACCTTTAGACTTTAGATATAGGGGATGGAAACAGGCCCTTTGGTCCACCGAGTCTGTGCCAACTGTTCACAAGTGCAGTCATACACACTAGGGACAATTTACAATTTACAGAGACTAATTCACCTACAAAGCTGTACGTCTTTTGAAATTTGGGAGCAAACTGGAGCGCCCGGAGACAATGCACACAGTCACAGGGGGGACATATAAACTCCGTACAGACAGCACCCATAGTGAGGATCGAACCCGGGTCTCTGGCGCTGCTAGGCACCAACTCTACCGCTGCTCCGCCGAGCCTCCCTAACCTCTGCTGAGGGATAATAATGAAAGATACGGGCGGGGCAATGTGGAAATAAGCACTTGCTTGGAGACACAAGGAGCTGCGGATGCAGGTTTACAAAGAATGGGCCCGACCCGAAACATTACCTATCCATTTTCTCAAGGTTGCGGCCTGGCCAGCTGAGCACTGTTTGTTGGTTAATTGGCTTGGTAAATGTAAAAAATGTCCCTCGTGGGTGCAGGATAGTGCTAATGTGCGGGGATCGCTGGCCGGCGTGGATCTGGTGGGCCGAAGGGCCTGTTTCTGCGCTGTATCTCTAAACTAAACTAAACTACACTATGTGTCTGATTTTATAAGCACTTGCTTCTTCAGTTACAATAAGAGAGGTAGCAAGCGCTTATGGTTAATACACAAAGTTTTGGAGTAACTCAGTGGGTCAGGCGGCATCTGTGGGGGACGTGGATAGGTGACACTTCCGGTTGGGACCCTTTTCCAGACATATGCACTTACTTGTTCTGCTACATTAAGATAAGGAGTAACTGCTTATGGCTGAAGCACAAAGTGCTGGAGTAACTCAGCGGGTCAGGCGGCGTTTCTGGAGGACATGGGTGGGTGATGTTTCGGACGTGGCTGGTTGACTACTTGCTCCGTCTCTCATTGTAACTGAAGCACTTTCCTCAGAAAGCAGATTGGCTTTCATGTAAAATTGGAACCATCCCCAAGTCTACCAACACCCTTTACACGTAAAACAAAATTCAGAAAGACCTCCTGAAAAATACCACACACATAAACCAAGCAAAGAGCTGAGCATTGATTCTAACAATCTCCAATTGTTTTGGCACCTGGAATTCAGAAAACCTGGACAAGTGAATGCCAATTTATAAAGCCCAATCATGCATATAAGTTGCTTCATACCTACACTACCTCTCCATGCCTCAGGAGAGAAAGCACCAATATTTCTCATTGACTGTCTTTGAAAGAAAACTAAAATCAAACACCATCACATAAATGTCAAGCCTACTATTTAGTTTAGGGATACAGCGTGGAAACAGGCCCATCGGCCCACCGAGCCGCACCAACCAACGTTCCCCGTGCACTAACACTATCCAACACACACGAGGGACAATTTACAATTTCAGTGGAGTCCTAGTCATTGTTTTTCTGATTCTTCTAAATCCATTGCATTTGATCATATCATAGAATCATAGAGATGTTGTCATACAGCACAGAAACAGGCCTTTCTGCCCAGTTAACAGAAGCAGAATTTGGTCATTCGGCCCATCGAGTATACTCTGCCATTCTTCTTCTTCTTCTTTCGTGTGGCGTGCTCAGCCTAAAGTTGTTGGACAACTTGTTCTATTTGATCTTCCGTTTGTGCACGTCGAGTTGATTGCATTAGTCGAAACAGGGCGGACCACGTGAAGGTTGCAATCTTCCACCCCCTCTGCCATTCAATCATGGCTGATCTATTTTTCCCTCGCAAGCCCATTCTCCTGCCTTTTCCCCCCATCCCCCTTCTCGCCCATTCTAATCAAGAGCCTGTCAATCTCTGCTTTAAAAATACCCAATGACATGGCCTCCACAATCATCTGTGGCAATGAATTGCACAGACTCACCACCGCCGTTATAACAGAGGAATCCCCCTCCTGTGCACAGCAAGACTCCACAGCTTGATTGATATCTTGTCTTTGACTTTGTACATTCGTATCCTACAAACCGAGTACAATTAACAAAAGCCAATTCTTGCTATCACATTCAACTACCTTTCTGACCGGCAAATATTGGTAATATGTGATTGCAAAATATCAGATTAATCCACACACGAAGAAAAACAAATGAGCAAAACATTGTACCATTCCACACTCTCCACATGGATAGGTAGCAATAGACAATAAATATACTTTGGTTTCATACATGTGTCAAGAATCCCAGTGAGCAGTAACTTTAACAGACTAGACTTATTTACCTCTAAATCTTATCAATATTCCCATCCTCTTGTCAGAAATAGATCAATACAAATATCGAAACTTTCCACTTTTCCAAGGCCACTCACTTGAACGTCACAGAGATGATTAGTTTTAGTTTTAAATATACAACACGGCCCGCCGAGTCCAAGCCGACCATCGATCACTGTACACTAACTAGTTCTATGTCAGACCATTTTCATATCCTACACACCAAAGGGGCAAATTACAGAAGCCAATTCTGTAATATATGAGGAGGCCGGAGCACTGAGGAAAACCCACACAGTCACAGGTAGAACGTATAAACTCCGCACAGACAGCACCTGAGGGCAGGATCGAACCCGGGGTCTCTGGTGCTGTGAGGCAGCAACTCTACCGCTGCGCCACTATTGCCACCTACACAAGTATGTCACCTTAAACAATCACAAAATCATACAGGCTCAGATTTTAGGAATGCTTCTTCTTGTGAGAAAGTAGGTTTACTTTTCCATCAACCCATAAACAGTTCCTAAATTCATATACTGGGAGCAAAATAAGGCCATTCGGCCCATCAAGTCTACTCTGCCATTCAATCATGGCTGATCTATCTTTCAGTCTTGACACCATTTTCCTGCCTTCTCCCCATAACCCCTGACACCCATACTAATCAAGAATCTGATTAGTGCTTCCTTTGTCCAGAGCGATCTTTATTGATCAATTAAACAAAATAGACTATTGTGGGAATTATTAAGCCAGGGTTTACACTGCAGGTATTGGATGCTGCATATCCAACGCTACAATCACAGCCACCATTCAGAAATACTTAATTTGCTGTGAAACACTTCAGAATATCCTTGAGGTACGCTGCGGAAGTGTGCACTGTAACTCGGGGTTTTCTGTAGCCATTGTTCAAATAACGTGACAAGCATACATGCAGATTTTCAGTTTAGTCTAGAGCTACAGCATGGAAATAGTCCCTTTGGCCCACCTGGCCCACGCTGACCAAAGATCGATTTTTTTCCAGCATCTGCAGTTCTTTCTTAAACATTTTGTCCACTCCACTTCGAAATCTCCTCAAGGTATGTCTACTTTGAATAAATGTTCTCCTCCTCTCTCCGAAGACAGTTTAGCAACCTCCTCTCTCACTGCCCCCCATCTGTGATTCCTCCATGGCCAGAGTGAGTCCCACCTCAAATTGGAGGAGCAGAACCTCATATTTCGCTTGGGTAGTTTATACCCTAGTGGTATGAACATTGAATTCTCCAATTTCAGGTAGTCCTTGCTTTCTCCCTCCTTCCCCTCTCCCTCCCAGCTCTCCCACAGCCTACTGTCTCCACCTCTTCCTTTCTTCTTCCCGCCCCCCCCCCCCCCACATCAGTCTGAAGAAGGGTCTCGACCCGAAAAGTCGCCTGTTCCTTCGCTCCATAGATGCTGCCTCACCCGCTGAGTTTCTCCAGCATTTTTGTGCACCTAAAGATCACCCATACATTAGTTCTATCCTACACACTAGGGAATATTTTACAGAAGCCAATTAACCTACAAACCGGCACGTCTTTCGAGTGTGGCAGGAAACTGGTGTCAGGGGTTATGGGGAGAAGGCAGGAGAATGGAGTTAGGAGGGAGCGATCGATGAGCCATGATTGAATGGAGTATTGTGTGCAGTTTTGGTCCCCTAATTTGAGGAAGGACATTCTTGCTATTGAGGGAGTGCAGCGTAGGTTTACAAGGTTAATTCCCGGGGTGGCGGGACTGTCATATGCTGAGAGAATGGAGCGGCTGGGCTTGTACACTCTGGAGTTTAGAAGGATGAGAGGGTATCTTATTCAAACATATAAGATTGTTAAGGGTTTGGACACGTTAGAGGCAGGAAACATGTTTCCGATGTTGGGGCTCCAGAACAAGGGGCCACAGTTTAAGAATAAGGGGTAAGCCATTTAGAACGGAGACGAGGAAACACTTTTTCTCACAGAGAGTGGCGAATCTGTGGAATTCTCTGCCTCAGAGGGCGTTGGAGGCAGGTTCTCTGGATACTTTCAAGAGAGAGCTAGATAGCGCTCTTAAAGATAGCGGAGTCAGGGGATATGGGGAGAAGGCAGGAACGGGATACTGATTGGGGATGATCAGCCATGATCACATTGAATGGTGGTGCTGGCTCGAAGGGCCGAATGGTCTACTCCTGCACCTATTGTCTATTGTCTATTGAATGGCGGAGTAGACTTGATGGCATGAATGGCCTAATTCTGCTCTTATCACTTCTGACCTTATGAAACCAGAACACCCAGAGAAAACCCACGCGGTCACAAATTCCATACAGACACTACTCGTAGCCAGGGTCCCTGACTCTGTTCGGCAGCAATTCTACCGCTGCGCTACGGTGCCGCCCTTCTGGAGGTAACACTGTGGTTCGGGGATATTGGATTGGGGATGGAGTTCAGCTCCAGTATTCTGCAGCTCCCACCTTCCTGAAGTTGCCTTGTTGTTCCTTGTGACGTTGCTCATGAGAATAATTACCTTGTGCAAGAGCAAAAACAACAGCGGCAAACTAAATTTGCCTAAAGCAAAGAGCCTTGCTTATTAGTCAATTTGGCACCTTGTGAAGAAGCATTAATCTGAAATCAGGATAATATAAATGATGTGCTAATGTAATATATTACCTGACTAATTTACTTCTGACCAGAAGCAAGTTGCAGTGTGTTTTGTTGTGTACATATTTATATTGATGAAGACTTGCTCCCCTGCTGATCTTATCCTGTGTAATCTGGAGATCACAGGTGCCCTTTCCTCTCACAGAGCTGGTTTCTTTAATTTAGTCTCCTAACTGCTGAATCTAAAGACACAGCAAGAAAAATGTAGCTAACAGGCACATCCGCATAATTAACGGAAGCCCCATGGATCATCAATTGTTCACATTTACTGAAGTCTAGAGAGACACAAGATGCTGGAGTAATATTCATTACTCAGACCCAACCTGAAACATCACCTTTTCTCCAGAGATGCTGCCTGACCCGTTGAGATATTCCAGCATTTGTGTCTATCCTCTGTGTAAACCAGCATCTGCAATTACTCCCCATATCTCTTTACTGAAGTCGAGAGTCATGGAGTCATGGAAACATGCCCTTCGGACCAACTTACCGCACTGGCCAACATGTCCCTTCTACACTAGTCCCACCTGCCCCATTTGGCCCACATCCCTCTAAACCTGTCATATCCTTGTACCTGTCCAATTTGTTTGTGAAACATTGCAATAGTCCCTGCCTCAACTAACTTCTCAGGCAGGTCGCTCTGTTAATCCTGGTGAAATTGGAGAGGCTAGGACTTTAAAATGGGGTAAAAGCTTCAGGGCTGCTGGGAGATTTGGTCAATTTGGAATTGCGCTCTGCAAATCTGGGACAAGCTGCAGAGTGGTGCCAGTGTGTCTAGAGCCTAGATACAAGTTGCAAGAAAAGATTAAGAACATCTGCAGACCCTGTCAATTAGGTGCAAAATGCATAGAATGGATTGGATGGCTGCAAACCAGACATACACCTTGTAAATAATTGTAAATAATGTTGCAGAGTTCTACTTTGCCGAGTGTTGATTGGATGAGGTATTGAGCCTTGTCTGGGTTTCTTGCAGATCAGGGTAAATGTTTCTAAGTTGGAATCCTTGAGAAGTCCTGTTTGAATACAATGTATTGAGCTGCTGTATTATTGGGTTAGGGAAATGTCTGCTATGTATGGGGTTAATCGATATCTGTAATTGGATTGTTCAGAGACCACCCCCATGTGGTTCAGCCCTTCGAGGTCCCGGGATATATAAAAGTCCACTACCACAAGGTTCAGCGTCGATCTTCTGGGCGAGCGCTTGGGATTGCGTGACCTTCTGGAGTGTCTCTGTTTGAGCGAGGCCTAGAGAGCTTGATCAGGCAGATACGAGGATCGACCCCGCGGTGAGATAGGTACAGTAGTTGAACAGTAATTGCGCTTTTTTTTAGTTAGTTTAGTTGTTCAAGTGTTTGATTCAGTGTTTTTTGACTGAAACTAGACTGGGGGGAAGCTTAGAACGAGCAATTTACAGTTCCATATTCCCACCACCCTTTGTGTGAAAAAGTTACCCCGCATAGTCCTATTAAATCTTTTCCCCTTAAACCTATGTCCTCTGGTTCTCGATTCCCCTACTCTGGGCAAGTGACTTTGTGCGTCTACCCGATCTATTCCTCTCATAATTGTATACACCTCTATAAGATCACCCCTCATCCCCCTGCGCTCCAAAGAATAGAGTTCCAGCCTGCTCAACCTCTCCCTATAGCTCAGACCCTCGAGTAAATCCTGGAGTAAATTTACGAGGCAACATCCTCGTAAATCTTCTCGGAATCCTTTCCAGCTTGACAAGTACAGCATGGAATATTGTGGCATTTGACCTCAGGAGAATTAAATAGAATTTAAAAATCATGAATTGAAATTGGACCTTGTCGCTTTAATGCTTACAGTATTTTCATCCATCGCTTCTATTGTCCCTCTCCTCCTTTAGCTCCAAAGCACCAGAGAAGCTATCTGACCTGTTGAGTTACTCCAGCACTTTGTGTAATTTTTGTTTAAAGCCAAACATGTTGGCTAACTTTCTAACCAAGCTAAACTGTCAACCATAGTTGGATACCATTAAAGATACACTGTGAATGGCCCTTCGACCCACTGAGTCCGCAGCAACTATCGCTCTCCAGTTGGTTCAATTGCCTGATAATAGCTGGGGAGAAACTGTTCCCGAATCTGGAGGTGTGCATTTCTGTACCTCTTGCCGGTTGGGGGAGGGGAGAGGAGGGAGTGACCGGGGTGAGACTGGTCCTTGATTATGCTGGTGGCCTTTGCCGAGGCAGCGTGAGGGGTAGATGGAGTCAATGGAAGGGAGGGTGGTTTCTGTGATGGTCTGGGCTGTAAGGCAGCAATTCTGCCACCTTGCCACTCTCTCTATAATACACTTGTCTGAAACACTTTGAAGATATTTTACCACTTTAAATGTCTTGTACCAGGGGAATAAAACCCTCTATATGCTTGAGTACTTAGGATAATAAAACTACCAAGGGCTCAAAAGGCAGAAATATCATGAGTACATTGTGTACATTGAGCATTTGAACTGCCTGGACATATGCCAGAGGACACAAAATGCCAGAGTAACTCAGCAGGTCAGGCAGCATCTCTGGAGAACATGCAGAGGTGACGTTTCAGGTCAGCACCCTTCTTTAACTTAATTGAAGGGGCGGGAGGAGGGGGGGGTGTTGGGTGGGGGGGGTTAGGGGAGGTGGGAGAAAAATAAAGAGCCAGAGGAAATGGTGGAACAATGGCAACGTGTAAAAGGCATTTAGCCAGATACATGGATAGGAAGGGTGAAGAGGGGTATGAGCCACATGCAGGCCAATTAGATTAGATCACTTTGGTCGGCATGGACGAGTAAGGCCAAAAGCCCTGTATCCGTGCTCTGTCACTCTGGGACAATGAATCTAAATGGAGGGAAAGTATCAATTTGGTTAGAAAAGATGCCAGAGAGAAACAGAACTCATGTTGAAATCTAAGGGTAACAAAAAATAGATGTGTTTAAAGGTTTAGTTTGGAGAAACAGCCCTCAATGGCCCACCGAGTCCATGCCAACCATCGATCACCCGTTCACTGTAGTTCCATGTTCTCACTTTCACATTCACTCCCTACACACCAGCGGTAATTTTACAGAGGCCAATTAATCTACGAACCCACAAGTCTTTGCGATGTGGGGGGAAACCGGAGCACCCAGAGGAACCCACGTGGTCACAGGGAGAATATGCAAATTCTCAGATAGCTGAGGTCAGGATTGAACCCAGATCTCTGGTGCTGTGAGCCAGCACTCTAGGCAGGAGAATGGGGTTGAGAGGGAAAGATAGATCAGCCATGATTGAATAGACTCGATGAGCCAACTGGCCTAATTCTGTTCCTATAACCTTTGAATCAAAATGCAACAGTCACTCATTTCTGTGTCTCGGGTATTGCTGCTAAAGGCACAAGTTGGCTTTATTGTTCAAGGAGTGAATATAACGTTAGTACTCAAATACTTGTGGACAGGGACATGATTGCATTGTGATTAACTATTGGACCAGCACGCAGAGTTCTAGTCCATTAATCCGGAGACACAAGTTCAAATCTCATCCCTGACAACGGGTAAATTTATATTCAAATAATTAAATAATCGGAGAATATTTAAGAATAGCTGGTCTCAGAAATTGTGACCCTGAAGCTGCAGAACTGACTTAATAACTGGTTCATTGATCAATTTCCGGGAAGTATATCAACCATCTTTGTCTCGTCGAACCTAAATGTGCTGCACACTTTGCCACTCATGTGGTTGACAGAGACCATTTGGGGATGGACAATAAATGATAAGAATGAATATATTTATTTAAAAAAATACAGAACCTTGAACTCTCTCCCTTCTAATGTACAGTTAGGGAAAGATTTAGAGTGATACATGGGCCAAACGCATGCAGGTGGGACTAACGTAGGTAGGGCATCTTGGTTGGCATGGGCAAGTTGGGCCAAAGAGCCTGATTCTATGCTGTCTTGAGGATAATTTGAGGAAGGACATTCTAATTTGAGGAAGGACCTAATTTGAGGAAGGACATTCTTGCCATTGAGGGAGTGCAACGCAGGTTTACAAGGTTAATTCCCGGGATGGCGGGACTGTCATATGCTGAGAGAATGGAGCGGCTGGGCTTGTACACTCTGGAGTTTAGAAGGATGAGATGGGATCTTATTCAAACATATAAGATTGTTAAGGGTTTGGACACGCTAGAGGCAGGAAACATGGCTTCGATGTTGGGGGAGTCCTGAACCAGGGGCCACAGTTTAAGAATAAGGGGTAAGCCATTTAGAACGGAGATGAGGAAACACTTTTTCTCACAGAGAGTTGTGAGTCTGTGGAATTCTCTGCCTCAGAGGGCGGTGGAGGCCGGTTCTCTTGATACTTTCAAGAGAGAGCTAGATAGGGCTCTTACAGATAGCAGTCAGGAGATATGAGGAGAAAGCAGGAACGGGGTACTGATTGGGGATGATCACGTTGAATGGTGGTGCTGGCTCGAAGGGCTGAATGGCCTACTCCTGCACCTATTGTCTATTGTCTATTGTTTGACGTAATGAATCTAAGCTATTTGGTATGACTATGACACTATCATATGTGACTCAATCACCATGCCTTCCAGGTACCCACGACCCTCGGCATAAAAAATATTCCCCCGCACATCTCTTTTAAATCTTGCTGCTTTCACCTTCGAGTAATGCCCTCTAGTCATTGACATTTCCACCCTGGGAAAAAAGGTTCTGACTGTCTACCCTATCTAAGCCTCTCAGAATGTTATAGACTTCTATCAGATCTCTCCTCAACCTTCGGCATTCCAGAGAAAACAATCCAGATGTGTTCAACATCTCCATATAGCCAATACCCTGAATCCAGGAAGTAGGATCTCGAACTGAAACATCACCTATCCATGTTCTCCAGATATGCTGCCTGACCCCTTGAGTTGCCTGACCCCTTCACGTTGTGCCTTTATTTAGAAACTGGCATCTTCAGTTACCTCTGGTATCTCCTGGCAATAAAACATTATATATAATGAAATAAAATTTATTTGTCATTGAACAATGTGGTTACGGGAACTGTGCCATCTTTTTGCACAGATCTATGAAAATAGATTAACACCCATAATTGTGCACAAAATATAATGACCTAATCTCAGGAAGGTAATAGTATGATGACTCCAGCAATGAGGTCGACACGGTGGTGCAGCGGTAGAGTTGCTGCCTTACAGCACTTGCAGCGCCAGCGACCCGGGTACGATCCCGACTACGGGTGCTGTCTGTATGGAGTTGGTACGTTCTCCCCGTGACTGCGTGGGTTTTCTCCGAGATTTTCGGTTTCCTCCCACACTCCAAAGACGTACAGGTTTGTATACTTGGTTCAAGTGTAAATTGTCCCTAATGTGTGTCGACCTGTGTTAATGTGCGGGGATCGCTTGTCGGCCCAGACTCGGCGGGCCGAAAGGCGTGTTTCCGCGCTGTATCTCTAAACTAAATTAAACTACACTAAACAATCGCATGCAAAGTGAAAATGTTAACATTAGGTTGGAAAGGCAAATGTTTTCTGCATCTTAACCTCAGTCATGATCACAATTGGAGTGGACAACCTTCAGCCACACTGGCGTTGATTGACAGCATCTGAATGGGGTTTCCAGAGCTTGGCTGTAATCCTCGCTGGAGATCAGGAAACCTTCTCTCTCCCATCCTATCAAAGCTGTCAGTTGTGATTTGGCTGTGGATTGCAGGAAGGACACCCAGTGTCAAACAGCACGGTCAAATGTGCAGAACACTCTTTAATCAGTGAACACATCCCAGTAACTAAATGAGAAAGGTTTGGCACTCAAACTATGCTTCACTATGGAGATGCAGACACAGTCAATACTTCCTCATTGACAGTCTTTGAACTCAACTGGCGAGAAGTGAAAGAGGAAAGTCCATTGGAGAACGATGGTGGCCACTGAGAGCGATGGGGGAGGCGCCAAGAACAAAAGGACTCAGTGGGTAGGGGCAACTGGGAATGGAGGGGGGGGGGGCTGCTGCCACGTGCGGTGGCAGGCAGTAGATGGGATTGTTCAGTGAACATTTGTGTAACTTTGTCAGCGCCAAAACGTGGCGACACTTGGGTACTGCATAGGTGAGGTCTGCAGTGTTATTTTACCAGGTTGTATGCAGAGCTAAGCATTTCATTGTACCTAGGTACATGTGACAATAAAGTATCATCATTGAATCCTTGTATCTAGGAAGAAAATACCACAGTGTTTCAGAGTGGTTACATCAAATTTCCAATACTTTATCCAACTATTAGTGCATTCAGGACACAGGGCTTTATTGACGGGCAATCCCAGCAAGATATATTGGACACAATTGCTGCAAACATGAGTAAAAGTGTTGGGAGTAATTCAGCCAAGTCAGACAGTGTCTTTGCAGGACATGGATAGGTGACGTTTCAGGTTGGGACCCTTCTTCATAAGAAACGTTGCCTAGTCCTTCTCTCTATAGATGCTGCATTTTTGTCTGCCTTCGATTTTTCCAGCATCTGAAGTTCTTTCTTAAACATTAGTTTTATTTTGGTAATTTAGGAAAGAAAGAGGAGACTTTTGACTTCCAAGATATGGGGCACGATCAAGGGTCAAATAGCGGAGAGAAAATTGGAAAATAGGTGGGGGGCGGGGGGTGGGATAGGGGTGAGGCAAAGCATGACGAGGGCCTGTTTCCATGCTGTACCACTAAAGTCTCTAAAGTTGCCTGTCCACTCCCTCTCTAGATGCTGCCTGATCCCTTGAGTTTCTCCAAAACCTTGTGTTTTGCTCCAAGCTGCAGCATCTCAGGGTCAGGCAGCATCTCCGGAGAACATGAATAGATGAAGTTTCAGCCAGCAAACCCAAATCCAAAACACCGCTTGTCCATGTTCTCCAGAGATGCTGACTGACCCACTGAGATACTCCAGCACTTTGAGTGTCTTCTTCTGAAAGACATTGTTGGTCATGAAGAATTTGGCAGCATTCTGGGAGCAAGATGACAGCAGTGCATTAATTCAAGTCTTTATTTTATTGAAACCTATAGATTCCCTTCGTGCATTGGCGATAAAGGTGAAGCAGGTAATATGCCAAGTTTCAAGCCCAATTCATATAATACACTGCTATCAAAGTTACTCTTGGAGAATCAGATGAATCAGTGGGTTGAAGAAGCAAATGCAATGTGAAAGCACATTTAATGGACTATAATGAAAGCAATCTAGATTGCACAAATGATTTGGTTTCTGGTACTGAACATCTGGTTATTATTTGAACTTATGTCAAAAGCAATGATCTTCAAAAAAATGATGCTGATACTGAATGTCGTTATTCCTTTGCATAATAATTCAGTAAAGTGATTTTAAATGTTTCTTCTGTTTCATTTAATCTAATTTATGAAAGATAAATTTATCATCAATCTACAGCAGAATGTGTTATTTTCTTTGAATTAAGCAGGGGATAGTCGGCATTGGCTCTCCATAATAAACAAATAAACGGGCTTTATTGATTCAAGTACTCCGAAAATGAGAAGAAAGAGGCATTGTAATTTAATACATTCTCCAGTTATATTTACATTTGCTTTCACTGGAATGGGTGGGAAACCAGCCAGGCCGTCAATTTAAATGACACGGTTGGAATGGATCCGACTTCAAACGTTGGCCCAGATTTGCTGCCAGACTTTATCTGATTTCAACATGTCATAGACTTTTGAGATACAGCGCAGAAACAGACACTTCGGCCTACCGTGTCCGTGCCGACCAACGATCACCCCGTATACTAGCACTATTCTGCACACGAGACTATTTACAATTTTACCAACGCCAATCAACCTACAAACCTGTGCGTCTTTAGGATGCGGGAGGAAACGTGAGCACTCGGAGGAAACCCAGGGAGAATGTGCAAACTCCGTACAGACACCACCCATAGTCAGGATCAAACCGGGTCTCTGGCGCTGAGAGGCAGCAACTCTACCGCTGCGCCTCTGTGCCTTCCTTTGCATATAGGCTGTGGGCCGAGCATCAAAAATGTGTCCAGAAATCAACTTTCGTGACCCTTGTCTCGGAACTACATGAAATTTTGCACAGATTTCGATAAAATATAATTGAGAAGGAAGTCATAACTCGTCAGTGCCAAAAGTTGCACATTAATTAATTAAACTAATTAGAAAATGAGATCAAAAAAGTAAGCGCAATCTAGTGTCCAATGCCCATATTACACCATTGGGAGCCTATTTCCGTGTTGCAGTCTATTTAAACCATATCTTATTATACCATATGTATATGACGTGTGAATATGACTGTAATAAGGGATACTGAGTTGGATGATCAGCCATGATCATATTGAATGGCGGTGCAGACTCGAAGGGCCGAATGGCCTACTCCTGCACCCATTTTTCTATGTATCTATGTATCTATGTAATCATATATAATTATGTATAATTATATTATATAAAAATAATGTAATGAATATAATTGTGAGTGTGTTTTTTGAATGAGACTGCGGTCCGACAGAAGTCCGACTCCTGAACCAGCCTAATTAATGGGGAGGGCAGTTCCTGTGGGTTCCCCGTTTACTGAACCCCACTGACTGCCAGTGTGCAGAGTGGGGGTCACGGCCATAGTGGGACTGGGGCAGTGCCAGGCTGGGGGAAGGCTAAGGCATCTTACACTGATCTTCCACTGATAGGAAAATGCCTAACCCTAACCCTAATTCTTCCCCCTTCCAGAGCTGCCCACGGCTGGAGCTGGAGCCGCTTTGGGACCGGCTGCGGGCTCCATACTGTGGCCCCACAGCGCGTCCACCTCGGCCAGCATGCCCTTCTGGATCATCGTGGTGATGATGGTGGGGAGCAACACTGCCCTGCACGCAGCCCGGGCCGCCTTCAGTACCCCCATAGTGCCGGCTCCGTCAGACCGCCCGCACATCCGCTGCAACACCGGCCTACCGACAGCCCGACCGACCACTCGCAGCACCCACCGGTGGCCCTGCCCAACTCTCACCACCCACCGGAGGCCCGGCCCGACCGACTGCTCTCACCACCCACCAGAGGCCCGGCCCAACTCTCACCACCCACCGGCGGCCGGAGGGCCCGACAGCTCCTCCACAGCATCCATCAGCCCACCGACAAGTCCAACTGACAGACTGACCAATTGGCCGACTGACTGACCCTAATCCTAATCCTAACCTTAGCTCTATATTTGTTATTTATCATTTTTATTTAACATTTCACATCATAACTTTATAAAGATAAATCAATTAATAAACAAAATTATCAGCAAGGTTAACATTACTTTTATTCCTTGGAAACCTTGTTATTGTTTTGATGTAATTAGGAGGCAGCCATGATCCCAGGGTCCTAGCTGCCTGCCGACCATAATACAAAGCGCGGGATCGATCAATTTGCGTCCGACATCAATGTCAAACGTGCATTGACTGGGCAATTACTACTCGGAAAATTTGAGGTTTTTCTCGTATTTTAAAAATATGTGCAGATTTTGGTCTTGACGAGTTTCAGGTATGATTTCTATAATAATTATACGCAATATGTTAAAAATTCAGGTAGTTCCGTGAGTTGGGTCACGAACTTGAAGGAAAAAGCTCCTCGGCCCACAGCCTAATATCTTTGCACTAAATGTTGTACCCTTTATCCTTTTTGTGAGCACTGTGGACGTCTTGATTGTGTTCATCTATAGTCTTTTCTCTGACTAGAAAGCACGCAAACAAAAGCTTTGCACTGTACCTCAGCACACGTGACAATAATAAACTAAAGTGAAATATACTCCACCAGATCTTAGGGTAGAAACATAAAAACTGCAGATGCTGGTTAATACACGAAAGGACACAAAGTACTGGAATAACTCAGCAGTTACTCATTCATGTTCTCTGGAGATGCTGCCTGACCTGCTGAGTTACTCCAGCCCCTTGTGTCCTTTTGTAAACTAGATTCTGCATAAAATGCATGTCCCGAACCTGTTGGCTGCGCCATAGTAAACATATCCTAGCAACGTGCAGCCTGGTGATAAAGTACAGAGCCCATGGGTGGGGAAGTAACTTGCTGAGATTCTCCAGCAATTTACCAGAGGAATCTTTCATCTCACATCCTGCACCAGGTTATTCCCAGGTCAGTGTTTGCAAACCCATTCATTTGGATGGAAATCTTACAGAAACAAGGAACTGCAGGTGCTCGTTTACAAAAAAGGACACAACGTGCTGGAGTAACTCAGTGGTATGACTGCATTTTGTGAGAACATGGATAGGTGACCTTTTGGGTCGGGACCCTTTCTTTAGACTGTGAATTTCACAACTGTAAGGACGATAGGTTGGTGTTCTATTTTTGAAGTATTCTTTCTTTTATTTTTGAAGTATTCAATGATCAGTAACTGTTAACTATTTTAATTGGTTTTTTATTTTACAGAGACATTGACAATCCTTGGGAGGTTCGGTACCTGGGAAAGCAGGAACAGGGCTATGCCATCTGAATTGAATTGATTAAATACAGCATTGCAATGCCTTTCAGTCCACGCCAACAATCTATTGCCCTTTCACACTAGTTCTATGTTATCCCACTTTTGCATCCATGCCCAACACACTAGGAGCAATTTACAGAAGCCAATTAACTATGAATCCACCCATCTTTGGGATATGGGAGGAAAGTGAAGACCTGGAGAAAACCACAGGAAGAACATGCGGACTCCACACAGACAGCACCAGAGGTATGGATCAAACTCGGGTCTCTAGCGCTGGGAAGCAGATGCTCTACCAGCTGTGCCACTGTGCCACAGAATTCCTATGGATTCGGTGGGCATAGCTTATTGGAGGCAACAGATCAGACACAATTCTGTCCACCCTGCTGCCATATAGAATTCACACTTCACTTTGAGGTCTGTCTCCACCTGTGGCACTCGCATTACAGGATCCTGGACAAGGTGATTTGAGGGAATGGGGAATATGGGACTGCACTCAGGAAATGTTGTGTTATTGTAAATGCACGCGAGTCTGTCGGAATGTGCAGAGATGAAGAAAGAGTGAGGAAAAGAGTATGTAAGTGTAGAGTGCAGCACCTAGCACAGCTGGTAATGCGGCTGCCTTACAGCAGCAGAAACCCGGGTTCCATCATGACCTCAGGTGCTGTCTGTGTGGAGTTTGTACATTCTCCCTGTGGCCTGTGTGGGTTAGCTTCGGGTGCTCAGTTTCTGCCCAGATCCCAAAGACGTGTGGATTTGTCGGTAAGTTGACCTCTGCAAATTGCCTCTCGTGCGTCGAGAGTGAATGCGGAAGTGGGGTAACAGGGAACTAGTGTGAATGGGCGGCCGCTGGTCGGTGGGGCTGAAGGGCCTGTTCTCATACTGTACCTCTCAATCAATTAATCAAGTGTGAGAAAGAAAAATAAGTGTGCAACTTATAATAACGGGAAATGGTTAGTCCCACAAAATAAACTCTGCCGGAATATCAGAGCAATTTTGAAAGATATGGTCTCCTTTCATTGATTCATTACAAGTATAGTATGGTGCAACACAATTTAGGAATTAAACCGATTCATGGACAGGGTGATGGGTGTGGTGAGAAATGAAGCAGGCATATCAACACGTTATGGTCCCTTTTTTAAAAAATTATTATTTTTCGTTTTTGTCTTCTTATTCTTTTTTAGGTTTTTACATATTTACTCTTTGACTGCACGATTTGGTAGTTTAGGGGTTTACACATTCACTATTTCTTTCACTTTCTCTCTTTCTTGCTCTTTCTCTCTTGTTCTATTTCTTCTTTGTTAAATTTAAAATGGAAGATGAACAATAAATGTATTTTGTCATATGCCGCAGTTTAATACTACTGTACACTGCTGCTAATAAAAATATTAATTAAAAAAAGAAAAAGAAAAAAAAAAAGCTCTTCCGCACTGCCACCAGCCTCACCGAGGCAGGTTTTAATTAATTCCAAAGAAGTGCAGGATTGCAGGTTGAATGACTTCTGTCAATTGTCCTTATTTATTTAGCGAATGCAAAGTCCTTTAGCCAAGCAGTTGCCTCTTGATCTGCTGTATGAAGGGTGACAAGTCCTCCTTTAAGTCTTTTTCGAGGGCATGCTTCAATGATGTGTTGCACTGTTTGCTGCTCTCCACAAGCACACCGTGGGGTTGGGCTGCTGCCCCATTTGTGAAGGCTGGCCAAGCAGGGGCCATGTCCAGTCCTGAATCTATTCAGCGTCGTCCACTGCTTCCTTGGGAGATTGGTGCCAGGGACCGGTAGGGTTGGGTCTGACACCAGATGTTTATTTGGGACGTCCTTGGACTCCCATTCCCTTTTCCAAGCTGATTGGGTGGTGAAATTGTCCTTGGGGTGTAGGATAGAACTTGTGTATGGGTGATCGATGGTCGGCATGGACTTGGTGGGCCGATGGGCTTATTTCCACACTGTATCTCTAAATTAAACTCGAAACTAAGCACACACAGGCACAAGATGTCCTGATATTCACTGCTCGAACACAGGGATCTCCTGAAAAACACAGGAACTAATTGGATCCCCAGAGCCATGTGGTAAATATCATTTTTTTAGGTCAACTGTTTTCCCTACTGTAAGATACATCACACTAAAAGTTGACAAGCTTTCGACAGATTTGCGACAGGGATCACCATTGCCTCAGTTCTTGCAGTGACTGGGATGTGCAGTATTTAAGAACCTCTTTCACAGTTTGAATGTTGTCTGGTACATAATGTCTCTAATTAATATTATGGCCAATTATCTTACAAACTCTGCAGTGAAACAGTTCCGCAGTGACAAGACCAAGTCTGTATTACTCAATGGCAATTATTCAGCCCTGGTTCTGGTACGTGGACAGTAAACAGCTTTAGTTTTGAAGGCAGGAAAAATGTAAACCTACAAAAGGCTTCACCTTGCAAGGGCAGCAAACTTAGAACAAAAATAAGATGCTAATGCCCTCCTATAGTTTGTAAAATGTCCAAATGTTCACTGCAGAGTCTGAAGAAGGGTCCCGACTTGAAATGTCACTTAGAGTCTAAAGAAAAGGTGCCGACCCGAAAAATTACCTTAAAAATATTCTCTTGAGTTAGACACAAAATACATAGATACATAGATACATAGAAAATAGGTGGAGTAGGCCATTCGGCCCTTCGAGCCTGCACCGCCATTCAATATGATCACGGCTGATCATCCAACTCAGTACCCCGTACCTGCCTTCTCTCCATACCCCCTGATCCCTTTAGCCACAAGGGCCACATCTAACTCCCTCTTAAATATAGCCAATGAACTGGCCTCAACTACCCTCTGTGGCAGAGAGTTCCAGAGATTCACCACTCTCTGTGTGAAAAAGTTTTTTCTCATCTCGGTCTTAAAGGATTTCCCCCTTATCCTTAAGCTGTGACCCCTTGTCCTGGACTTCCCCAACATCGGGAACAATCTTCCTGCATCTAGCCTGTCCAACCCCATAAGAATTTTGTACGTTTCTATAAGATCCCCTCTCAATCTCCTAAATTCTAGCGAGTATAAGCCAAGTCTATGCAGTCTTTCTTCATATGAAAGTGCTGACATCCCAGGAATCAGTCTGGTGAACCTTCTCTGCACTCCCTCTATGGCTATAATGTCCTTCCTCAGATTTGGAGACCAAAACTGTACGCAATACTCCAGGTGTGGTCTCACCAAGACCCTGTACAACTGCAGTAGAACCTCCCTGCTCCTATACTCAAATCCTTTTGCTATGAAAGCTAACATAACATTCACTTTCTTCACTGCCTGCTGCACCTGCATGCCTACTTTTAATGACTGGTGTACCATGACACCCAGGTCTCCCTGCATCTCCCCTATTCCTAATCAGCCAACATTTAGATAATAGTCTACTTTCATGTTTTTGCCACCAAAGTGGATAACCTCACATTTATCCACATTATACTGCATCTGCCAAACATTTGCCCACTCACCCAGCCTATCCAAGTCACCTTGCAGTCTCCTAGCATCCTCCTCACAGCTAACACTGCCCCCCAGCTTAGTGTCATCCGCAAACTTGGAGATGTTGCCTTCAATTCCCTCATCCAGTTCATTAATATATATTGTAAATAGCTGGGGTCCCAGCACTGAGCCTTGTGGTACCCCACTAGTCACTGCCTGCCATTGTGAAAAGGACCCGTTTACTCCTACTCTTTACTTCCTGTTTGCCAGCCAGGTCTCTATCCACATCAATACTGAATCCCCAATACCGTGTGCTTTAAGTTTGTATACTAATCTCTTATGTGGGACCTTGTCAAAAGCCTTCTGAAAGTCCAGATACAACACATCCACTGGTTCTCCCCTATCCACTCTACTAGTTACATCCTCGAAAAATTCTATAAGATTCGTCGGACATGATTTACCTTTCATTAATCCATGCTGACTTTGTCCAATGATTTCACCACTTTCTAAATGTGCTGCTATCCCCTCTTTAATAACTGACTCTAGCAGTTTCCCCACTACCGATGTTAGACTAACTGGTCTGTAATTCCCCATTTTCTCTCTCCCTCCCTTCTTAAAAAGTGGGGTTACGTTTGCTACCCTCCAATCCTCAGGAACTACTCCAGAATCTAAAGAGTTTTGAAATATTATCACTAATGCATCCACTATTTCTGGAGCTACTTCCTTAAGTACTCTGGGATGCAGCCTATCTGGCCGTGGTGATTTATCGGCCTTTAATGCATTCAATTTACCCAACACCACTTCCCGACTAACCTGGATTTCACTCAGTTCCTCCATCTCCTTTGACCCCCGGTCCCCTGCTATTTCCGGCAGATTATTAATGTCTTCCTTAGTGAAGAAGGAACCAAAGTAGTTATTCAATTGGTCCGCCATATCCTTGTTCCCCATGATCAATTCACCTGTTTCTGACTGCAAGGGGCCTACATTTGTTTTAACTAATCTCTTTCTCTTCACATATCTATAAAAACTTTTGCAGTCAGTTTTTATGTTCCCTGCCAGTTTTCTTTCATAATCTATTTTCCCTTTCCTAATTAAGCCCTTTTTCCTCCTCTGCTGGTCTCTGAATTTCTCCCAGTCCTCTGGTATGCTGCTTTTTCTGGCTAATTTGTACGCATCATCTTTTGCTTTGATACCATCCCTGATTTCCCTTGTTATCCACGGATGCACTACCTTCCCTCATTTATTCTTTTGACAAACTGGGATGAACAATTTTTGTAGTTCATCCATGCAGTCTTTAAATGCCTTCCATTGCATTTTAGAACCCTTTTAGAACTAATTGCCAGTCAATCTTGGCCAATTCACGTCTCATACTCTCAAAGTTACCTTTCTTTAAGTTCAGAACCGTTGTTTCTGAATTAACAATGTCACTCTCCATCCTAATGAAGAACTCAACCATATTATGGTCACTCTTGCCCAAGGGGGCACGCACAACAAGATTGCTAACTAACCCTTCCTCATTACTCAATACCAAGTCTCTTCAAACTATTACTCAATACCCAGTCTCTTCAAACTATTTGATACATTAGCATGGAAACTCAGAGAACAGGTCGGAAAGACCTGCAGATGCTGGTTTACACCGAAGATAGACAAAAATGCTGGAGTAACTCAGTGGGTCAGGCCACATCTCTGGAGAAAGGGAATAGGTGACGTTTCGGGGCAAGGCCCTTCTTCAGACTCCAGTCTCGACCCAAAGCGTCACCTATTTCGTTTCTCCAGAGGTGCTGCCTGACCCGCTGAGTTACTCCAGCATTTTTGTCTATCTTCGGTGTAAACCAGCATCTGCAGGTCTTTCCGACCTGTTCTCTGAGTTTCCATGCTAATGTATCAAATAGTTTGAAGAGACTGACGAAAATCCAAGCCAGAGACTGAAACAATGGGGCATTACTGCCTTTTATTTCCTAATAAAGAGGGAGAATGTAAAGGGAAGGAAAGGAATGAATCAACTTCACCTCCCGTAGATTGTGCCTATTCAATCTCAGACTTCCTTCCTTTTCTTATTCAGTCAGCTGATGCTTAATATGGAGTACTCTCACCTCAGAGTCAGAAGCTTTGCAGCAGATCTGAGCATAACATATTGTAGCTGAAACTCAAATAGAAGAATACAGCACAGCACCGGAACTAAAATGGGAGTTTGACAGCGCTGGGCCTGTTCTCGCTAGAGTTAAGAAGGATGAGGGGATGGACCTCATTGAAACTTACCGAATAGTGAAAGGCCTGGATAGAGAGGATGTTTCCACTAGTGGGAGAGTCTCGGACCAGAGGCCGTAGCCTCAGCATAAAAGGACATACCTTTAGAAAGTAGATGAGAAAGAATTTCTTTAGTCAGAAGGTTGTGAATCTGTGGAATTCGTTGTCACATACAGCAGTGGAGGTGATGTAATTGGGTATTTTTCAGGCGTAGATTGACAAATTCTTGATTAGTATGGGTGGCAGGGGTTATGGGGAGAAGGCAGGAGCATGGGGTTGAGAGGAAAGGATAGATCAGCCATAATTGAATGGCAGAGTAGACTTGGTGGGTTGAATGACCTAATCTGCTCCTATGACTTATGAACTTATGAACTTTAATGGTTCAATGGTGTTTTATTTGTCACATGTGCAACTGCACAATGAAATTCCTTTTGCATATTTACACATGTTTTGGCACCATTTTCTCTGTTGCACTGACTGATGTACTCCTATAATTGCACTTGTGTGTGGTATCATCTACCGAGAGCTCGCAAAGCAAAGTTTTTCACTGTATCTCGGTATACCTTACAACAATAATCCAATACCAATACTAACTCTGTCAAAGTACAAACCATGAGATAGAGGGATATATATTATATATATATATATATATCTACTAGACTAAGTGGGATCCGTTGGGTCCCAGCATCACACGGGAGGGCTGGTCCCCCAACGCAATATTCCACCTCTCCACCAATTCGAATATTGGTGGCCAGTGGGGGGGGGGGGGGGCTTTCTGGAGCACTAGTATGGGTGTTGTGGGCTGGACTGGTTTCCAGAGGGCTAGTATGGACATTGTGGGCTGAATGGATTCTTGGGCTGGCGGCTCAGTCACTCAAGCCTGTTGTGCTGGCAGCTCACTCACTCACGGCTGGTGGGCTGGCAGTTGACTCATGGCTATTCCTTGAAATTCCATTTCAAGCAGGCTGCAGGGCCACCAAATTCAAGTGCTGTTTCTTACCACTTCAAGCAGGGTGCAAGGCCAACAAATTCAAGTGCAGTTTCATACCACTTCAAGCCGGGTGCAAGGTCACCAAATTCAAGTGCAGTTTCCTACCACTTCAAGCAGGGTGCAAGGCCACCAAATTCAAGTGCAGTTTCATACCACTTTAAGCAGGGTGCAAGGTCACCAAATTCAAGTGCAGTTTCCTACCACTTCAAGCAGGGTGCAAGGCCACCAAATTCAAGTGCAGTTTCCGACCACTTTAAGCAGGGTGCAAGGCCAACAAATTCAAGTGCAGTTTCATACCATTTCAAGCAAGGTGCAAGGCCACCAAATTCAAGTGTAGTTTCATACCACTTCAAGCTGGATCCAAGTCCACCAAACTCGTGCAGATTCATACCACTTCAAGCAGGGTGCAAGGCCACCACATTCAAATGCAGTTTCATACCATTTCATGCATGGTGCAACGCCACCACATTTAAATGCAGTTTCATACCATTTCATGCAGGGTGCAAGGCCACCACATTCAAATGCAGTTTCATACCATTTCAAGCAGGGTGAAACCACCATAAAACCACAAAAAACACCACACTCATAGTTCAGTAGACATTCAGTGTGTTCAGTTGATTCGCAGCTCAGACAGAGTTGTGACCACTCCCTCTCCCATCATGCAGACACTGACCCACACTTCCGGGTTTTATAATCCCTCCCCCCTCCCACCAGAAAAGATGTGGCCTTCATGGCATGATTGACAGGAGAGAGATTCTCAACATTTTTTAAACACTAATAACAATTTTATTTTTCATTGATGGGAAGAATCCTCTGCACCTGATGAACAGAGGGGGACTGAGTAAGATGGCCAAAAATCACAGCCGTAAGTGGCAGCGTTTTATCTAAAATCAATATACAGTGCAAACAGGAAGTTGTCAAGTTTGGACTACCAACCATTTGCAGTGCTTTTACTTCAACCCAAACCCCCCACCAACCATTTGCAGTGCTTTTGCTTCAACCCAAACACCCCACCAACCATTTGCAGTGCTTATACTTCAACCCAAACGCCCCACCAACCATTTGCAGTGCTTTTACTTCAACCCAAACCCCCCGCCAACCATTTGCAGTGCTTTTACTTCAACGCAAACCCCCCACCAACCATTTGCAGTGCATTTACTTCAACCCAATCCCCACCAACCATTTGCAGTGCTTTTACTTCAAACCAACCACATTTTCATTGTCAAACCACATTAAGGGCACTCAAGGTCAGTAAAACCACACTCACAGTTTAGTAGACATGTGTTCAGTGTTATTCACAGCTCAGACTGAGGGACGTGACCCTCTCACTTCCCCCATCTTGCAGAGCCTGACTGAGCACAACACTTCCGGGTTTTATAGTCCCCCCCCCCTCTCACCAGCAGGGGCAGCAACGAGAATCTCAACATTTTTTAAACATTAATAACTCTTTTATTTTTCATTGATGAGAAAAATCCTCTTCTCCTGCGCAGGGGGACTCTGAGTAAGATGGCATTTTTTCTAAAATTATGAAACAGAAAAACTGGAAGAGAGGGAGAGGGAGAGGGAGAGGGAGGGAGAGGGGGGGAGGGGGGATGGGAGGGAGGGAGGGAGGGAGGGAGGGAGAGAGAGAGAGAGAGAGAGAGAGAGAGAGGTGTGCATGTGCTAAATTTAGCAGTCTTTCCCACTCTAACCCCTGTGTTTTTCACTATTTTCAATTCAGTCATATTTACAATACTGTAATAATAAGAACTCTAAGTGCTTGGGCTCTATACTCAAAACCTTTGGAAATTCCATTAGAGGAGCACTTCAGTTATCCAAAGAGCTTCTATAATTGAAGCCCTGCTGAGCTGAAAGACTGATCTGTTTACAAATAGTGCTTCATGTCAACATGCGGCCAGCTGTTTCAACATAAGAACTGAGCTGTTGAGAAAGCTTGAATTTAGTGAATTCTCACCAGATATATAACCTTGTTATAAATATGTAATTCCATGGAAACTGCGTTAACACCTGAAATCTCACCATAAATGTAACCCTGTTGGTCTCAGAGTGATACAGCATGCAAACAGGCCCTTCCACCCAACTTGTCCATGCCAACCAAGATGCCCCATCTAAGCTAATTCCCTTTGCCCACATCCCTCTCCTTTAGACACAAAGTGCTGGAGTAACTCAGCGGATCAGGCAGCTTTTCTAGAGAAAAGGAACAGGTGACGTTTCGGGTTGAGACCCTTGATGCTGCCTGACCCGCTGAGTTATTCCAGCATTTTGTCTATCTTCGGTGTAAACCAGTATCTGCAGTTCCTTCCTACACATTCCCTCCGGTTTAGATTAATTTATTGTCACGTATACTCAGGTACAATGAAAAGCTAATGGGCCTGTCCCACTTAGGCGACTGCAGGAGACTCTGCGATCGCCGCATGGTCGCCACATGTTCGCGGGTGGTCGCCACTTAGTCCCCTTCGTGGTCGTGAGGAGTTCCCGCATCCACAAATTAGTGGCAACCAGAATGAAGCCGCCATGGAGAGTAGCAAGAATTCTCGTGCCGTAGGTAGGTCGCCAGGAGGTCTGAGTGGGTTGCCAGGAGGTCAAAGATTCTCGTAGGTTCTTGAAGGTTGTAGACAGTGTTGACTGGTTAATTTCATTGGCTCATTGGGGAAAAAAAACGTAAGCAGTCGTTTTCAGAACCAAGGATAACCGACCGGTAACGTTAAATGTCCGCCGAGCTTCACAGCCGTGTATCTAGGGCTTCTTAAACATTTTCCATCCCCCCCTTCTTCTCCCCCCTTTT
>CM075977.1:256008451-256105336 GCA_038087875.1 Malacoraja senta | reverse complement strand
GTGGTGGTGGTGCCTGTATGGTCGTGAGTCTCCTCAAGTCGCCTAAAGAGTCGTAACATTTTTCTGGTCATCGTTGGATTTTGAAATGTTCAACTTTTCGGCAACAGTGGGCTTGACGTAACTTGACGTAGCTTGTCCTCTCCTGTCGTAGGTGCTGTCGTAGGTTGTCGCCAGGATGACGCAAGTTGTCGCCAGGTGACGTTGGTTGTCGCTAGGTGCTGACTTCGGTGAATTCCATTGGCGACGACCTACGCCAACCTGCGACAGGTACCGTCTTCAGTTCTCTTCAGTTGTCGCCGACAGGGTTGTTGCTTGTCGTAGCTTGTCTTGGGTGGATGTAGATTGACTTTGGTTGTCGTAGGTTGCCGCCTGTGTGGTCGTAAGTTGTTGTAGGTGTGGTCGTAGGTGGACGTCCTAATGTGTCGCCATTTGTCGGTAGCTTGCCCATAGCTTGACTTCGACAAGGTGGTAGGTTGTCGTAGCTTGTTGTAGACATTGTCGTAGGGGGGGTCCAGTCGACGCTTTTTCGGCGACCTGCTACGACTGTGGCAGTCGCCTAAAAAAAAATCGCCTAAGTGGGACAGGCCCTTTAACTTCATAGGCTCAGGCTTTGAGTAGAAGAGGAGACATTATGTACAAAACATTGGTGAGACCGGACTTAGATTATTGTATACAGATCTGGTCGCAAACATAGACAAAATAAAATAGGGTCGGCACAGTGGCACAATGGTGGAGTTGCTGCCTTACAGTGCCAAAGACCCAGGTTCGATCCTGACTACAGGTGTTGCCTGTATGGAGTTTGCACATTCTCCCTGTGACCACGTGGGTTTTCTCCTTGTGCTCTGGTTTGTTCCGACATTCCAAAGACCTAACGGGTGTGTAGGTTGTCCCTGCATTGTCCCTACTTTGTCGGATAGAACTAGCGTACGGCTAATCGTTGGTCGACGTGGACATGGTGGGCCAAAGGGTTTGTTTAAAAAGTAAAACTAAAATCAAAACTATTACTTGGTCTGAGCCATGTGTTTAGCAGGTTTCCCCTTTCTTTATTCAGGTATCAGGTTTTGTCCAAATTAGATATGTTTCAAAGATCTGGTGTTGTTTCACTGCACATAGGAGCCTCAGTGAATGTATCTCATTGAAGTCATCGGAAATATAGAAACATTCAGCGTGGAAATGGCCATTTCAGCCCATCTCGTAGATTAATCTTGTGTTTCGGAAATGTGAATAAATAATCACACGTGTGAATAGCATGAATAACTAATCAATGGTCGGCATGGACGCAGTGGGCCGAACGGCCTGCTTCCCTATTGTAGCTTTTAATCATTCAATTCCCTTTTAGATGTTTTGATCTTACAAGAATTGCTTATAGTTATGACCATCTCAGTGCCTTCACGCCGATGAATTTCTGGGCAATGTTTCCTTGCAAGCATAGGAACAAGGCTTATCTTACAATTCCTGCCAGGAGTTAAAATGTGACGGCCCTGGAAAATAGGACTCCGCAGAAGAAAGTGTCACTGGAATCAGACACACTTGCACTAAATGTTGAACTCTTTATCCTTTATCTGTGCACTGTGGACAGCTTGATTGTATTCATGTAGAGTCTTTTGTCTGGCTGGATAACTCACAAACAAAAGTTATTCACCGTACCTCGGTACATGTGGCAATAATGAGAAGCTAAACTTAACTAAACATTCCAACACTCGACTAAATACAGTCCAGGATAAAATAATGGTCAAACATAAAGATTACGCTCATTATGGATCAAACATACTACTACTGTTTACTTTTACTTATGAGATACAGCCCAGAAACAGGCCCTTCGGCCCACCGAGTCTGTGCCGACCAGCGATCACCCCGTACACTAGCACCATCCTACACACTAGGGACAATTTACAATTTTTACTGAAGCCAATTAACCTACAAACCTGTATATCTTTGGCGCACGGGAAGAAACCGGAGCACCCGGAGAAAACAGACTCGGTCACAGGGAGAACGTACAAACTCCGTACACACAGCACCCGTAGTTAAGATGGAACCCGGCTCTCTGGCGCTGTAAGGCAGCAACTCTACCGCTGCATCACCGTGCCGTCCTACTCCTCATAGATTTCAGCTGTCATTTTTTTGTTAAAACAAAGGGCAGGCTCACAGATAACAATGGAGGGTAGGGAAGGCAGGGGGAGGTTTGGTAGGATGCGGGAGATTCTATTGCAAAGGAGCCACGCTTCGGTGAAGCCCAGTGACTTGCACAGCTTCAGAATGCAATTTACGGCAGGCAGGAAATTAAACACCAAAAGGCACCGACCGTGAGTAAATTCACTCTTATCTGCTGACACAAAGCCGGGCTGGCAGGGAAATATGACTTACGGAGCATAAATTAGAACAACCCCCTGGTCTCGCTTTAATTGTGCCAGTCGCAGTGGTTTGAGACTGAGGTGTTCAGATTGTAATGGGTATTCACTGACCCGATCCTGTGCATCCACGTGAAAAATACACCAAAAAAGACACGAGGTGCCGGAGTAACTCAACGGGTCAGGCAGCATCTCTACAGAACATGGATAGGTGTAAGAAGGAACTCTGCAGATGCTGGTTTAAACCAAAGATAGACACAAAAAGCTGGAGTAACTCAGCGAGACAGGCAGAATCTCTTGAGAGAAGGAATGTGTGTCAGGACCCTTAAGACTGACGAAGATTCTGGACCCAAAATATCACCTGTTTAGTTTAGTTTAGTGTCAAGTTGTACCGAGATACAGTGAAAATGTTCCACGCTATCCAGTCCAGTTAGAACGGAGACGAGAAACAACTTTTTCTCACAGAGAGTGGCGAGTCTGTGGAATTCTCTGCCTCAGAGAGCGGTGGAGGCAGGTTGTCCGGATGCTTTCAAGAGAGAGCTAGATAGGCCTCTTAAAAATAGCGGAGTCAGGGGATATGGGGAGAAGGCAGGAGCGGGGTACTGATTGGGGATGATCAGCCATGATCACATTGAATGGCGGTGCTGGCTCGAAGGGCCGAATGGCCTACTCCTGCACCTATTGTCTATTGTCTATTGTCAGTGGAAAGACTATACATGATTACAACCAAGCCACCCACAGTGTACAGATACAGGAAACAGAGTCTATGCTGTTGGAGGAGAGGTTTAAAAGAGTGGAGGGCTTGTAATGAATGATTGCAGATCTGCTTCTGGGACCAGCACACAGAGAGTCAGCTGGCTTGGGCGCCATCTTGTCGTCGACGTTGCCAAGAAGGGTCCCGATCCAAAGGTCATCTATCCATGTTCTCCGGAGATGCTGCCTGACCCGCTGAGTTACTCCAGCACTTTGCGTCGTTGTTTCTTAAACCTACATCTGCAGTTCCTTGTTTCTACACACTGAAAAATACACAGCTTCTCCAACTCAAATGAAACCTATTGTCAGGTAAAGAGGGATGTTCACCAACAGGTGAATTCTATGCTGATTGGATTAATTACCTTTCTGTATCTCTGAATGTTGTTTCAGGGGCGTTTAGATAGGCACATGGATATGCAGGGACGGAAGGATCACCTGCATGTAGATGAGATCAATTTAACTTGGCATCGTGTTCAGCATGGACATTGTGGATGAACGGCCTGTATTATTCTATTTCTATGTTCGACCATTAACATGTTGAATGGTAGCGTCAGCTCGAGGTGGCTTCTTGCCTTCCCTGGCTTATCTGAAGCTCTTATGTTCTCACCTTTTAATGTGAATGTACAAACTCCGTGCATAGTCGGGATCGAACCCGGGACTCCGGTGCTGTTAAGCCCCTGTCCCACTTAGGAGACCTAAACAGCAACCTCTGGTGACCTTGCCCGCCACCCAAGGTTTCCATGAGGTCACTGGAGGTTTTGGGTCACTCTCCCTAATGTCGAAAGTGGTTTCCGCGTGGTCGAGGCTTCATCTGGGCTGCTGCTATTTTTTCATCATGATTAAAACTAGCCTCGACTAAACATAGGTTGCCGTTTTAAAAATCGATCATTTTGTTGTTGCAGATCTAGTCGAAGCCGGTTTTCTTCATAGTCGAGGAAGGTTTTCAACATATGCGTGGGAGGTGGTAGGAGGTTGCAGGTCACCTCGACCTTGATTTTTTTTTTGGGTGGCGGGCAAGGTCACCAGAGGTTGCTGTTTAGGTCTCCTAAGTGGGACAGGGGTAGCAACTCTACCGCTGCGCCACCATGGCGCCCAGACCAGAAACTGATATTCTCAAGTAATGGCAGCTATTCCTAAATGCTCCTTTCTGCTCACATAAACACAATGCTATAATAGTGCTTAAATACTGCTTGGTTCCACCATGGGAAATCTTCACTTAAAGGCTCGTAGATCTTTGGTGCAGGAGAAATTCACACAAAGACATGATTTATATTGCATTAATTACCTGCATAAAAATATATCACAGTGTAATCCTTTCATGCTGCGAATTAAAATCCCCATCTGCTTGGCATTGTTTGTGACATTTATAATCATTTGTGTTAAAATGCCAATGGAAAATATATTTTTTAAAATCCTACGATGCTACAATACAAATTCATTCATTAGACAAAGCCCTTCGTTTTCTCTTGCAATGCTCGAAACAGAACATGGTAGGTCGAGCCAGAATATCATCCTCTGGCTAGAAGTCATCGTATAATTTACAAGCTTCAAGCTAAATGCCTCTTCCTTACATGCCATCCAAACATGATGTGCACGCATTGGAAAGACTACAGCAGTGCTCATTTCCTTCCAATTTAATTAGCACAGCCATTTGTAAAACCTTGTATCCCCTCATCCTCTCCACTCCGATATTGCCAATTGTGAAGAGCTTATTTTGTGGTGTTTTCATTACGTGTCTGGTATTGGGTTGTTTTCTCCGGAACGCTGGAGGTTGTAGGTAGGCCTGACAGAAGTATATAAAATTATGAGAGGCATAGAGAGGGTAGACAGCCAGAAACTTTTTCCCAGGATGGTAATGTCATAGCTTTAAGTTGAAATGGGCAAAGTTTAAATAAGATGTTCGGGCAAATTTTATTTTTAAACAGAGGGTGGTCAGGGCCTGGAACACGCTGCCAGGAATGGTGGTGGATGCAGAAACGATAGTAGCAATTAAGAGACTTTTTGGACGGGAACATGGATATGCAGGGAATGGAGGGATATGGATTACATGCAGGCTGATAAGCGTTGGTCATTTATACTTCACGCTGTCTCGGCAAGGCCACAAGCATAATCAAGGACGCGTCTCACCCTGGTCACTCCCTCTTCTCCCCTCTCCCATCAAGCAAGAGGACCACAAGCGTGAAAACACACACCCATATTCAGGGAGAGGAGAGTTCCTTCCCAGCTGTTCTCAGGCAACTGAACATCCTATCACCAACTAGAGGTCGGCCCTGAGATACTATCTACCTCATTGGAGACTCTCGGACTATCTTTAATTGGGCTTCACTGTACTTTAACTTGCACTAAACGTTATTCACTTTACCATGTATCTCGACATGGTGGACGGCTGGACGGTAATCGCGTATAGTCTTCCGCTGACTGTTTGCATGCAACAAAAGCTTTCCACCGTACCTCGGTACACATGAAGGAAAACTGACCATTTTCTGGGCGGAGCAGTCTCAAGTGTGGTTCACCCACATTGAGACCCAATTCCAACTTAGAAATATCGTCGCGGACGCCACCCGATATTTCTATGTGGTCGGGGCGCTTAGCCAAGAGACGGCCACCGGGTTGCTTCCGTAACTGCAGGATCCTCCAGCAATCGGCAAGAATGAGGGCCTCAAGGTCCTGCTGCTCCGCACATTTGGGCTCAGCCGCCGCGATCACGCCGATTGCCTGCTCCATATGGACGGCCTCGGCGATCGAAAGCCGTCCGTGCTCATAAGCGAGATGCTTGCACTAATGGACGGCCACCGACCCTGCCTGCTGTTCGAGTAGGCCTTCCTGGAGCAGATGCCCGATGACATCCACCTGCTCCACGCTGGGTCGGACTTCGCCGACCCCCTGCAGCTCACCGAACGGGCTGACGAACTGGGGCTCGCCAAGCAGCAGGACAGCGGGTCCATCAATTGGGCGTCCGCGCCCGTGCACCAACAGCCTCGCAGAGACGTCCCACCCTCCGCTGCCGTCGTCGCGCCGCAGCCGCCCGCCCGCCGGAGACCGGGGTAAGCGCCAGTGGTGCTACTACCACCAACGCTGGGGTGCCGCGCCCCCTGCTCGTTTGCGGGAAATGCCTCGGCCGATCGTCAGTAGAGGCTATTGCGATCGGCCAGAATCACCGCCTCTACGGTCGGGACCGCCGTTCCGGACTTCGTTTCCCAGTGGACTCCAGGGCCATCGTGAGCATCCTTCCCCTGACTGGACTGGGCTGGACACCCGTGCCGGTAAGCGAGCCCCCGTCCTGACCGCCATCAACCGTTATCAGCGCTTGAACGCCGTTACGACCGCGGACCGCTACCCGGTCCCACATATCCAGGATTTCACGGCCCATCTGGAGGGCGCCACCTTTTTCCCGTTCCAAGGTGGATCTGGTCCGTGACTACCACCAGATTCCCGTTCACCCTGACGACGTTCCTAAGGCTGCCAGTAGCTGCGCATGGCGTTTGGTTTAAATAATGCCGCGCAGCTTTTCCAACGGCTCATGGACATGGTGGGTCGGGGTTAGAGTTCATATTCACACTACACGCACCTACGGGCCTGTTCCAGCGGCTCCAAGACCACGGACTGGTAATCAACGCCGCTCGGCCTAAGTGCCAGTTCAGCCTACGCTCCATTTCCTTCCTGGGGCATCATGCCACCTCGCAGGGCGCGATCCCATTACCCACCGAGGTGGAAGCCATCCGGCAGTTCCCTCGACCGCTCACCGTCAAGGGGCTGCAGGAGTTTGTCAGCATGGTGAACTTTTACCATCGCTTCGTGCCGGCGGCTGCCGGGATATTGCGCCCTCTGTTTCAGTGCCTCGCCGGTAAACCACGGGACCTCGTGTGGACCGCCGAGGCTGTGGCTGCGTTCGATGGTGCGTAGGAGGCGTTGACCAAAGCCACCATGCTGGTACATCCGCGGGCCGCTGCCTCGACTGCCCTCACAGTGGACGCCTCTGATAAGGCTGTTGGAGGGAGGGGTGCTCGAACAGCTCATCGACGGCCGCTGGCCTTTTTCAGCCATCATCTGCGGCCCCCGGAGCGCAGCTACAGCGCCTTCAACCGGGAGCTCCTCGCCCTGTACCTGGCTATCCGGCATTTTCTGTATTTTCTGGAGGGCAGGCCGTGCACAGCTTTCACTGACCACAAGCCCCTGACGTTCGCCGTGGCCAAGGTGTCCTTCCCCTGGTCTGCCCGGCAGCAGTGGCATCTGCCGTTCGTGTCCGAATTCATCACGGACGTTCAGCATGTGGCCGGCAAGCTCAACATGGTTGCTGATGCTCTGTCCCACCCTGCTCTCCCGGCTGTGGCGGCCGTGGACCCCAGTGTGGATTATGCGGGGTGACGAGATGGACAGTTACAGGACGGTTGCGGTTGGCCGACGTCCCTTTCGGCTCAGCAGGAGTGTCAGTCCTTTGTGATGTGTCCACCGGGAGACCACGCCCTATCGTCCCCGTGGCATTGCGGCGCCGGGTGTTCGACGCCATCCATGGCCTGGCCCACCCTTCCATCCGGGCGACTTCTGCGCTGGTGCCGGACAAATTCGTCTGGCAGGGGCTCCGTAAGCAGGTCGCCGCTTGGGCCAGAGCCTGCATCCCCCGCCAGACGTCGAAAGTCCAGCGTCACGTGCGGGCACCGGTACAAGATTATGTGGTTCCCTCTGGCCGTTTCCGGCACATTCACGTGTATTTGGTGGGTCCACTGCCGCCGTCTCGCGGTGCCACGCATCTACTCACCGCCGTGGATCGTTTTACGAGATGGCCTGAGGCTATACCGCTGACCGACAACTCTGCCGCGTCTTGTTCTCGGGCTCTCGCGGCCCATTGGATTGCTCGTTTTGGGGTGCCTGCGGACATTTCCACCAACCGGGGGGGGGCTCAGTTCACTTCCACTTTGTGGGCGGGTCTGGCGCTGCTGTACGGGGCGCAGTTGCACCCCACCACCGCCTATCACCCTCAGGACATCGGGTGAGTGGAACGTTTCCACCGGCATCTGAAATCGGCGTTGAAAGCGCGGCTCCCTGGTTTGGACTGGGTCGACCAGTTGCCTTGGGCATCCGTATGGCCCCTAAAGCTGACCTGGACCCGTCGTCTGCTGAGCTGGTGTATGGTTCCCCACTGCAGGTTCCTGGGGATTTCCTTCCTGCGGCTGGGGGGCAGCCGGAGCCTGCCTCGGCCGTTTTGGCGAGTCTCCGGGAGAAAGTGTGTGGCCTGGCTCCTGTTCCCACCTCGCGGCATGGGTCAGCCCCAGTGCATGTGCCGCCGGACCTTAATAACTGCCCGTTTCTATTCCTCTGCAGGGACTTGCACCGGGCACCGCTGCAGCGGATTTATGAGGGTCCTTTCCGGGTGTTGCGCCCGGCGTCGCGACTTTCCTGTTGGATGTCGGAGGCATGGAGGAGATCGTCTCGGTCGCTCGCCTCAAGCTTGCCCACTTGGATGTCGATAGCCCGGTGGTGGTGGCTTAACCCCGGCAAAGGGGCCGTCCGCTGGTCATTCCAGTGGCACCTGTTGTGACTGTCTCCTCTTCACCCATTGTGCCTGTTTCCCCTGCACCGTTACCGTTTCCATGCTCTGTTTCGCCAGTCCCACTTGTATTGCCCGTCCCGTCCCTTGTTTCCACTCGGTCCGGTCGCCTTGTCCGGCCTCCAGCTCGGTTCCGTACCTCGGGTTCTGGGGGGGGTGGGGGGGGGGGGTCCTGTAGCGGCACCTAGTGGTGGCCTGGGGAATCACAAACCCTCGCTATTGGCTGGCACAGGAGTGTTTTTGTGGGCTTTTGTATAGCAATGATTCCAGCTCCACTCTGTTAGAAGGAGCTTCGTATTTTTAGCTGTTCTAAACGCGTTTGAGTAAATCGCTTTATTGTCGTTTAAAATAAAGAATTTTACCTTACTCAATCGTCTCGACATGCCAAAAAATGTCACATATCCATGTCCTCATAGAACCTAGAACAGTTCAGATATACAAAGATATTGGATTAACTCAGCGGGTCAGGCAGCATCTCTGGAGAAAAAGAAAGTTTGACGTTTTGGGTCGAGACCCTTGTACAGACATCAGAAATCAGTATCTGCAGTAACTACCTACAGAGTCTATAAGAAGGGTCTCGACCCAAAATGTCACCCCTTTCTTTCCTCCAGAGATGCAGCCTGACCTGTTGAGTTAGTCCAACATTTCGTGTCCCTCCTTGCTGTCAACCAGCATCTGCAGTTCCTTCCTACACACTTCATATACATCAAACAGTTCAGCATAGACTCGGTGGGCCGAAGGGCCCTTTTACATGCTGTGTAATGCTGAGAGCTCTTCCTGAGTTGTCCCCATATTGAACAGTTGTTCCACAATTGACCTTGGACATTGTGGTGAACTGCTAGCAACACAAAGTGTCGCAGTATCTCAGTAGGTCAGTCGTAAATACGGTAGAAACAAAGATAGGGTAGACAGTCTGAACCTGAACAGAGTCGTGGCGGCTTGAAATGCATTGCCGGGTGGGGTGGGTGGAGGCAGATACAAGAGTGGCATTGAAGAGGGCTTTAGATCGACACTTGGAAGTGTAGGGAAGAGAGAGATGTGGATCAGTTTAACTTGGCATCATGTTCGGCACGAACGTCGTGGATCGAAGTGCCCGTTCTTTAGATTTTAATGATACAGCGTGGGAACAGGCCCTTTGGCCCATCGAGTCTGCGTCGACTTACTGCACTAGCACTATTCTACACACTAGGGACAATTTACAACTTTACCAAAGCCAATTTACCTGCAAACCTGTACATCTTTGGTATGTGGGAGGAAACCGGAGCGCCCGGAGAAAACCCACGTGGTCACAGGGAGAACGTACAACCTCCATACAGACAGCACCTGTAAATAGGAATGAACCTGGAACTTTGGCGCTGTAAGGCAGCAACTTTACCGCTGCACCACTGTGCCACCCCCATCTGTTGTGTTTAGGGGAAGAGCTCTCAGAGATGTTGAAGCAATAAACATGTTGCAGGTTAATTGGCTTCTGTGAATTATAAACTATCCCTGGTGTGTAGGATAGTTGTAACGTAAGTGGTGATTGCTGGTTGTCGTGCACTCGGTGGGCAGAAGTGCCTGTGTCCTCGCTGTGTGTCTAATGTAAAATCCAAAGTCTAAAGTCAAGACTTGAATCATTGAATCATTGTCACATTGACAGATACAGCAATGGGAACAGGCCCTTTGGTCCACTGAGGGCACGACAACCATTGATCACCCATTCACACTCATTCTATGTCATCCCACTTTTGCATCCACTCCCCACACACTGGGGTCAATTTATGGAGGTCAATTAACCTACAAGCTCTCACGTCTTTAGGGTGCGGATGGAAACCGGAGCATCAGGAGGAAATCCACGCAGTCACAGTGAGAACGTGCAAACTCCACACAGATGCCACCCGAGGTCAGTCTCGAACTCGAGTCTCTGGCGCTGTGAAGTGGCTCTACCCTTTGAGCCATTGTGCCGTTCCCACGGAGGAGCTTTCCTGGAAACATCTACTTCAAGTCAAGTCAAGTGAGTTTATTGTCATAAGTGCCAGGACTCACTTTTAGTCGCTGCAAACGGAAGACATATTGATTGACCGATGTGTGGAGACTGGGGTGGGGCAGCTAAAAGGTCATGTGACTTCCAGGACCACAAAATCAGGGCTGACAACTTTAACATAGAACAGTACAAGTCGGCACAGCAGTGCAGTGGTAGAGTTGCTGCCTTACGGCTCCAGAGACCAGGGTTCGATCCTGACTACGGGTCTGTCTGTTACAGAGTTTGGTTCTCTCTGTGACCGTGTGGGTTTTTCCCGGGTGCTCCAGTTTCCTCCCACATTCCAGAGATGTGCAGGTTTGTTGGTTAATTGGCTTCTGTACACTGTCCTTAATGTGTAGGATAGAACTAGTGTACGGGTGACTGTTAGTCGGCGTGGACCCAGTGAGCCGAAGGGCATGTTTCCACGCTGTTTACCTAAACTAAAGTAAAGGCCCACTATGTACTGTCGCAGGTAGTATCTCAACATTTAAAATACATTTGTACAGGTACATGGATATGAAAGGTTGAGAAGTATATGGGTCAAATGCAGGCAGGTGGAGCTAGGGTGGATGGGGCATCTTGGTTGGCAAGTTGGGCCGAAGGGCCTGTTACTGTGCTGTAGGACTCTCTGGCGGGACTGTCATATGAGGAAAGATTGAAAAGACTAGGCTTGTATTCACTGGAGTTTAGAAGGATGAGGGGGGATCTTATAGAAACATATAAAATTATAAAAGGACTGGACAAGCAGGATGCAGGAAAAATGTTCCCAATGTTGGGCGAGTCCAGAACCAGGGGCCACAGTCTTAGAATAAAGGGGAGGTCATTTAAGACTGAGGTGAGAAAAAAACTTTTTCACCCAGAGAGTTGTGACTTTATGGAATTCCCTGCCACAGAGGGCAGTGGAGGCCAAGTCACTGGATGGATTTAAGAGAGAGTTAGATAGAGCTCTAGGGGCTAGTGGAGTCAAGGGATATGGGGAGAAGGCAGGCACGGGTTATTGATAGGGGACGATCAGCCATGATCACAATGAATGGCGGTGCTGGCTCGAAGGGCCGAATGGCCTCCTCCTGCACCTATTTTCTATGTTTCTATGTTTCTATGTTTCTCTATGACTATGTCCCTACCGAACATTATACAAGTTAAATAGGTCTCCCCCCAAGTGTAACGTTTTGGAGCAGCATCCACCACTTCCGCTAATGAGGCAACTTCAATGTTTTTAAATGTTTCGGCTGTGGCAGCAAAAAAAGAAGATAAATCATAAAACAGTACATCGCAGGAACAGGCCCATCAGCTGACAATCTCTGTGCCAAGGATGATGCCAGGAAAAACTAATATCCTCTACCGACACGTGATCCATATCCTTCCAATCCCTGCACTTCCATGTGCCGATCTAAAAGCCTCTTAAACGTCACTATCGCACCTGCCTCCACCGCTGACAGCAAGTTCCAGGCACCCACCCATTTCTTTGAAAAGAAACGTCCTTTAAACTTTGCCCCTCTAACCTGGGTCGTCACGGTGGCGCAGCGGAAGAGTTGCCGCCTTACAGCGAACGCAGCGCCGGAGACCCGAGTTCGATCCCGATTACGGGTGCTGTCTGTACGGAGTTTGTACGTTCTCCCTGCGACCTGCGCGAGATCTTCCCACACTCCAAAGACGTACAGGTTTGTAGGTTAATTGGCTTGGTAAATGTAAAAAATTGTCCCCAGTGGGTTTAGGATAGTGTTAATGTGCAGGGATCGCTGGTCGGTGTGGACCCAGTGGGCCGAAGGGCCTGTTTCAGTGCTGTATCTCTAATCTAAACTAAACCATAAACCTATGTGCTCTATGTGTAGTATAGGGCTCTGGTGAGACCACATCTGGAGTATTGTGTACAGTTTTGGTCTCCTAATTTGAGGAAGGACATCCTTGTGATTGAGGCAGTGCAGCGTAGGTTCACGAGATTGATCCCTGGGATGGCGGGACTGTCATATGAGGATAGATTGAAAAGACTAGGCTTGTATTCACTGGAGTTTAGAAGGATGAGGGGGTGATCTTATAGAAACATATAAAATTATAAAAGAACTGGACAAGCTCGATGCAAGAAAAATGTTCCCAATGTTGGGCGAGTCCAGAACCAGGGGCCACAGTCTTAGAATAAAGGGGAGGTCATTTAAGACTGAGGTGAGAAAAAACTTTTTCACCCAGAGAGTTGTGAATTTATGGAATTCCCTGCCACAGAGGGCAGTGGAGGCCAAGTCACTAGATGGATTTAAGAGAGAGTTAGATAGAGCTCTAGGGGCTAGTGGAGTCAAGGGATATGGGGAGAAGGCAGGCATGGGTTATTGATAGGGGATGATCAGCCATGATCACAATGAATGGCGGTGCTGGCTTGGGGCCAAATGGCCTCCTCCTGCACCTATTTTCTATGATCCAATGTTTCTATGTTTTGATATTTGCACCTCGGGGGGAAGAAAGGATTGTCGTAAGAGTTGTTTCACAAAATATCAGAGATTATGTGAACATTTTCTAAATTGAGTAATTGAATCTTCAAGTACCTTCTTATGATTATAAAAATAATAAGCCTTCTTTCCTTGAGGAAATGAATTACAATCTGCTTGAGACTTTCAGAATTCTTAACAGAGATTAAGAATAGATGATGTTTCCCTCAGCTGGGGTGTCCAGAATCAATGATCACAGCCTCAATGGGGACAGCTCTTCAGAACTAAGATGAGACAATATTTCTTCACCAATGAATGCTGGAATATTGCAATTTGTACCTGTGGTGACCCTGTCAACGTTTGAGAGGATCATCAGGCGTTTCTTTATGTTCCGAACGAATGACGAATATATCTCCCCCAACGAAGATTTTACGAGGATATTGCCAGGATTCGAGGGTCTAAGTTTATGAGGGTATTACCAAGGCTCGAGGGCCTAAGCTATAGGAAGAGAATGGGCAGCCTAGGTCATTATTCCTTGGAGGACAGGTTGCTGTTGGAGTAATCTTTAGAGGGATGTGGGCCAAACAGAAAGAAATGGGTCTTGCTTAGATGGGGCATCTTGGTTGACATCATGGACAAGTTGGGCCGACGGGCCAGTTTCCGTGCTGTACGACTCATCTACCAATCTGCCCCACACAATTTATCAGGTGCTAACAAACAGATGGAGTTTCCAGTGACCAATACGGTACCCTTTCATGGCCTGCTTTCAATGTGTTCATTCTATAAAGAGTGGCTAATGGGCCTGTCCCACTTAGGCGACTTTTTAGGCGACTGCAGGAGACTATGCGGTCACCACATGTTTGCGGGTGGTTGCCGGGGAGTCGCCTTCATGGTCGTGAGGAGCTCCTGCATTCTGGGAACTGGTCGCGGCCTCATTATGATCGCCGCAAATGTTTCAACCAGAATGAGGCCGCAATGGAGAGTAGCGAGAGTTCTCGAGCCGTAGGTGGGTCGCCTGGAGGTCCTAGTGGGTTGCCAGGAGGTCGAAGATTGTCGTAGGTTCTCGTAGGTTGTAACCAGTGATCAGTGAATTTCATTAGCTCATTGGGAAAAAACCCCGTATGCAGTAGTTTTCAGAACCAAGGATAGCCGACCGGTAATGTTAAATGCCCGCCGCGCTTCACAGCCGTGTATCTCTGGCTTCTTAAAAGTTGTCTCCACTCCTTCTCCCCCCCCCCTCTTTTAAAGGACTTACATGACCCTTCCCGTACATCGTGCTTTCACCGTCTTAATTACAGCGCCAACCTTCCTGTTCATCGCAGTGTGTGTCTGTATCACCTTGGCTTTGCACCATGTGAATTTCACTCAGACAGCGCTACCCCCGCTTGCCCTGTCCCCCGCCTGCATAACGGGCTGGTGAAAGAAGCTATGTGAGTGTGTTCCACTTTGACAGTCGCCGTTCCAGTCGCCAGTTTTCCAGGCGACTTGACAGTGTGGGACAGGCCCATAAGGGTGTGGAGATTATATACAATTGAATTCTCTATCCCCTCCCCCACATTTCCCACCTCCCCCTCTTTCCCCTTGTCTTCCCTGTGTCCCACCTGGAAGTACTCCCACTTCTCCATTTCTCCTCCCACTACTTCTGTCCCCTACCATCTATATTCCTTTGGTACACAAGAATGCTGGAGAAACTCAGCGGGTGCAGCAGCATCTATGGAGCGAAGGAAATAGGCAACGTTTCGGGCCGAAACCCTTCTTCAGACGTTTCCTATTTCCTTCGCTCCATAGATGCTGCTGCACCCGCTGAGTTTCTCCAGCATTTTTGTGTACCTTCGATTTTCCAGCATCTGCAGTTCCTTCTTTAACATCTATATTCCTTTCTCTGGCTTCACAATTCACACCTCTTCTATCCTTACCTCCGCAACTTACAGTTTACTTCTCTGGCCTTTGTTCCAACCATTTGCCAATCCCCCCAAAAAAACGCTCACCTGCACCTACCTATCACTTAGAAATAAGGAACTGCAGATGCTGGTTTACACAAAAGGTCATAAAGTGCTGGAGTAACTCAGCGGGTCAGGCAGCATCTCTGAAGAACATAGATGGGTGGCATTTTGGGTCGGAGAAGGGTTCCGACCCAAAAAGGTTGCCTATCAATGTGCTCCGGGGTTGCTGCCTGACCTGCTGAGTTGCTCAAGCAATGTCTGTCCACCTATCACTTGCCAGGCTTTGTCCTGCCCCCACCTTTCCCCAGCTTCCTTCCCCTCTCCCCCCCCCACCCCCACCGCAATCAGTATGAAGTAAGGTCTTGATCCAATCCTATACATGTTTTGCAGAGATGCTGAGTTCCTCCAGCACTTGGTGTCACAATTGCTTGAATTCACTGCACCATCATCCATAGTCTTTGCCTGACATCTTGTGGCCAGGAGAAGTAACGCAAGATAAGCCGAAGTTCACAAATGCCGCCTATGCATTGTCAGAGTGAAGCCAAACGCAAATTAGAGGAACAGCACCTCACATTTCACTTGGGCAGCTTACAACCCAGCAGTATCAATACTGATTTCTCTAATTACAAGTAACCCTTGCATGCCCTCTCTCTCCGTCCCTCTCCCCACCTATTCGTCGTACTAGTTTCACTGATGTCCTGCTGAGTTTCACTGTTGTATCACTCATTATCACCTTCCCCACAGCCAACAATGGACCATTGTGGGCTCCACCAGACCTTGATCATTGTTGCTGGCTTTGATCTGTATTTTTGCATATCTTTCATTCATCTGTTCCATGTACCTTTTCATATCTCTCGGTTCCCTTTCTCTGAATCTCAGTCTAAAGAAGGGTCTCGACCCGAAACGTCACCTATTCGTTTTCTCCAGAGATGCTTCCTGACCCGCTGAGTTACTCCAGCTTTTTGAGTCTATCTTCGATACAAACTCTGACCTGACTGGCCCACCACAAATTAAACAGACTAAAGCCAAACATAGAATCATTGAACAGGAACAGGCCCTCCAGCCCACATATTCTGCATCATTTAATGATGCTAAATTAATCAAATCCTTTCTCTGTTGTTTATATGGAAATTCTGGATCATTTTAAGGAAAATGTATTTTAGTTGAGTTTAGTCTATTATTGTCACGTGTACCAAGCCTGTCCCACTTAGGCTAGTTTTTAGGTGACTACAAGCGACTAGGCTGTCGCCACATGGTCGTCGGTGTGTCGCCTGTATGAGCGTGAGTAGTCTCGCCAGTCGCCCAAAGAGTCGTAGCGTATTTCTGGTTGCCGTTGGATTTTCAACATGTTTAAAAAATTTCGCCGACAGTGGGTTGACGCCAATGAACGCAGCTTGACTTCTCCTGATGTAGGTGCTGTCTTCAGTTGTTGCCAGGTGACATAGGTGCTGATTTTGGTGAATTCCATTGGCGACTACCTACGTCAACCTCCGTCAACCGGCGACAGGTACCGGCGACTGAATTGTCTTCAGTTGTCGCCGACAGGGTCGTTGCTTGTCGTAGCTTGTCGCGGGTGGACGTAGGTTGACTTTGGTTGTCGTAGGTTGTAGCCTGTGTGGTCGTAGGTTGTCGTAGGTGTGGTGTGTAGGCGGACGTCCTAATGGGTCGCCGGTTGTCGGTAGCTTGCCGCAGCTTGCCGTCGACTAGGTGGTAGGTTGTCGTAGACATTGTCGTGAGGGGGGGTCCAGTCGCCGTTTTTTCGGCGACCTGCTACGACTGTGACAGTCGCCTAAAAAATCGCCTACGTGGGACAGGCCCTTTACAGTGAAAAGCTTTGTTTGTGGGCTATCCAGTTAGTTATATATGAAGTTGTGCACAGTGCTCAGTTAAAGGATAAAAGGAAGATAGACACAAAATGCAGGAGTAAGTCAGCGGGTCAAGCAGCATCTCTGGAGAAAAGGAATAGGTGATGTTTCGGGGCGAGTCCCTTCTTCGGGATAAAAGGTACAGCATTTAGTGCAAGATATAGCATTATTTAGTAGATACTGGTAAGATAGATGGTGAGAGCAGGTAGTGAGGGGGGTTGTTCTGGGATGTCAGAACTAACTGTTGAGCCTTCCCGAAGAGTCGTGGACCTAAATCAACAAAACACCAGTGAATGGAGGTGCCCACTCGATTACCTCAATGATCTACTGGCATCTACATGATCAGTTTTTTTTTCAATGAGTTTGTCACCATATAGGTAGCTGATTATTGCATATGGAATTACAGTAGTTATTGTCCTTTGCGTAAGTTTGTACAATCAGTTTAGATAGTACTTTGACTTTGGGCTTGGTTTCCTTGGTTGAGTGCTTATCCTAGCACTTTGTGTTTTAAATGTAACTGAGGTCTGATAAAGTCTGATTAAAGAAAGTTAAAAGGTGTCCAACAAGGTAGGTGGAGGTCAGGACTGCACATGGAAAATATACAGAATTTGATTTAGCAGTTGCAGAACGTAGCTGTAAAATTGGGCTTATAGATTTTATCCAAGTTTTTCCCCAAAACAAGCATCGCCCTTTGCCATCAAGTATCCAATATCTGACTGGGCCTCAGGTTATTGTTTGATAAAACGTGGTAACCCTAATTATCAAATCCAAATTAAATATCTGGTTTACATTTATTCTGCACATGCCTTCGGTATTCCAAATACCATATCCCCTACTGCTGAAGGGGAAAGAATAGTGAGCACTCATAACTAGTAAATATGGATGTCATAGAGGCATAGAGTCATACAGCGTGGACACAGGATTCGGCCCAACATGCCCACACCTACCAACATGTCTCAGCTACACTAGTCCCACCTGCCTGCATGGCATCCATATTCCTCCAAACCTGTCCTATCCATGTAACTGTCTAACTGTTTCTTAAATGTTGGAATAGTCCCAGCCTCAACTACCTCCTCTGGCAGCTTGTTCCTTCCACCCACCACCCTTTGTGTGAACTGTGGATTGTGCTAATGTGGTGACAGGGAACCACAAAGCCTAAAAATAGATAGAGACATGGCATACAGCAGTGACGACAGCCACGTTTCATGAACCTTATTGATTATGTCATAGTGTAAAATAAACTTTGATCCACTGTCAACTAAGTTTATTTTGTGGATAATCATCTTATTCTGTAATCAAGACCCAAGTATTTAAGTAAGTAAGTAAGTAAGTAAGTTTATTGGCCAAGTATTCACATACAAGGAATTTGCCTTGGTGCTCCGCCCACAAGTAACAACATGACATACAGTGACAGTTACGAATGACTCAGAAAACACTAAACATTAATAATAATAAAACATTAATGATAAAACACCATTGATCAAGCATGTGAACCAACAAAATACCAGATCAAAGGGAGGCTACGGGGTTTTGGCTGTTGAGTAGAGCAACTACTCGTGGATAAAAACTGTTTTTTATGTCTGGCTGTGGCAGCTTTGACAGCCCGGAGTTCAGTAACCATTCTGTAATCAGGATCTGTATTTACTGTTAATCAAGTTTCTGTGAAATCTTGTCGGCTGAGAATGTAAAATCTGTGCAACAGTTGAGATCATACAGGCCTCCTGGTGTGGGCCAGGTTGAATAAAGCACCCGTTACTTCTGCCAACACCAACTCCGAGCGGCCTTTCCATTTGCTCCCACACCTATCAACTGAAAATCAAATCCGAGGCCTTCTTGTTCCCAGAATTCTTACACGAAAACTTTTGATAATCTCGGCATTTCGCTTGCAATCTTCACACAAGATTAACTTCTTCACACAAAAGGAATACGGTGCCTTTTAAAAAAGTAATCAAGCAATATTCAGTCCCATCGACCCAAAGGCAGCTGATGATCAAGCTGGGATACACATAGGAACCTTTCCAGACAAACAGTTTGATATTGGGTGGAGGCATAGAACATAGAGCAGTAATGCACAGGATTAGGCCCTTTGGCCCACAATTAGGAGCCTGTTATCTGTTGCAAGAACTCCGCAGCATAACTTAAGCATAAGTATTTATTTTTTTTTTAATTAAAAATTAAAAAATTAAAAACTTTAAAAAAATTAAAGAAATGTTCGGCACGGACTTGAAGGGCCGAGATGGCCTGTTTCCGTGCTGTAATGGTTATATGGTTTATATGGTTTATAACTATCACAATGTCCGTGCAGAACATGATGCCAACTTAAACAAAACTTGGCTTGGATAGAGTGGATGTGGAGAGGATGTTTTCACTAGTGGGAGAGTCTAGGACAAGAGAGGAAAGCCTCAGAATGAAAGGACGTACCTTTAGAAAGGAGATGAGGAGGAATTTTTTTAGTCAGAGGGTGGAATTCTGTGGAATTCATCACCACAGATGGTTGAGCCCAGTTCATTGGCTATATTTAAGAGGGAGTTAGATGTGGCCCTTGTGGCTAAAGGGATCAGGGGGTATGGAGAGAAGGCAGGTACGGGATACTGAGTTGGATGATCAGCCATGATCATATTGAATGGCCTACTCCTGCACCTATTTTCCATGTTTCTATGTTTCTATGTTGTGGAGGCCAAGTCAATGGGCATTTTTAAAGCGAAGATTGACAGTAAGGGTGTCAGGGGTTATGGGGAGGAGGCAGGAGAATGGGGTCAAGAGGGAAGGATAGATCAGCCATGCCTGAATGGCTAGGTAATAATAATAATAATAATAAATTCTATTTGTGGGCGCCTATACAAAAGTCTCAAGGACACCTTACAGAATTTAACAAAGAAACATATAATCGGAGTAAAATAAGTGATAAAGACATCACCAATACACAAATGAAAGACAGAATTCAATCCAAAGACACAAAAAAGAAAATCAGAAACACAATGTGAAGAGAGAGCAGCGGCAGCTAAACCGTGCCAGCGTCCACTCTCCCTTCCGACCAATTGGCCTGTTTCTGGTCCTATGACATATGAACTTATTTGGCAATTCAGAGTGAGCAAGCCAAAGATTGCAAAGAAAGTTGACTTGTTTCTGAACTCATCTGTGACATTGATCTTGCGTTCCACAGTGCAAAACTACCTTCCACTTTCTCCTGGGACAAGGCACTTAAACAAAGTGGCTCTGCACACTCACCATGCTGTTCATCTTGGAGGATGAGGAATCAGCTCTCTGCTTCTTCAGGCAGGGCAGGTCCTCAGGCCGGCCGTCTCTGACGCCATGGTTCCTCCGGCTCCCCGACGTGCCTTCCGAGGATGACCTCAGGCGCCTCTCCGCCCATTTGTCCTCGTGCCGGGGGCTGAAGGTCCTGTTCATCGTCACTGCAAAACAAAATCAAACAGAAGGGCCGCTGGCCTTAACAGGAGCAACAACGTACAGAATAGTGAGGGGCCTGGATAGAGCGGATGTGGAGAGGATGTTTCCCCTAATGGAAAGTCGAGAGCCTGAGGGAACTGCCTCAGAATCAAATGTTTTTCCTTTAGTAAGGAGATGAGGAGGAATTTCTTTAGCCAGAGGGTGATGAATCTGTGGAATTCATAGCCACAGACAGCTGTGGAGGCCAAGTCAATGGATATATTCAAGGTGGAGATTGATAGATTTGTGATTGGTAATGGGCCTGTCCCACTTACGCGACTTTTTTTGACGACTGCCAGCACCCGTCATAGGTCGTTACAGGTCGCCGAAAATCTTCAACATGTTGAAAATCCAGCGGCGACCAGAACAAGGTACGACTCTTTGGGCGACTACTCACGACCATACGGGCTTCACCGCGCGACATGTCACCAGGTTGTCGCCTGTATGGTCGTGAGTAGTCTCCCAGTCACCCAGAGAGTCGCAGCGTCTCTCTGGTCGCCGCTGAATTTTCAACATGTTGAAGATTTTCAGCGACCTATGACGGGTGCCGGCAGTCGCCGAAAAAGTCGCGTAAGTGGGACAGGCCCTTGAGGGAACTGCCTCAGAATCAAATGTTTTTCCTTTAGTAAGGAGATGAGGAGGAATTTCTTTAGTCAGAGGTTGATGAATCTGTGGAATTCATAGACACAGACAGCTGTGGAGGCCAAGTCCATGGATATATTTAAGGTGGAGACTGCTAGATTTGTGATTAGTAAGGACGTCAGGGGTTGTGGAGAGAAGGCAGGAGAATGAAATCAAGGAAAGATAGATGGGCCATGATTGAATGGTGGAGTAGTCTCGATGGGCCGAATGGCCTAATTATGCTCCTATGACTTTGCCAATTCAGAGTGACTACGCCAAAGGTTGCGAAGAAAGATTACTGTGTGCTTCACTAACTCAACCGAATAAGGAGAGAGACATAACAGGAGAGATACAAGGGGATACAAGGAATGGCAGATGCTGGAATATTGAGCAAAACTCTTGAGGAAGGGTGGCACATTGGTCGAGTTACCGCCTCACAGCGCCAGAAACCTGGGTTTGATCTTGACTATGGGTGCTGTCTGTACAGAGTTCGCACTTCTCCCTGAGGCCGCGCGACTTATGTCCGGGTGCGCTGGTTTCCTCCCACGTTCCAAAGACATGCAAGTTTGTTGGTTCATTGGCTTCTGTAAATTGTCCCTAGTCTGTAGGATTTAACTAGTGCGTTGGGCGATCACTGGTCGGCACGGACTCAGGCGGCCAAAGGCCCTGTTTCCACGCAGTATCTCTAATCTAATCTATAAAAATAATCCAAAAAGCACAAAGTGCTGGAAGAACTCAGCGGGTCAGGCAGCATCTGTGGAATGGAAAGGTGACGATTCAGATTGTGAACTTTGTGATTGTAGTAGGCGAGAGACAGTTGGAAAAGAAGTAGGGTGCCTGACAAAGGAGAATGTAAGGTCATGAAGAGGGCAACGTGCCTTGTCTGCATGAAACCGTTAGACTCATTTTAATCAGGTCTGAAGCATCTAATTAATGCATGGATCTCATTAACTGCAATTGAAGCAAATTAAAGCAGTGTGCTTTAGTTTATTCCTGTTGTGCACAAGTCACTCAGGACCAATCTCTATTTGATGCTATATTTGGGTGCTTAATTAACAAAGGACAAGGATTAAAGCTGAATGGCAAAATAAAACTGGAGGCAACACAAGGTGAAAGTTCTTCTTTGATACAACAAGACGCTAGAATTTGGAATACACTGTCCATGTGGTGACTGCAGACCGAATATTATTCTATACCTAACTAAAACTCTGATCTTGTGCTCTTCCGGTTTGCGCGTTTTTTCTCTTTGCGCATAAACGGTACGCGATAGCGCTACGATTTTTCGTCAGCTCGCTCACCGTTCTAGGTAGGGAGGTAGGGAGTGGGGAATAGAGGGAGAGGAGGGCAGTGGTGGAGGTGAGGAGTGGAGGAGGTGGGGATATAGGGATAGGAGGAGGGTAGGGAAGGGAGAGGAGTTGTGAAGGGAGGGAGTGACTGAGGGTAGGGGAAAGGAGAGGGAGAGAGAGGTGAGGGAGGGATTGGCGGTTGGGGAGGAGGAGAGGGGAAAGAAGAGGGAGGGTGAAGAGGAGGTGAAAGAGTGCTAGGGATGAGGGGAAATGAGCTGCGCCTGTGCAGTTGGGGACTATGGGCGAGTGGTGGAATATTGCGTTGGGGGACCAAGCCTCCTGTGTGACAGGGAACCAACGGGCCCCACTTAGTCTAGTCTTTCATAAAGGGGGAGAAGGGAGGTGGAGAACATAGAACGCAGAACAGTACAGCACAGGAACAGGCTCTTTAGGTCACAATGTCTATGCCAAGTACAATGTCAGACTAAACTAATCTCCTCTGCCTGCATGTGATCCATATTCCTGCATATCCATCTGCCTATCTAAAATCCTCTTTAAATGTCCGTCTCCAGTGTGTTCCGGGCACGATGTTAAAAAAAAAACATGCCCCGCACATCTCCTTTCAACTTTAGACGCAAGAACTTGCAGATGCTGTGAAGTGGGCGCATGGGCGCATGGGCGCGGCTCTTCTAGAGTGTGCGCATGTTCAGGACATTTCCGGAGTATGCGCATGTGCGAAGTATTTCGGGCGGGAAAGGCCTGCGCAATCAGCCATGTTTGCGTTTCTGAGTTTATGTATTATAGAAATAAGTTGCTTTCAAGCTTAAATAAAGTTAAGTAAATTACGAGTAGTATAAATTTTCATTTGCCTCACAAAATGCTGGTTTGCAAAAATGACACAAAGTGCTGGAGTAACTCAGCAGGTCAGGCAGCATTCCGAAGAACACCGGTGACGCTTCGGGTCTGAGAAAGGGTCTTGACCCAAAATGTTACCTGTCCATGTCCTCCAGAGATGCTGCGTGACCTGCTGAGTTACTCCAGGACTTTGTGGTCTTTTTCTTCCTTTAAACTGTGCCCCTTTAAGCTATGTCCACCAGTCTTTGACATTGCCATCCTAGGAACATGATTCTGACCATCTCTTCTACCCAGGTTTCTCCTGATATATCTATCAGGTCTCACCTCAGCCTCAAAAACTCTGGACAAAACAATCCAAGTTTGTCCAACCACTCTTTATAGCTAATACCCTCCAACTTAGGCAGAAATAATTGAAAAAGAAGAAAAATACAAATATTGTGGGCAAAAAGCAGGGCAAACTGAACTGCCGCATAGAACACTAAAGGGCCTGTCCCACTTGCATGCGATTGCGTGCGTTTGGCGCGACCAAACGGAAGCGGAGTTCACGCGAAGTTCGCGCTAAGTTCGCGCGTGACGTCATTTGCGTCATGCGTATCATCAGCTGGACAGGAGGCGGGCCAACTGAATTTGGGTGTCGCACGGCGTCAAGACGCTGCGTACGACCGCAATGCGTCTGCGTGCCGACAGGCCGTTGGCGCGTGAAGATTTCGGCCACTGCAAGAATTTCGGAGCCCCGCGCGATGTCGGGACCAGCCCCGCACAACTCCGCGCTTCTAAGTGGGACCGGCTCCGCGCGGCCATACAGGGCCCGTACGCCTCAAGCGACCACGAGGTCGCGTAATTAGCGAGCCAAGGTCGCGTAAAGTGGGACAGGCCCTTAAGACTCAACGGGCTAAATGATAAAATGTAGAAACCAGGAACTGCAGATGTGGTTCACACAAAAGGACATAAAGTGCTCGCATAATATAGCGGGTCAGGTAGCATCTCTGGAGAACAAGGATAGGCGGCGTTTCAGGATAAGACCCTTCAGACTGATTGTGGGTGGGGGATAAAGGGGAGAGGCAGAACAAAGCGTGGCAGGTAATTGGAGCGGATTTTTTTTGATAAGCAGATGGTTGGAACAAAGGTCGCAGATTAGTGGGAGGCACAACGGCACAGTTGGTGGAGGTGTTGCCTCACAGCGCCAGCTGCCCGGGTTTGATCCTAACCTAGGCAGCTGATGTTGTCTCTGTGGAGTTTGCACATTTGCCATGTGACCGCGTGGGTTCCCCCCCCGCCCCCCCCGAGAACTCCAGTTACCTCCTACATCCCAAAGACGTGCGGGTTTGTACAGGGTGGATGAGAAAGTAGGATAATATAGAACTAGTATGTACGAGTAGTCAGCATGGACTCGATGGGTCGAAGGGCCTATTTCCATGCTGTGTCTGCAAACCAAACTCCAAACTAAAAAAAACAGAAGGTGTGAGACAGGTTTGAAGAGTTGTGAAGCCATAGGGAGGAAAGTAGCAGGTGGGTGTAGGAAGAGGGGGGAATGGAAACATGTGGTGGACAGAATAGGAAAGGGGGCTCTGGGGGGGGGGGGGGGAGAGGGGAGGGTGTGGTTGGGAAGTTAGTAAGAGGTTACAATTGATTGGAGAATTCCATGCAATGATGGCTTCTGTCATCAGTCTGTTTGCTTATGAATAATACCATCACCCTCACGCCAACCACCGCAACTAAACACAACACCGCGGCAATTATTCAAAGGTCAGAAACTCTGTTCTCATCTGCTTTCATCACAAGTCTTCCCCTGACAAGCAAAGTAGGTGTAAGCTTGCCTCCATTACTCCAGGATGGTAATTGAAAACCGCCACATTTATTTACAAGAAGAGATAACACAGTAGGTTCGTGACAGTAATCAAATGCGAATGCTCAAGACAGGCTTCGAAACCTTTCAAGCTTGGCTTAAATAATTGGATGTGTCGGAAGGAACAGCAGATTCTGGTTTACTCCGAAGATGGACACAAGAAGCTGCAGTAACTCAGCGCGTCGGGCAGCATCTCTGGAGAAAAGAAATAGGTGATGTTTCGGGTCGAGGCCCTTCTTCAGACCTTGAGTTAGGGGAGAGGGAACAAATGAATGAAAGGTTTCCAAAAAAGTAACAATGAGCAACGAAAGGTGGGGCCCACAATGATCCATTGTTGATAGACACAAAATGTTGGCGTAACTCAGCATCTCTGGATAGAAGGAATGGGTGACATTTTTCTTCTGAGGTGATGTTTGCCTTTTCTCCGCACATCCTCTACACATCCACTCTATCCAGGCCTTTCAATATTACCCCTTCATCCTTCTAAACTCCAACGAGTGCAGGCCCAACGCCATCAAATGCTCATCGTATGTTAAACCAGTCATCCCTGGAATCATTCTCATAAACCTCCCCTGGATGTCCTCCAACGCCAGCACATCCTGCCTCAGAGAAGATTAGTTTAGTCCAAAAATTGCTCACAATACTCCATATGCCTTCTGACCAGTGTCATATAAAGCCTCAACATTATATCAATGTTTTTTTTAATATTCTAGTGCTCTGGAAGTAAATACTAACATTGGCATTTGCCTTCCTTACTAACGATTCAACTTGCAAATTAACCTTTTGTGAATCCAAGTCCCTTTGCACCTCGGATTTCTGAATCCTCCCCCCATTTAGAAAACAGTCTATGCCTTTATTCCTACCACTGAAATGCATGACTGCACAGTTTGAGTGACAAAATTGAGTGATATCCTCCTTAAAACTCCCTCTCCTCTCACCTTAAGCCTGCGCCCTCCACTTTTGGAATCCCCTACCCTGGGGAAAAAGACCGTGAGCATTTACTTTATTCATGGCCCTCCCTCCATGTGGACCTCGACAAGCCCAAGGTGCCCTCTCTCAGATGAGATATTTAGCAGAACCCAAGTGTGTCCTCCCAAATGGCGACAATAGATTAAACCGGATCTATTAAAAAATAAAGTGTTCTGTAATGTTTCCCTCTTCTGGAAGACAAAATGGAGTGTGGCATCACTCAATTTGTTTTCAATGTCTCTGGCAATAAGTTGAAAGCAAATCAAGTGCTTATTAAGTAAAACACAAAGTGCTGAAGTTTGCTCAGTACGGCTTAATCAACTGCAATGTGATTTTGTGAGTATTCCTCAATACTCTGGCCATCCAACGTTTTTCATAGCAGCTAAAATAATATGGAATTGATAAGAGCTGCAATAAAAGAATAATATAAAGAGACAAGAAAGAAAAACGCTTGCTGTGGTTCAAATGGCACAATTGTGCATTTAATCATATTTACAATTAGGCTGGTGTTCGAGGCGGAGATCGAGAGATCTAAAATGGGTTTTGCATTAAGCTAAAAAGATATTGACGATGTCAGCAGCGTTGACAGACAAAGAAAAGGCTTAAGTTTTGAATTTCTAACCTCATTCTCTTGCTGATCCACCCCCCCAACTCAGAGAATTAGTTCCTCTCTAATGAATGGACTGAGACTTCTTATCTCCCAGAGCAGAAATGAATTCCTACCAAATTTCAAAATCTCAGGGAAGAAACTCATTCCTGTGAATGATTAGCTGCTCTAATCAGAAAATTACTGCACAGAATTCACATGGCACATCTCACTATCTTACTCGCTCTCATGGGACAGAGAATCCCACTTAACTGTTTAGGTGCCACATTCCTGCACATCGCCCAGGCACAATGGGGGAACAAAGGACACAAGTGATGGCAGAGGACGGCACGCTTTAGGTTTAGTTTAGAGATACAGCACGGACGTGGTCCGCACCAACCAGCGATCCCCGCACATCAACACTACCCTACACGCACGAGGGACAATTCACATTCATACCAGGCCTGTTAACTGACAAACCTGTACGTCTTTGGAGTGTGGGAGGAAACCGAAGATCTATGCGAAAATCACGCGGTCACGGGGAGAAGGTACAAACTCCGTACAGGCAGCACCCGTAGTCGGGATTGAACCTGAGTCTCTGGCGGTTGTAGGCGCTGTAAGGCAGCAACTCTACCGCTGCGCCACCGTGCCGCCCCACTGTTGTAGAGGGAGGGGAGCAGCAGTCACTGTTACAGTGGGAGGGAAAGGGAGCAAGAGACTACATCCATCTACAGGGCGACACAGTGGTGACACAGTGGCGCAAGCGTGGCACACTGCGCAGCGGTAGAGTTGCTGCCTTAACAGTGCCAGAGTTCCGGGTTCGATCCTAACCACGGGTGCTGTTTGGACGATGGGTATACATTCCCCCCATGACTATGTGGGTTTTCTCCGAGTGCTCCAGTTTCCTCCCACATCCCTAAGACGTACAGGTTTGTAGCTTAATTGGCTTTGATAAAATTGTAAATTGCCCCTAGTGTGTAGGATAGTGTTCTAGGGATAGTGGGGTGATCACTGGTCAGCATGGACTCGATGGGTCGAAGGGCCTGTTTCTGCAGTAAAGTCTTGTCTAATAACGTTTTGTGCAGAATAAAGTCCGGCAGAGTCCAAATAAAGCTAGTCTGCGAGCTAGATGGGAGGTTTGGACCGCTCTCTAGTTGGTGATAAGATGGTTCAGTTGTTTGATAACAGCTGGGAAGAAACTGTTCCTGCATCTCGAGGTGCAACTTGACCACTGGGTTTGTCGTGACTTCAGTTCTAAAATAGTGAATAATCAATTTCCTTTTAGTTCCGAAGATCAACTTTACTCATGCAGGATGCTTTCTGAGGAGAAATTGCAGCATTGTAGTGAGGGAGGCTGAAAGTGTCAAAGATATTGATTCATTGATGGATTGAAAGATACAGCACAGAAACAGGTCCTTCGGCCCACTGAGTCCACACCGACCATCGATCACCCATTCACACTAGTTCTACGTAATCCAACCTTCTCATCCATTCACCAAACATTAGGCTCCTCTTTACAGAGGCCAACTAAACTACAAACCTGCACATCTGCGGAATGTGGGGGGAAACCAGAGTACCGGGCTGAAACCCATGCGGACACAAGGAGAACATTAAAACTCCATACAGACAGCACCCCAGATCAAGCTCGAGCCAAGAAATCTGGCGCTGTGAGGCAGCAGTTCTACCAGCTGCGCCACAATGTTGCCCAAGGAATGATGCAGCCATGTATGGCAGAGATCTGATGGAGATTTGATCTTTTGTGGGCCTGTCAACCATCGAAGCGATCAAACAGGCAGCCAACGTCATCAGAGACCCACCCCACCCTGGCTACGCACTCATATCACTCCTGCCATCGTGAATAAGATATAGGAGCCTGAAAACTTCTGATTCAGAATCAGCTTCTTCCTTAAGGGCCTGTCCCACCAGCATGCGATTGCATGCGTCTAGCGCGACCAAACGTGGTCGCTTGAGGCGTACGGCCGCGCAGGGCCGGTCCCACTTCGAACCGCGGAGGCGTCTGGAGTTCTGAATTTGGACGTCGCACGGCGTTGGACGGTTACGTCATCACGCAACGGCACGCCGGGCGGTGACGTCATTGCGCAACGCCACGCGCTAGGCGTACGACGTCAAGACGCTGCGTACGCCCTCAATGCGCCTGCGGGCCGTCAGGCCGTTGGCGCGCGGAATTTTCGGACAGTGCAGGATTTTCAGCCCCGCGCGATGTCGGGACTAGCCCCGCACAACTCCATACGCCTCCGCGGTTCGAAGTGGGGCCGGCCCCGCGCGGCCGTACGCCTCAAGCGACCACGTTTGGTCGTGCTAGACGCATGTAATCGCATGCTGGTGGGACAGGCCCTTTACAGTCATCAGGCTATTGAACACTACAAACTCCAAATAATCTTTGAACTACATAGACTTGACGGCATTGGTTTTGTCTTTCTGCATAATTATAGTTTGTTTATATATCTATCTATCTAATATAATATTAAACTATGATCTTTTGTGTGTGTGTGTGTGTGTGTGTGTGTGTGTGTGTGTGTGTGTGTGTGTGTGTGTGTGTGTGTGTGTGTGTGTGTGTGTGTGTGTGTGTGTGTATGTGTGTGTGTGTGTGTGTGTGTGTGTGTGTGTGTGTGTCTGTGTGTGTGTGTGTGTGTCTGTGTGTGTGTGTGTGTGTGTGTGTGTGTGTTTTCATATGTGATTCACATCTCCTCGAAAACCCGACGCGCTAACGGTGAAATTTTTACATATCCCGGTAGAGATTTACCTCATGATCTCAAAAATCGCCTCATCTGAAAATTTGATTCTTAATTTCCTGAGATCTTTTACTAAAATTGTTCACCAATCTGAGATATTTTTTGAAGTTAATGAGCTGAAGTTAACAAGCTGGTGAAGTCTGCTCTGCTCCTCGCGGCCCGCTGCGCAGTTTTAAATACGATGCCGGCTGGGCACTGTTTTCCAGGAATGAAGTCACCACCCTCCCCCTCCCTCCCTCCCCCCCTCCCCCACCAGTTCTTCAAAAGATGCAGAAAGAACGAGCAAGTGGGCTTCCGAAATCACCCGAGGTCACGAGCACTCACGAGCACACATGAGCTTCCCGGATTGCTTTTCAAGAACTTTCTCCTCGCGACCTGCTGCGCTATGTTCCACGCGCAGCGAGTGAAGTCACCCCGCCCCCTCCCTCCCATTGCTACCGCTCCTCCCCGCTCAGTCCCGCTGCTACCCGCCCCCTCCCCATTGCTACCTGCTCCTATCCTGCTCCTCCCCCTGCTGCTACCCGCTACCCCGCTGCTAACAGCTCCTCCCCACACTTCCCCACCACCCGCCCGCTCCCTCCCGCTCTCCCCCCTGCTGGTAGCCTCTCCCCCTCCTCTCTCCTCCCTCTCCCCCTCTAACCCCCTCCCCCCTCACCCCGCTCCTTTACCCCCATCACCCCCTATCTCCCCCCACATCGCCCCCTCCGTCCCCCCTATCCCCCCTCCTCTCCCCCTCCTCTACCCCATTCCACCTTCTCCCCCTCCTCTCCCCTCCTCTCCCCCTCACCTCCTCCCCCCCACTCCCCCCTCCTCTCCCCACCCCCCTCTCTCCCCCCACTCCCCCTCACTCCCCCCTCTCCCCCCCTACTCTCTGCCTCCCCTCCCACCCCCCCGACCTCCATCCCCCTTCCCGTTCCCCCTTCCCCCTATCTCCCCCTTCCCCCTCCCCCCTCACCCCCTCCCCCTCAACTCCCCCCTCTCCTCCTCTCCTCCCCCCTCTCGCCTCCTTTAAACCCTCTCCTCCCCCTCTCTTCCCCTCTCCCCCCTTCCTCTCTCCCCCCCTCTCCCTCCGCCCCCCTCCTCTCCCCCATCCTCTCTCCCCCTCCTCTTCCCCTTCCTCTTCCCCCCATCTTTCCCCTTCCTCTCCCCCTCTTCTTCCCCCCTTCCTCCCATCTTCCCCCTCTCCCTCCCCCCTCCTCTCTCCCCCCTTCCATATGATTTATGTTTACATTCAGTCACAGAGGAACGGTGCCGAGCTGAAACGTCACCCATCCTTTTTCTCCAGAGATGCTGCCTGACCCATTGAGTTACAACATCACCTTGTATCTACCTTCAGTATATACCAGCATCTGCAGTTCCTTTCCACACACTAACGTTACATATTCTGTAGTACTGTTGCTAGTAATAATGTCATTGCTCTGTCTGCGACGTATGACAATAAAACACTCCCGACTCTTCACTCTTGAAGCCCCTGTTATGAAGCGTAATGAAGATTTCCAAAGGCAACCAGTAGATGAATTTCCGAGGGCAACCAAGTTTGAAGTGTGTTCTCCTCAGTATCCCCTGCTGCCTGCACCCCACTTGGAAATGTTGCATGGTGATAATCATGCCGTTCAACCTCGAAGCGGACAAATATATCTGGCGATTCATGGAGCAACAGTTCAGACACTGGGAGGACAGTCAAGGAGACTCTCGAGAAAACCAAGGAGCAAGAACATCCCTCCATAGTTACCACAGGTGGATTTGTCTCCTTTCCCGAAGATTGGCGCGGCACGGTGGCGCAGGTGGAAGACTTTCGACCTCAGAGCACCAGACACCTGGATTTGATCCTCACCTTCGACGCTGTCTGAGAGGAGTTTGCACGTTCTCCCTGTGACCGTGTAGGTTTCCCCTGAGTGCTCTGTTTTTACTCCCACATCCCAAACACGTGTGGGTTTGTAAGTCCATTGATCTTTATAAATTGCCCCGAGCGATTGTGTATGGAGCAGTTACAAAAGTGGGATGAAATAGAACTCGTGTGAGCTATAGTCACCGAGGATAATGTGGGCCGAAGGGCCTGCTTCCATGCTGTATCTTTCAATTTTCCCCTAGCCCCTACCTCTCGCAAAGGGCACCAGCCAACCATCTATATGTATCATCAATCAAATTGAAAATTCAGCTCCGTAAATTGATTATTGGCATCTGGAAATTGATTGATTGGTCAATCGGTCGATTGATCAATCGATTCATCCATCAATTCATACATTGGTTGATACATTATTGTCACATGTACTTGGAATAGTGTAATTCTTTGTTTTGTATACAATACACAAGTTTGCATAGTCAAGGGCACAGAGAAAGATACAAAAGTATTCAATATAGTCCCGTATATAGAAGATACAAAAGTATTCAATATAGATTTCCATCTCACCCCCCTTTGTGTGCAGGTGAGGAGATGAGAAAGTGGGATAACACGGAACATTTTCCCTTTCCCAGTGCTTTTGAAGCTTCCTTATATACTCAGACAATATTTTTAAAAACGCTTCTGGAGATGGGAAATCATTACAACTATTTAGCAAATAACTAGATGGCCATTACCTAAATCCTGTTTGGAGCTCAACCTGTGAGGAGGCCCTGGGGAGAAGGAGCCAAAAGCACAAAGAGTGGATAACACCAGCAACCCTCAACACAATCCAACAGAGGAGAAAGTGAACAACACAAGAACAAGAGCTGAAAAGGCTTTGGCCCAAAAGGAGTACAGCAGATGCCACAAAGAAGTACGAAAGAACATCAGGAGGGACAAGGGAACACAGGTGGAGAGGCTAGCCAAAGAGGCAGAAATTGCAGTGACTCAAAGGAACATGAGGGAGTTATATACCAACACAAGGAAATTGTCCGGGACATATCTGCATAGTAATAAACCAATTACAGACAAGAATGGTCAACTGCTTTCAACCCAGGAGGCGCAGCTCGACAGATGGGTAGAACATTTCGAAGAAGTCCTAAACAGGCCACCTCCGGCTGTACAGACACACATTCCCAAAGCCAGGATACCACTACAAATTAAGTGTGACAGACCAACAAAATCAGAAATAAAGGCTGCAATCAAGCAACAGAAAACTGGCAAGGCTGCTGGCCCTGACAATATTCCACCTGAAGCCCTGAAAGTAGATATAGACTCATCAACTCATCAACGCTTCTTTGGGAGAATTTGGGAAGAGGAAAAGACACCCATAGAATGGGCAGAGGGATACATCGTGAAACTGCCAAAAAGAAAATGTGACAACTATCGAGGGATCACCCTACTTTCTGTACCCAGTAAAATTCTCAACCGGGTCATCCTCAACCGTCTTCAGGAAGCTGCAGACAAGAGGCTACGGGACCAGCAAGCAGGATTCAGGAAGGATCGCTCATGCACAGACCACATAGCATCATTACGCATCATCATTGAGCAGTCTATTGAATGGAACATGTCCCTGCACATCAACTTCATCATCTTTGAGAAAACGTTTGGCAGCTTAGACAGGACAACACTATGGTGCCTAATGGACCACTATGGAATTCCCAAGGCCTCGCGGCCTAACAGCATGGAATGGAGCGGCCTTTCCCGGAGTCGGTCCCGGAGGATCAGCAGCTGGCGCAGCGTGGACTTTTCCATCGCGGAGTGGGCGAACCCTTGCCGGGAGTCGCCAGAGAGGAGCGCTCCGAATGCTGTCCTGGTGACTTTGGCACCGTGGGGGCTGTGGTCCGCAGAGCTTCTTGCCACCGGCGTGGGGTGGACTTACCATCCGGAGCTTGGGATCCCTTGCCGGGGATCGCCGGAGAACAGCTCCGACCACCGGCCCGCAGCCTACAACATCCTGAAGCCGCGTTCTCCGGTAGGAAAGTGCCGATTCGGGACCTCCAAGCCGTGGAGTATGTTTGACCGTCCCGAGTTTTGAACATCCTGACGAGAGGGCCTGTACATCGGGCTGTCCGTAGCGGCGACTACAGAGGGTTTATGGCCCCGACCACGGGTGAACAAAGGAGGAGGACTGACTAAACTTTGTTGCCTTCCACCACAGTGAAGAATGCTGTTGTGGATGTTTGTGTTACATTTTATTGTGTATTGTGTGTTCTTTTAAGTGTATCGCTGCTGGCAAATTCATTTCAATACACCTTTGGGTGCATGTGACAAATAAAATTGACTTTGATCATAAACTTAATCATAAACACGTATGATGGAACCTCATGCAAAGTTATACATGCAGGCCAGCTCTCTCAGAGCTTTAGTGTCAGGACGGGCGACAAGCAGGAATGTCTATTGTCGCCATTACTGTTCATCCTGGCAATTAACTGAACCATGATGGAAACAACTGAAGGGAAAATAAATGGAATTCAGTGGACAATGTGGGAGCAGCTCGATGATCTTGACTTTGCAGATGACATAGCTCTCCTTTCACACACACAGATACAAATGCAGTAGAAGACGGACAGACTCTCACAAGCTGCAATAAAACTTGGTCTTACACCCAATACAGCAAAGACACAGGTGATGAGGATCCACTCCAAAACCAACAACCCTAACCTTGTGCACAGCACTGCTCTAGAGGAGGTAGAAACATTCACATACCTAGGCAGTGTTGTGGACATCACCGGAGGGGCGGAGGCAGACATAAGAAGTAGACTCAATAAGGCTAGGGTGGTGTTTAACATGCTCAGGAGGATCTGGAGCTCACAACACATCTCAATCAACACCAAAATACGCATCTTTAACTCAAATGCGAAACAGGTGCTGCTGTATGGATCAGAGACATGGAAAACAACAAAACTCACTACAAACAGGCTACAAACATTCATTAACACCTGCCTTAGGAGAATACTTAACATCTGGTGGAGAGACAAAGTAAGCAATGTGGACCTGTAGAAATGAACAAGCCAGGAGCCCATTGACGTACAAATTCGGAGGAGAAAATGGAGTTGGATTGACCCTCAGGAAACCTGCCACAAACATCACCCACCCGGCAAGCATGAAATGGAACCCCCAAGGTCCAGACAGAAATGTCTGAGAGTGGGCTCAACTGGGGAGATCTTGAAAGAACTGCCATCAACCGAGTGAGGTGGAGGACATTTGTCAAAGGCCAATGCTCCCTGGAGGAGCAAAGGGCTTAAGAAGAAGAAGAAGATCAACGTGTGAAAGAGTGATCGATGGTTGGAATGGAATCAGTGGGCCGAAGGGCCTGTTACAATGCTGCATCTGCCAAACTAAAACTAATTGATCATGTTCATCCAAAATACGAATGAAGAAATAGTGGGTTTAATACTGGAGTTCAACAGCCAAGTTTCAGAACTTCAGTTATGTTACCATACTGCCAACACCTGGTTGATTGTTTTAGTTGAGATGTGGTTCACCATTTCAATAAACTTACTACGTTTAGTTTAGGTTAGAAATAAATTGCGGAAACAGGCACTTCGTCCCTCCGACTCCACGCCGCCCAAAGATCCCTGCACACCAACACTATCCTATACACACTTGGGACAATTTACAATTTTACCTTGCCAATTAGCCTACAAACCTGTATGGCTTTGGAGTGTGGGAGGAAACCGAAACACCCGGGGAAAACCCACGCCGGTCACGGGGAGAACGTTAAAAACTCAATACAGCAGAACCTGTAGTCAGGATTGAACCCAGATCTCTGGCGCTGTAAGGCAGCAGCTCTACCACTGCGTTACCGTGCTGCCCGTGTTCTCTATCTCTCAATAATGTGTCCTCAATAGTTCTTTCTACACTGTCAACAATTAGCCCCTTTACTTCCTCTCTGTCAATAATATTGCTTTTTAACTCAGCGAAGTCAAAAAAATCAATTTTCAGAATTAATATTTAATTTTCCTTCTAAAAGCATTCAGTTATTTAATATTTCCCTCTCTACCACATACTTTTGACTTCTTGTCGGCCTTGAACCATGCTAAAACTAATCACTTACTGTAATCATTCTCACAGGACCATGAGTGAATATTATGCCTGAATTATTTATTTGCATCTAGTCCTCTTTTCCTGTTTCTTGACCCTTCCCAATAAACTCAGGCAAAATCAAAAAAAAGGCTTCAGGGGACAGGAAATCAATAACACAATTTGACAAATAACTGGATGTTCATCAAAGTGTGAAAGGGTGATCGATGGGCCAAAGGGCCTGTGAGCATGCTATATCTCTAAACCTAAATCCAAATGATCTTGTTCATTGAGGATACGGATACAGAAGTTGCGAAGAAGATTGAACTTTATTGCCTTCCATCACAGTGAGGAATGTGCAATCCACTGAGATGGATGTGTATGTTAACTTTTATGTGTTGTTTGTCTTGCTGCTTTTCACTTAGTATGGTTGTACGGCAACTCAAATTTCACTGTACCTTAACTGGTACATGTGACAATAAACTGACCTTGAAACCTTGGATTTAAGCTTGAGGTTGAGCAGCCAAATTTTAGAACTTTAACGAGGTCATCATATGCGCCCAAGACCTGGTTCTTTTTTTAGTTGAGACGCGGTTCACTATCTCAATGAACTCGCTATGTTTTCTATCTTGGCTAGCACGCAACAAAAGCTTTTCACTGTACCTCAGTACACGTGACAATAAACTAAACGCAAACGCATACTCGTCTCTCAACAATAACCATATAACCATAACAGCACGGAAACAGGCCATCTCGGCCCTTCAAGTCCGTGCCGAACATTACAATTTTTTTTTTTTTTTTTTTTTTTTTTTAAATTAAAAATAAATACTTCCCCCTAGTCCCATCTACCTGCACTCAGACCATAACCCTCCATTCCTTTCCCGTCCATATACCCATCCAATCTATTTTTAAAGGATAACATCGAACCTGCCTCCACCACTTCCACTGGAAGCTCATTCCACACAGCTACCACTCTCTGAGTAAAGAAGTTCCCCTAATGTTCCCCCTAAACTTCTGTCCCTTAATTCTCAAGTCATGTCCCCTTGTTTGAATCTTCCCTACTCTCAATGGGAAAAGCTTATCCACGTCCACTCTGTCTAACCCGCTCATAATTTTAAAGACCTCTATCAAGTCCCGTCTTAACCTTCTGCGCTCCAAAGAATAAAGACCTAACTTGTTCAACCTTTCTCTGTAACTTAGTTGCTGAAACCCAGGCAACATTCTAGTAAATCTCCTCTGTACTCTCTCTATTTTGTTGACATCCTTCCTATAATTAGGCGACCAAAATTGTACTCCATACTCCAGAATTGGCCTCACCAATGCCTTGTACAATTTTATGGGAACTATGCACAGTTATTCCTAGATCCCTCTGTTCAACTGCATTCCTCAATTCGCTACCATTTACCGTGTACGTCCTATTTTGATTTGTCCTGCCGAGATGTAGCACCTCACATTTGTCAGCATTAAACTCCATCTGCCATCTTTCAGCCCACTCTTCCAAATGGCCTAAATCTCTCTGTAGACTTTGAAAATCTACTTCATTATCCACAACACCACCTATCTTAGTATCATCTGCATACTTACTAATCCAATTTTCCACACCTTCATCCAGATCATTGATGTACATGACAAACAACAGTGGACCCAACACAGACCCCTGAGGCACCCCACTAGTCACTGGCCTCCAACCTGACAAACAGCCATCCACCATTACTCTCTGGCATCTCCCATTCAGCCACTGTTGAATCCATCTTGCTACTCCACCATTAATACCCAACAATTGAATCTTCTTAACCAACCTTCCATGAGGAACCTTGTCAAAGGCCTTACTGAAGTCCATATAGACAACATCCACTGCTTTACCCTCATCAATTTCCCTAGTAACCTCTTCGAAAAATTCAAGAAGATTAGTCAAGCATGACCTTCCAGGCACAAATCCATGTTGACTGTTCCTAATCAGACCCTGCTTATCCAGATGCTTATATATATTATCTTTAAGTATCCTTTCCATTAATTTGCCCACCACTGACGTCAAACTAACAGGTCTATAATTGCTAGGTTTACTCTTCGAACCCTTTTTAAACAACGGAACAACATGCGCAGTACGCCAATCCTCCGGCACTATTCCTGTTTCTAATGACATTCTAAATATTTCTGTCATAGCCCCTGCTATTTCTACACTAACTTCCCTCAATGTCCTAGGGAATATCCTGTCAGGACCTGGAGACTTATCCGTTTTCATATTTTTCAAAAGTGTCCGCACCTCCTCTTCTTTGAATCTCACAGTTTCCATTGCTACTCTGCTCGTTTCCCTTACCTCACATAATTCCATATCCTTCTCCTTCGTGAATACCGAAGAAAAGAAATTGTTCAATATCTCCCCCATCTCTTTTGGCTCTGCAGATAGCTGTCCACTCTGACTCTCTAATGGACCGATTTTATTCCTTGTTATCCTTTTGCTATTAATATAGCTGTAGAAACCCTTTGGATTTACCTTACTTGCCAAAGCAACCTCATATCTTCTTTTAGCTTTTCTAATTTCTTTCTTAATATTCTTTTTACATTCTTTATACTCCTCAAGCACCTCATTTACTCCATGCTGCCTATAATTATTGTAGATCTCTCTCTTTTTCCGAATCAAGTGTCCAATTTCCCTTGAAAACCATGGCTCTTTCCATTTTTTACTATTTCCTTTCAACCGAACAGGGACATAAAGATTCTGTACTCTTAAAATTTCACCCTCAAATGTCCTCCATTTTTCTTCTACATCCTTCCCATAAAACAACATGTCCCAATTCACTCCTTTTAAATCCTTTCGCATCTCCTCAAAGTTAGCCTTTCTCCAAACAAAAATCTCAACCCTAGGTCCAGTTCTGACCCTCTCCATAATTATATTGAAACTAATGGTATGGTGATCACTGGACCCGAAGTGCTCCCCGACGCATACCTCCGCCACCTGCCCTGTCTCATTTCCTAACAGGAGGTCCAGCACTGCCCCTTCTCTAGTAGGTACCTCTATGTATTGCTGCAAAAAACTATCTTGCACACATTTTACAAACTCCAAACCATCCAGCCCTTTTACAGAATGTGTTTCCCAGTCTATGTGTGGAAAATTGAAATCTCCCACAATCACTACCTTGTGCTTACTACTAATATCTGCTATCTCCTTACATATTTGCTCTTCCAATTCTCGCTCCCCATTTGGCGGTCTATAATACACCCCTATAAGTGTTGCTACACCTTTCCCATTTCTCAGTTCCACCCAAATAGCCTCCCTAGACGAGCCCTCTAATCTATCCTGCCAAAGCACTGCTGTAATATCTTCCTTGACAAGCAATGCAACACCCCCACCTCTTGCCCCTCCAATTCTATCACCCCTGAAGCAACGAAATCCTGGAATATTTATTTGCCAATCACAGCCCTCCTGCAACCATGTTTCACTGATCGCCACAACATCATACTTCCAGGTGTCAATCCAGGCTCTAAGCTCATCCACCTTTCTTACAATGCTCCTAGCATTAAAATATACACATTTAAGAAACCCACCACCACTTATTCTCTGTTTATTATCTTTTTCTTCTTTCTCCCCTACATTTTGGGTCCAAGTGCTTCCCTTCTCTGCCTCCTGCCTCCCACATTTTCCACTAGCTTTCTCTATTTGAGTCCCTCACCCCAACCGTTCTAGTTTAAAGTCTCCCCAGTAGCCTTTGCAAATCTTCCCGCCAGGATATTGGTCCCCCTCGGGTTCAAGTGCAACCCGTCCTTTCTGTACTCCTCAATAGTTCCTCAGTCTACACTGTCAACAATTACCCCCCTATACTTCATCGCTGTTAATATTACTGCTCTTTTACTTAAAGAGCATTCAAAAAATTAATTTTCAGAATCAATATTTGTATTTTCTTCTACAAACACTGTTATTTGTTATTTCCCATCTCAACCACTCACCCATTTTGACTTGTCGGCCTTGACCAGTCTAAAACTAATCACTTACTGTAATCTTTCTCACAGGACCATGGGTAAATATTGTGCCTGAATTATTTATTTACATCCACTCCCCTTTTCCTGTCTCATGACCCTTCTTTATAAACTCAGGCAAAATCAAAAAAGGCTTCAGGAGATGGGAAACCAATACAACAACCTGACAGACAAATAACATCAAAGTGCGTGATTTTAATTTTAATCTAATACAGCCATAAAGTATAGAAGCTGATAAAGTTGTCCATGTAGGCTAGTCCCATTTGCCTAAGTTTGACCCATACCACGGTGAACCTTTCCTATCCATGCATCTGTCTAAATCTATTTTAAACATTGCAACTGTACCTTCCTCTGGCAACTCATCCCATGTACCCACCAATCTGTGTGTGAAAATGTTGCCCATCACTTCCCTTATAAATCTTTCCCCTCTCACTTTTAATCTATGCCCCTTGTTTTAGACTCCCCCCTACCTGGGAAAAAACGTGACATAGAAACATAGAAACAAGTCACTATCCACCTTAAAATCCCCTGGTGATTTTATATAGTCTATATATTTTAACATTGTCTTCCGTGGGACCTTTCAGTTAGTTTCATATTCCATAACTACAGAAAGATGCAAAACAGCAGACAGCTGTGGCCAATCCATATTTTTTTTTAGTGCGGCACAGTGCCGTAGAGCTGCTGCCTCACAGAGCCAGAGACCCGGGTTCGATTCTGACCTGTCTGTGTGGAGTTAGCACGTTCTCTCTGTGACCACGTTGGTTTCCTCTGGATGGTCAGGTTTGCTCCCTCGTCCCAAAGATGTGGGGGTTTGTGGACTAATTGGTCACTGTAAATTGCCGTGAAGTGTGGGGAGCAGATGCAAATGTGGGATAACACAGAACCAGTGTGAACGGATGATCTATAGTTGGCACGGACTCGGTGGGTCGAAGTGACTGTTTCCACGTTGTATCTCTAAAAGTAAAACTTAAACTGTGGGCCGAAGAGACTGTTCCTGCGCTGTTCTGTTCCATGATCAAATACGATGAGGAAGAAAAGGAAAATGGTTTCTCAATTACAAATGGCGCATAAGTTGGTTTGTAAAAGTGACTCTATTTCTTCAAAAATATTTCATTCGCTGAAAGGTGCTTTTGGACCTCCTGCAAATAAAGTCCTGAATTGAATGTATCTCACTTTGTAGATAATTTACTGAGAGTGGTTGGCTGTTTCTTTTGTTTTGGATTACTTCAGTAAAATTAAATTCCCCAACGGAAAAGGTAGGACTTCATTACCTTGTAAATTATCTATCAAGTGTTGTCAGCTGTGATTAGTTTAATTTAATTTAGAAATACAGTGTAGAAACAGGCCCTTCGGCCCACTGAGTCTGCGATCAACTATACACTAGTTCTATCCCACACACTGGGGACAATTTGCAGAATCTAATTGACCTACAAACCTGCACGTCTTTGTCGTGTGGGAGGAAACCCGAGCACCCGGGGAAAACCCACGCAGTCACAGTGAGAACATACAAACTGTAGAGACAGTAATCAGGATCAAATCTGTGGAATTCTCTGCCACAGAAGGTAGTTGAGGCCAGTTCATTGGCTATATTTAAGAGGGAGTTAGATGTGTCCCTTGTGGCTAAAGGGATCAGGGGGTATGGAGAGAAGGCAGGTACAGGATACTGAGTTGGATGATCAGTCATGACCATATTGAATGGCGGTGCAGGCTCGAAGGGCCGAATGGCCTACTCCTGTACCTATTTTCTATGTTTCTCTGTACCCGGGTCTATGGCCCAACTCACCTGCTGCGCCACCGTGCTGCCGCTAACATCTATGAACGTTTTGTTAACCATAGCTGCATAAATGCACATATGGTTGTTTGAAAACACTCTCAACTGCATCATTGATCTCTAAACCTGCAGTGATCATCCCCCTCCCATTCCGAATCCGACCTTTCTGTCCTGGGCCTCTTCCATGGCCTGAGTGAGGACCATCGTAAATTGGAGGAGCAGCACCTCATATTTCACTTGGGTAGTTTGCACCCCAGCGGTATGATCATTGACTTCTCTAATTTCAGGTGGTCCCTACTTTCTCCTCCCCTTCTTAGCTCTCCCTCAGCCCACTGTCTCCACCTCTTCCTTTCTTCTTCCCCCCCCCCCCCCCCACATCAGTCTGAAGAAGGGTCTCGACCCGAAACGTTGCCTATTTCCTTCGCTCCATAGATGCTGCCTCACCTGCTGAGTTTCTCCAGCATTTTTGTATACCTTTGATTTTCCAGCATCGGCAGTTCCTCCTTAAACATCTATTGACTCTCCTTTGTCTGTCCTGCTATTTACATCTGCAAAGAAATCCAGCAAATTTGTCAAGCAAGACCACCCTTTCGCAAAGCCATACTGACTTTGGCTTATTTTATCGTGAACTTCTAGGTACTCCGATACCTCATCCTTTATAATAGACTCTAAAATCTTACCAACCACTGAAGTCAGACTAACCGGCCTATAGTTTCCTCTATTTTTCCTTGCTCCCTTTATCAACCACGGGGTAATTTTCCAATCATCTGGGACCACCCCTGACTAGTGATTCCTGAAATATCACCATCAATGCCTCCGCAATCTCTAAGCCACCTCTTTCAGAACCCTAGGGTGCAACCATTTTCCGAGTTGGAAACCATCTTCAAAAAACTCCAGAAGATTAGTCATGATTTCCCCTTTGTAAATCCATGCTGACTCGGACCAATCCTGTTACTGTTATCCAAATGTGCGGCTATCTCATCTTTTATAATTGACTCCAGCATCTTCCCCACCACCGATGTCAGGCTAACTGGTCTGTAATTCCCTGTTTTCTCTCTCCCGCCTTTCTTAAAAAGTGGGATAACATTAGCTACCTTCCAATCCACAGGAACTGATCCTGAGTCTATAGAACATTGGAAAATTATCACCAATGCATCCACGATTTCTAGAGCCACTTCCTTAAGTACGCTGGGATGCAGACCATCAGGCCCTGGGTTAAGCCAGAGATTTAGTTTAAAGCTCTAAATACAGCCCTTGTCATAGATTGGACTTTACTGGACTTTATCTTGCACTAAACGTCATTCACGTTATTCTATTTATCATGTATCTGTACCTTGCGTACGGCTCGATTGTAATCATGTATTGTCTTTCCGCTGTTTGGTTAGCACACAACAAAACACTTTTCACTGTACACGTGACAATAAACTAAACTAAACTAAACTTTTGCAGTTCCTGTTACACTCAAGTATGGTATATACCTGGATGGCAAGCAAATAAATTATTCAATGTATCTGACTACATGTGACAATAATAAACCAATACCAATAACGAATAGAAACAAAGAAACTTAGAAAATAGGTGCAGGAGGAGGCCAATCGGCCCTTCGAGCCAGCACTGCCATTCATTGTGATCATGGCTGATCGTCCCCTATCAATAACCCGTGCCTGCCTTCTCCCCATATCCCTTGATTCCACTGGCCCCTAGAGCTCTATCTAACTCTCTCTTAAATCCATCCAGTGACTTGGCCTCCGCTGCCCTCTGTGCCAGGGAATTCCACAAATTCACAACTCTCTGGGAGAAAACGTTTTTTCTCACCCCAGTCTTAAATGACCTCCCCTTTATTCTAAGACTGTGGCCCCTGGTTCTGGACTCGCCCCACATTGGGAACATTTTTCCTGCATCTAGCTTGTCCAGTCCTTTTATAATTTTATATGTTTCTATAAGATCCCCCCTCATCCTTCTAAACTCCAGTGAATACAAGCCTAGTCTTTTCAATCTTTCCTCATATGACAGTCCCGCCATCCCAGGGATCAATCTCGTGAACCTACGCTGCACTGCCTCAATCACAAGGATGTCCTTCCTCAAATTAGGAGACCAAAACTGTTCACAATACTCCAGATGTGGTCTCACCAGAGCCCGATACAACTGCAGAAGAACCTCTTTACTCCTATACTGAAATCCTCTTGTTATGAAGGCCAACATTCCATTAACTTTCTTCACTGCCTGCTGTACCTGCACGCCAACTTTCAGTGACCGGTGTACAAGGACACCCAGGTCTCGCTGCACCTCCCCCTTGCCAAACCTAACCCCATTGAGATAATAATCTGCCCCCTTGTTTTTGCCGCCAAATCAATACTTGAACTTTAGTTTTAGTTTTAGAGATAGAGCATGGAAACAGGCCCTTCAGCCCACCGATTCCATGCTGACAGACGATCACCTGTACTACTCTCTCTATCCTATACTCTCGGGACAATGTACAGAAGCCAATTAATCTACAATTGCATGTCTTTGGAATGTGGGAGGAAACCGGGCGGAGAACAGACAAACTCCATACAGACAGCACCCGTAGTTAGGATCAAACCCAGGTCTCTGGCGCTGCAAAGCAACAACTCGACCGCTGCACCACAGTGCCGAGGGAATCAAGTGTTGTGGAACGAAGGCAAGAAACTGCAGTTGAGGCACAGAATCGAAGAGCCACGGTCTTACTGAATCGTGAAACAGGCTTGACATATATTAAATTCCTACCTATGCATTTTCATGTTAATGGAAATACTTCCTCACTAATGTGACATAAAACTCTGATGAGAGACAGGGGAGATTTCAAGGTTATAATCTAATCTGGACCTTCAAATGATAGCTGTGTTGAACACAATGCACAAGAAGGGGTTTAGATCATTGGGTCTATCCAAGGCCCATTCCCCCCCTAATTTCCCTGCAACATATTCTCTCTCTCACTGGCCCATAAACCCCTCTTTGATTATTTTGCTGCTTATCATGTTCAGAGATTACTGAGAGAAGTCAATTAACCTACAGCACACCTCTGGTATTTGTGAGTGAACTGTAACACCTGATGGAAAGCCACACAGTTATAGCCCTGTCCCACGGTACGAGTTCATTCCAAGAGCTCTCCCGAGTTTTTAAAAAATCAAACTCGTGGTAAGCACGGAGAATGAAATTAGCGGGTACGTCGCAGCTCGGGGACGTCTCTTAGCGGCTCGTACCGCTGACGGCAGGTACTCGGGAAGACTCGCTAACGGCCAGTAAGCACGGAAGACTCGTGAAGATTTTTCAACGTTGAAAAATGTCCACGAGAGCCCCGAGTACCGACGAGTGGCCATTACCGTAAATCTCCGAGTTTGAATCAGGGCAAACTCGGGAGAGCTCTTGGAATGAACTCGTACCGTGGGACAGGGCTTTTACGCAGGAGGATGATCTTTCAGAGGTGTATAAAATCACAAGAGGAATAGTTCGGGTAAACACAGTCTTTCACCCAGAGTAGGGGAGTCGTGAACCAGAGGACATAGGTTTAAAGTGAGGGGGATCTAAGGAGTAACTTTTTTCACACAAAGGGTGGTGGGTGTATGAATTAGATTGCCAGAGGAGGTAGTTGAGGCAGGTACTATTGCAACATTTAAGAAACACAATTTGACCGGTACATAATTGGACAGGTTTAGAAGGATATGGGCCGTATATACGCAGGCAGATTGGACTAGTGCGGATGGGACATGTTGGCCCGTGTGGGCAAGTTGGGCCTGTTTCCATGCTGTATGATTCTATGAGCACAGGAACGGGCACTTCAGCCGAACATGATATCAAGTTAAACTGATCTCATCTGCCTGTATATGATCCAGATCCTCTATTCCTTGCACTTCCATGTGCTGATCTAAACTCATCTTAAATGCCACTATGTTTAAGAAGGAACTGCAGATGCTGGAAAAATCGAAGGTAGACAAAAATGCCGGAGAAACTCAGCGGGTGAGGCAGCATCTATGGAGCGAAGGAATAGGTGACGTTTCGGGTCGAGACCCTTCTTCAGACTAAATGCCACTTATGGTATCTGCCTCCACCGCCAACCCTGGCAATGTGTTTCCAACCCCCCCACAACACTGTGTAAAAAAACTTGCCCCACACATCTCATTTACACTTTCCACCTTTCACCTTAGATCTGTGCCCTCTAGTCTTGGACATTTCCATCCTGGGGCAGAAAAAAAAGGTTCTGACTGTCTAAAAGGTGGACAACTTGGGCTTGGTGGATGGGAAGCAAAAGCTGGAGTGGAAATGGTTGAAGAGTTTAAATTGACGATGCTGGTCATACCTGTTGAATGAGATGTTCCTTGGCTTTGCTCCTGAGGTTTCATCATAGGGACAGAGTTAGTGCTGGCTAACACGCAGGTCTTCCCAATGGAAGGATTCATTGTCTCTGGCCCACTTTGAGGTGATGAAAGATCATGAGCAACAGAAGCAACCTCCTCAGCGGTGAGATCGGCCGGTGGTTTACGAGGGACAACGTCCTTTGTTTCCAAGCGGCCAACCATCAGCGGACTTCCTTGCTCTCTGGGCGGCGCTTGGGGACGGTAAGGGTGGGTTTCGAGGGCGACCACGTCTGAAAGCAGGGCCGTCTCCTTCTCGAAGCTGCACTCCGCGTAGGTCAAGACTCCAGCGGCAAGGCTGGGCACGTTGACGGAGGCGGGAGCGGCAGCGGCAGCGGCGACGGCCGCGTCCAACTGGCCATGTCCGCGGTCAGGATCGGCCGAGAGCAAAATCTCCTTGTCGGCCTCGGAGACCGAGTCGGCCGACATTGGCACAAATTCAGACGGGGTCAGTATGGTGGTGTTGTCGCTCGAGAGCAGCGGCGAGTGCAGGGAACCTTCCGGGTTGTCAACCTGCAGGTACTTCGAGGGCTCTTCAATCACAGGATGCCTCAACGAGTCCACAGTGACCTCTGGTGACACCTTGGGCTGCTCTGCCGCGGCTATGGACTGACTCCGTGCAATGTGTTTGGAGAGCTTGTGGTGCGTGGAGAAGGACTTGGGAAGCAGCTTTCTGCTGGACTGCTTGACGGACCGCTTGCTGTGGTCATCGGGGAAGCCAGAATCATCTCCCTCGTCGATGCTCGACCTCCCCGAGCTAATACAGTTCATGAAAACGTTTTTGTTGTGGGAGAGGTCCTTCCCTTTCTCAAAGTCTTCGGTCGCCGATCGGGTGATCCTTTTGCTGCGGGGGACACTCAACCCAAACGAATGCCGGATCTTGGTCTTGGGGTTCTCGTTGACGTTGTCCTTCCTGCCCGCGCCGTCCGGCGCCTGGACGCCGTTGGGGAGGACCGCGTTGGGGTCGCGGGGCTCCAGGCGATGCTCCTGGCTCTTCTTGGAGTGGAAGCCGATGGAGGGGGTGCGGAAGATGCTCCTGCGCTTGCCCACGCTGCTGGAGCTGGAGTTGGTGCTGGACGGGGAGGAGGTGTGGACTCCATTGGTGGCGGACGACGGGGAGGACGGAAGGGAGTCGCGTCGTTTCGAGGAGCTCCGCCTGAATATGGGCAGCCTGGACACCAGCGTCGAACGGCGAGCGCCCACGTCCCCCATCGGCTCCGTCTCGCTGCCCTCCTGACTCTGTCAAACCCGACCTCTTGTCAATCCTGCACCGAGAGAGAGAGAGAGGGAGAAATAATATTAACACCAACAATTTTTTTTTTTCTCAGAAATAAAATTTCCTTCAGTGAACTTCGTCTCCAGGTTAGGGTATTGCCAGACACCCAGTTTTTAGTTTATAGAGATACGGCGCAGAAACAGACCATTTGGCCCAATGAGTCCGCGCCGACCAGCGATTGTACACTAGTTCTATCCGGCACACGAGGAACAATTTACAGAAGCCTGCAAACCTGCACGTCTTTGCGATAGAGGAGGAATATTTAGGAAACTGGAGCACCCGGATAAAACCCACCTGGTCAAAATCCACACCGACTACACCTGTAGTCAGGATGTAACCCGGGTCTCTGGTGCCTTGAGGCAGCAGCTCTACCGCTGCGCTGCTGTGCCGCCCCCCAAGTTTTATTCATTCGTAGGATTTGAGTGCCAATGTCAAAGGCCATCATTTAATGTCCATCCATTACTGAGCCTCAAGCAGGTAGCATCCGTCATGTAGGATCCCCACCATCCCGGTCCGTGCCCTCTTCTCACTGATACCATCAGTCAGGAGGTAGAGAAGCCTGAAGCCATTCACTACCAGGTTCAGGGACAGTCACTTTCATGAGATACTTTCATACTTTCAAGATTCAAGTGTGTTCAATTGTCATATTTCACACAGAGGGTGGTGGGTGTATGGAATGATCTGCCAGAGGAGCTAGTTGAGGCAGGTACTCTAATACCGTTTAAGACATGTGGAAAAGGAAAAGGATACCGGCCAAATGCGGGCAGATGGGACTAGTGTAGATGGGGCATCTTGGTTGGCATTGGCAAGTTGGGCCCAAGGTCCTGTTTTTGTGCTGTAAGAGTCTATGAACCGATAGCAGAATAACCAGCAGCTTGACACAATACACTATTGTTACAGAATTATTAAAATATTATACCGTATATTACCACACACACACACACACACACACACACACACACACACACACACACACACACACACACACACACACACACACACACACACACACACACACACACACACACGCACATATATAAATTATACAATATTAGGTTCTTGAACTGACCTACACATCCCTAATCCTACCCTGGCAATGGGACACAACCTTGGACTTGATTTTATTTTTATTTTTATTTTTTTAATTTTATTAGAAGTACATTAAATTACAAACAATTACATTAGTACACATCACGTATATCTTATTACAATTAATGTACTCCTTCATTTTTTAAAGATAATAAAAAGAAAAGGTTGAAATTAAGAAGAAAGAGAAAGTGAAAGAAAATAGTGTTAGTGTAAAAGCGTGTCGAAAGAAAAGAATAAAGACCCTATAGAAGAGAAATTAGAGAAAAGAGATTAAGAGATAGACCCTAGGGAAGAAAAAAGAGAAAGAAGAGAAAAGAGAAAAAAACCAGATACTCTATTATGGACATCAAGCAAAAGGGATATGGCGCTGTCGAACAGCAGCGGCTCGCCTGCAGTCCGTCTGTTTTTACTTTTTTTGTTGTTTTCTTTTGTCCTGTTTTAGTTAAATTTTAGTTTATTGGGTTGTGTATGTGTGGGGTGGGGGGGTGAAACATGACTTTTGTCTCTTCCTTCGGGGGAATGCGACTTTTTCTTGTCGTATCCCCCTTCTCTGCCTCCGTCTGCGCTGAGGCCTAATGGCGGAGCTGCCGGCCTCCAACTCCAACTGCGACCGACCGACCGACCTCGAGGCTCCGGAGGCAGAGCCAGGACTTACCAGCGTGGGGCTGGCGAACTTCGGGGCTGCGGTGGCGTTCCGGCGGTGGCGACCGAGGACACTGGTGGTGACCGGAATCCGGAGGCTAGGCCGCGGGCCTGGTGGACGACATCTTCGGGAGCTTGCAGGTCACAGGTTGGTGACCTGTTTTTCTGGGGCTCCCGCAACTACAGCTGCGTCCGCTGGACTGGAGGGCGGCAGCTTCAGCAGCTTCGGCCAACCCGGGCCGCGGAGTTTGAACCGGCCCGTCGCGGACGGAGCACGGATTCAGCCGCGGGATTGCCTTACTTACCATCACCCGGTGGGGTCACAGCATCAGAAGCCTGGATCGCCTCAGCGCAGAGGGAGAACAAGGAGGGAAGAGACAGAGACTTTAAGACTTTTGCCTCCATCACAGTGAGGAGGTGCCTGGTGAACTCACTGTGGTGGATGTTAATTTGTGTTTATTGTGTGTTTTGTTATTTATTATTATATGTATGACTGCAGGCAATGAAATTTCGTTCAGACCGAAAGGTCTGAACGACAAATAAAGGAATCTCTAATATACCAACTCGCCACCTTTCATCCCCCTTTACCAAGTCCTGACATCGGTACCTTTTTAAAGTACTTTTGCACCTTATACTTGTAGTAGTTCTATAAATGAAGACCACGTCCTATGGAAGTGATCTGATTTGCCTGCCAGGAGGAGTCTTATCTCTTCCAGGTGTAATGTTTTAAACATGTTTGAAATCCACATGTTGGACTTGATTTTCAAATGTGTATTTGTCCAGTAATGGGGGTGGGGGGTTTTGGCACAATCTTTTTCCTTCACTGTCTTGTAGAAGTTGTGTTTAATTTACATACAAATGCACCATAGAAGGCGTTCCATTTGGATGTATCCCAGCTTGGTTTGGAAACAGCTCTACTGTAGACCGCAAGATATCGCAGAGAGTTGTGGACGTAGTGCAGTCTATCCCACAGACCAGACTCCCCACCGTAAATTCTATTTACAGTTCATTCTGCCTTGGTAAAGCAGCCAGCATAATCAAAGACTTGTAAAAACTCTCTGATTCAATTTTAATGCATGGACGTTTCTTCATAAGTGGAAGTTGTGGGTATTGATCCAAAAAGTCATACCAGGGGGAGTACAGTATATGTTGATCCATTGCAGTATTTTGAAACTTAAGATAAGCAATTTGTGGCGGATCAATGGCGCAATGGTGGAGTTGCTGCCTTGCAGCGCCAGAGACCCGGGGTCGATTCTTACTTCGGGTGCCGTCTGTACGGAGTTTGTATGTTCTCCCTGTGATTTCTCTTCTGTTTACACCCACACTCCAAAGACGTGCAGATTTGTAGGTTAATTGGCTTTGGTAAATTGTAAAGTTGTCCCTAGCGTGTGTGGAGGTTAGTGTACGGGGTAATCTTTGGTCAGCGTGGACATGGACTCGATGGGCCGAAGGGCCTGTTTCCGTGCTGTATCTCTAAAAGTCTACAAAGCAAAAGTAGAAACAGTGAAAGCCTGCAGGACATAAAAAGGCCAGGAGAGGGCATTGAAGAATATTTTATACAACTGGCTTCACGGTGTGGAGGCTCACAGCATTGATAGCGCCAGCACAGTGCAGAAGGTGCTTGCTCTTGTGTGACAATACACTGCAGCCTCAACACAATCTCATGCCTCTTCAGATAGGAGGGGGACACTTGAGATTGCAAGGGGCACTCTTACAAATGTCAATGGTTCGATGAATGAAACTCTTTGAGATGACTCAAAGCTGTGAACAGCCCATATATAACCTCTGACCCTCCGTTCACAACTCCGATGGATCAAGTGGAAACCCAGGAAACATATTGGTCTCGGCGGTGGAATACTGAGGGTGTGTTGCACCATCAAGGGTGCTACCCTTCAGACAGGACGGGAACCCAGGCCTTCTTCTGTCACTTAGGTCCAATACTGGAAGAGGAACAGGAGTGTTTAATTTTTAGTTTAGTTTCAGTTTAATTATAGCGTGGAAACAGGCCCCATCAGCCTCACTTGCCCACACTGGCCAACATGCCCCATCTACACTAGTCCCACCTGCCTGCCTTCATCCATGTCCACCAGAGATGCTGCTTGACCCACTAAGTTAGTCCAGCGCTTTGTGTTCAACTCCAGTCTCCAGCATCTGCAGTTCCTTATGTGTGAGGTGTCCTCTTCAGTGCCTTGGTCAGCATTGCGTGTGAAAATAAAATTGCTGAAATGGCGGTAATCTAGTCATTATCACATTGCTGCCTGTGGAAGCGCACGGTGGTTCAAAGTGGCCTGTCATTTTTCCAACGTAATAACTGCAATTCATCTTTTGAAAGTACACCCTTGGCCGCAAAGCACTTTGGGCCTTTCCAAAATCATGAAAGGCACAGCAGAAATACATGGGGTTTCTATTCTTTACTGATTGAGGATGTCCATCATGTTTCACACCTTGCTGCCTGGGGTCCGCAATGATTGATGACCATTAGCCGGTGGACCAGCAGCCCTCGCTCGCTGCTTCACCGAAACATACACTTGAAGCAAAATAAAACCCTTCCCCGTCAAAGGATTCCTGCATTCAGTTTGAGCTTAATTTGGTTCATTGTTGTCCCGTGTACAGAGGTACAGCAAAACGCTTTTGTTTGCGTGCTATCCAGTCAGAGTCCGAAGAAGGGTTTCCACCCAAAACGTCACCTATTCTTCCTTTTCTCCAGGGATGCTGCCTGACCTGCTGGGTTACTCCCGCGTTTTGTGTCTTTTGTCAGAAAAAAATATCCATGAATACAATCATGCCGTCCACAGTGCACGGATAAAGGATGGTTCAGTTTAGTCTAGTGTGGAGATACAGCATGGAAACAGGCCCATCCGTACACCGAGTCCATGCTGACCATTGATCACCTGTTCACACTAGTTAACCCACTACATACTTGGGGCAATTTACAGAGGCCAAGTAACCTATAAACCTGCACGGTTTTGGGATGTGGGAGGAAACCGGTGCATCCGAATAAACCCATGCGGTCACAGGGAGAACGTGCAAACTCTGTACAGGCAGCATCCGGAGTCAGGATCGAACCCGGGTCTCTGGTGCTGTGAGGCAGCAGCTCTATTGCCTTGGCACAGCGGGTTAATATAAAGTGGGTTGAGGATAAAAGGTAAAACATTCAGTGCAAGATATAACATTGAAGTCCAATAAATTGGCGGCATGGTGGCACAGAGATAGAGTTACTGCCTTCCAGTGCCAGAGACCCTGGGTTTGATTCTGACTGCGGATGCTTTCTGTACGGAGTATGTATGTTCTTCCATGGGTTTTCTCAGGGTGCTCCGGTTTCCCCCGACATACCAAAAACGTGAAGGTTTGTAGGTTAATTGGCTTCCGTAAATTGTCTCTAGTGTGCAGGGTAGAACTAGTGTACGGGGTGATTGTTAGTAAGCACGGACTCGGTGGGCCAAAGGTCCTGTTTCCACGCTGAATCTCTAAACTAAACTAAGGTCTGATTGAAGATAACTCGAAGGTCTCCAATGAGCTAGATGGGGGGGGAGTCAGGACCTCGCTCTATCTGACGAGAGGACCGTTCAGTTGCCTGATAACAGATGGTAAGATGAGAACCTGTTCTGTGGCTGCATTCAGTAAAAGAAACCAATTGAACAGAGGAATAGCAGCTTCGAGCAAGGTGCCTCCTTACAATCCTAACCCCACACTATGAAGTTGGCAACTCTCCCACAGTGCTGCGCTTTCAACAGCAGGGACAAGCTGATAATCCATTTCAGAGCCGTCTCCTAAATTTAGAACGCTGATAGACCTGACTCCTTTGTGTATACAGCCGGTGGTTTCAATCTTCCTATAAATATTAATCCTGCCCACCGAGTCACTTTTCTCATTAGCCAAAGTCTGCTGCGTTATTTCAGGTGACATCAAGACTAACAATTCCTTTGCAGGCGCCTCCGACATGATTCTGGCTGTTTTTATTTCTGAAAGGTGGGATATTTTGAAGTGGCGTGTCTTTGTGAAACAAGAGCGCCCCCCCCAAAAAAAAAAACAACACAGAAATGTTCAAACATAACTCTGCTTCAATCAAACCGTTTCGGCTTGTGGCTAGTATCTGAATAAATTTAAACTTGTCAGGATCAAACTAAGCGTCAAACTAAGCCTTTCCCAAAGCGGGCTGCTCTAATGCACAGAGAATTTCTAATTTGTTAATATACATAAGAATACAACTGATGTAAAGCTGGAGATGGCTGAATTTGTTGATTTCTTACAGAGGCATGATGTACAGGGCACGTTGTCGGACTTCAGAAGAAGGCTTTCCTTTATAGTTATTCTGAAGGCTTTTAAAGTGCAGCAGTAAGCAGGAAAGGCCATTACTTTAGTGAGCGATGGATTTAGTCAGGAAGACTACACACAATCCCCGGGAATAGTAATACTCCCAGAGATTCCATTGTTCAAATCTGTCAGCCGCACACTTCACAGGCAAGAGCTCCCACTTCTGATCATCAGGTTGGCAGACACAGGTTGGCAGACACAGGCAAAGGGTGGCACAGAGATGCTGCAGCAGCCTCACAGCTGCAGTGATCCCGGTTCGATCCTGACCTCTGGCGTTGCCTGTGTGGAGTTTGCACGTTCTTCCTGTGGCCGCTTGTGTGTCCACCTCCTCCCCCTCCCCATCCTCCCCCCCAGGTGCTCTGGTTTCCTCCCACATGCTGAACAGAGGTTCATCACGGGTTATGCAGCAAAGAAACAGGCCCTTCGGCCCATCAAATGGATCGTGACCATTTATACTCATCCCATTTTATTCTTCCCATATTCCCAACAAGTCCCTCGGGATTTTACTGCTATAACTTCACCCACCTAGACATTATGGGGGGGGGGGGTGTCATGGGTTATGGGGAGAAGGCAGGAGAATGGGGTTTCGGAGGGAGAGATAGATCAGCCATGAATGAATGGAGGAGTAGACTTGATGGGCCGAATGGCCCAATTCTGCACCTGTCACTTATGACCTTATGGCCATTTAATCCACCTACCTGCCTCTTTTTTTTAGTTTCGTTTTTTGTCATGTGTACCGATGTACTGTGAAAAATGTTTTTGTTCCAGTCAAAGGAAAGACAATGCATGATTACAATCGAGCCATCCGCAGTGCACAGATACGTGATAAAAGGAATTTGGGATGTGGGAGGAAACCGGAGCATCCGGAGAAAACCCTCGCGGTCACGGGGAGAACGTACAAACTCCATACAGACAGCACCTGTACTCAGGATCAACCCGGGTCTCTGGTAATAACACAGTTGCACCACTGAGCTGCCCATGACGTCTCCATTTCTGTTGCAGGCTTTGTGTGTATCCCACTATCCATGGTTATGCCTTCACCTTCCTTCATAATTATAAAGGAAGTCTCTGTGAGGTTGGCCACCAGCCCAGTCTTCTGTAAGAGCCCCAGCCGCTTTCCTGCCAGTTGCCACATCTGTCCAAGCGCAAATCTTGAAAATCTCTTTTTTTTTCCAAGCCTCTCCTTTCTCATTTTATCACACAGGCACCAGATGCATATAAAGTAAGCCAAATGCAGTGTAAGCTTGGGCACAACATTACCAATCCCTCGGTGATAGACACAATGTGCTGAAGTGACTCGGCGGGTCAGGCAGCATCTCTAGAGATAAAGGATGGGGACCCAAAACGTCACCTATTCCTTCTTCTCCAGAGATGCTGCCTGACCCGCTGAGTTACTCCAGCACTTTGTGTCTATCTTCGGTATATACCAGCAATCTGCAGTTGCTTTCCACACGTTAACAATCCCTCTCTGCTTTACCGTAGGATTTTTATAGAAATAAACCCCCATTTGTTTTATGCATGCTGCATTAAAATGGGGGGATATTGCATCAAGCGGGGAAATGCACGGGCGTGTGCTACCTTGTTTAAATTTGTATCAGGCACGCAGTTAAAGCTTTGACAACAGCATCACTTGGAAGCACAATGCGAATTGTGTCAAAAGGAGAAATGAAATCTAATCAAATTTCCTTGGTGACTGGAGCTCGAAGCTCTCATCCCTGCAGTCCTACAGGGACTATCGGAAATGTCTCCTGCTTGAGTGAAATTATACCTGGAAGTCATCAGTGTTGAGATGCTCTACTTATTCCACATGCCCAGCTCCTGGTGTCCCCATCAGCACCTCTTTAAATTAGTTCTGGAACAGTGCCCGCCGCAGATGCCTGGTTAAGTCTCATCTCATGTTTCTGTGCACAAGCCAAGCAAAAAATTGCATCCTTGTTTGCAGCCAGAAACCGAGTCAGATTCTGAAATGTCGACAGTGCCTTGGACTCAGAATGCTTTTGTACAGAATACATGCCATGTATGATGAAATGCTGCACAGAAACTGAAGGAGTCAAGAGTGTTTTATTGTCATACATCCCGAAACAGAACAATTACATTCTACAGATATGTAAACATAGTACTAAGTAAAACCCATAAAAGTAACCCATAATAAACAATAGTAGATAGATAGATAGATAGATAGATAGATAGATAGATAGATAGATAGATAGACAGACACAGACAGACAGACAGACAGACAGACAGACAGACAGACAGACAGACAGATAGATAGATAGATAGATAGATAGATAGATAGATAGATAGATAGATAGATAGATAGACAGACAGACAGACAGACAGACACAGACAGACAGACAGACAGACAGACAGACAGACAGACAGACAGACAGACAGATAGATAGATAGATAGATAGATAGATAGATAAAACTATATATGTTTTCTAAAAAATGTTTTCTAAAAAACATATATAATAATATATATATATATATATATATATATATATATAAAACACAGACAAATAAAAAGACAATAATAGTGTAAAATTGACATCCCCAAGTCTATACACTATAGTTCAGAGGCTATTTGGAGTTTGTAGTGTTTAATAGCGGGATGGTTGTAGGGAAGAAGCTGTTCCTGAAGAGCAGAAAACAACGAAGATGAAATGTGTCAAGCTAGGACAATACTCCTAAATGCATAGAAAGAGAGGGTAGTTCAGTTCACTCAGCAATCCCGTTCCCCATTAATTTCCCATCAACCAGAATGGATTAGATCTCTGGATTCAAACCCAACACATACCACTTTCATTGCATCGTATCCTGTGTGGTGTGCCATTGTCCTGAATAACAACAACATGCATTTACTTAGTGGGGTGGGAGATTGCAACCTTCACGTGGTCCACCCTGTTTCGACTAATGCAATCAACTCGACGTGCACAAACAAGATCAAATAAAACAAGTTGACCTCCAACTTTAGCTGTGCCCGCCATATGCACGAAGAAGATGATTTACTTAGTGCCTTTACAAGTGGCTGTGGAGCTGTCAAGAGGAAGAATGCTGTTCCAATCAATTCTTGGTTAAGAAGGCTTCATAGATCAGATTTAGGTTTATTATTATCATGTATATCAAGGTTAAGTGAAGAGCTTTGGTTTGCATGCTATTCAAAAAGATCAGATTTAATTTTTACATAAATACAATCAAGTTCCAGCTCAAGTGCAAGTTACAATATACATCAATGATCTACAGTAGATGAAGGGATTCAAAGTAACATTAGCAAATTTGCAGATGACACAAAGCTGGGTGGCAGTGTGAACTGTGAGGAGGATGCTATGAGAATGCAGGGTGACTTGGACAGGTTGGGGGAGTGGGCAGATGCATGGCAGATGAAGTTTAATGCGGATAAATGTGAGGTTATCCACTTTGGCAGCAAAAACAGGAAGGCAGATTACTATCTAAATGGCGTCAAGTTGGGAAAAGGGGAAGTACAACGGGATCTGGGGGTCCTTGTTCATCAGTCAATGAAGGTAAGCATGCAGGTACAGCAGGCAGTGAAGAAAGCAAATGGCATGTAGGCCTTTATAACAAGAGGAGTTGAGTATAGGAGCAAAGAGGTCCTTCTGCATTTGTATAGGGCGAGACCACACCTGGAGTATTGTGTGCAGTTTTAGTCTCCAAATTTGAGGAAGGACATTCTTGCTATTGAGGGAGTGCAGCGTAGGTTAATTCCCGGGATGGTGGGACTGTCATATGCTGAGAAAATGGAGCAGCTGGGTTTGTTTACTCTGGAGTTTAGAAGGATTATAGGGGATCTTATTGAAACATAAGTTTATTAAGGGTTTGGACACGCTAGAGGCAGGAAACATGTTCCCGATGTTGGGGGAGCCCAGAACCAGGGGCCACAGTTTAAGAATAAGGGGACGAGGAAACACTTTTTCTCACAGAGAGTTGTGAGTCTGTGCAATTCTCTGCCTCAAAGGGTGGTGGAGGCCGGTTCTCTGGATACTTTCAAGAGAGAGCTAGATAGGGCTCTTAAAGATAGCAAAGTCAGGGGATATGGGGAGAAGGCAGGAATGAGATACTGATTGGGGATGATCAGCCATGATCACATTGAATGGCAGTGCTGGCTCGAAGGGCCGAATGGCCTACTCCTGCACCTATTGTCTATTGTCTATTGTCTAAATGCAAATTGAAAAATAGAATCATAGAGTCATACAGCGTGGAAACAGGCCCTTCTGCCCGACTTGTCAATGCTGACCAACATGCTCCACCTGCACTAGTCCCACCTGCCTGCGTTTGGCCCATATCCCTCTAAACCTATCTTACCCATGTACCTGTCTAAATGTTTTTTAAACGTTGCCATAGTCCCTGCAAATACAGAGTGAAGAATATAGTTCTCAGCATCCTGGCGCAGCAATTCCAGAGACAAAGTCCAATGTCCTCAATGGGGTAGAGGTGAATCGGACAGTACCCAGGTATTGCTTTTGTTAAATTATCCTTTATTAAATTATCATTCAATTCTGTAATTTACAGGACGGGTTTTTGAGTAAGAAGTCACATGACCAAGTGGATGAAAACTTGCTCCTTAAGTACCGTACATGGCATGTTCATTAATGTGACTTGTTATCTGTTCATTAACATGTGAGGAGTTCAAGTGATATTTCATCGACATCATTATGAGCTCTAACACTGAGCGTTCATCCTGAGAAAGAGCCGCTGTGAATGTCCTTGTTTTATCTGCATTTGATTGTCATCATTCTGAGATCATTTATTTGCCGTGTACGTTGACCATTGCTGGATTTACGGGGTTGCTGCAACATCAAAACCAATCTCTACAGGTGTTACTGGGTTGCATTGAGATGTGAGAATAGAACAGGTTTAGATCAGAGACACAGTGCAGAAACAGGCCCATAGACCCACCGACCAGCGACCCTGCACCCACCTAACACTATCCTACACACACCAGAGCAGAGTTACCATTTTACCGAAGCCAATTAATCTACAAACCTATACGTCTTTGGAGTGTGGGAGAAAACCAGAGCCCCCAGAGAAAACCCACGCAGTTCACAGGGAGAGCGTACAAACTCCGCACAGACAGCAACCGTAGACATGGTCGAACCCAGGTCCCTGGGCGCTGAAAGGTAGCAACTCTACTGCTGCACCATTGTGCCACTGGGCATTTGGCATGCCATTCGTCTGATAGTTCTTCAAGTATTAATTATTCAATTACACACTTGCTTTTTCTGCTAAGAAACTGTAATAACAGGATATCTGTAGATTGGTTACTTCATACTAACCAATCTACAGACATCCTGTTTCGCTGAATATCCAGTGACCCTCCGAATTACTGTTCTTCCACCGGGCATGCTATTTTGAAGCATTACAAGTTTATGGCAGCCAAATGGCGCAGGTGGTGGAGCTGCTGCCTCGCTGCACCAGACATCCGGGTTCGATCCTGACCTCGAGTGCAGTCTGTGTGGAGTCGGCACATTCTCCCTGTGGGTTTCCTCCAGGTGCTCTGGTTTCCTCCCACATCCGAAAGACGTGCGGGTTTGTAGTTTAATTGGCCTCTGCGAATTGCCCCTGGTGTGAAGGGAGCATGTCGAACTAGTATGTGACCGGGTGATTGATGATCGGCATGGACACAGTGGGCCGAAGGGCCTGTATCTACTCTGTACCTCTAAACTAGGTTGTTTAGTTTAGTTTAGTTTAGAGATACAGCATGAAAACAGGCCTTTAGTTTAGTTTTGTGTAGAGATACAGCACGAAAAAATCCCCATGTACGAGCACCACCCTACACACTAGGGACAATTTATAACTTTTACCGAAGTAAATTAACCTACAAACCTGTACGTCTTTGGAGTGTGGGAGGAAACCGGAGCACACGGAGAAAACCCATGTGGTCATAGGGAGAACATACAAACTACATACAGTCTGGATCGAACCTGGGTCTCTGGCGCTGTAAGGCAGCAACTCTACCACTGCGTCACCATGTTCGATGTAAGAAATTTGCGCCCTCTCTTCCCTTTGAATATTATCAACAATTTTTGTCCTATCATTACTACCCTTCCCCACCCCAACTTGGATAGAGGCAGACAGATGCAGACAGGCAGACAGAGGCAGACAGAGGCAGACAGAGGCAGACAAAGATGATCCCAGATTCAGAGTGCTGCAGCAGGCAGCAGGATGCAACTGATCTGCTTTGCAGAGGTAGATACAGTGCTTCTTTTGCAACAGTGAGGCCTAGTCAAGCCTCAGCTGACCACGTGGTTCTATGTCCTAACACACAAGTTTATTAGTCATAGATCCTGGCCCAAAACATCATCCATGTCACCCATGTCTCAGAGTGATACAGCATGGAAACAGGCCCCTTCGGCCCAACCTGCCGATGCCGACCAACAGGCCCCATCTACACCAGTCCCACCTGCCTGCATTTGGCCCATATCCCTCTAAACATATCCTATCCATGTACCTGCCCAAATGTAGCTGCCTCAACCACCTTCTCCGGCAGCTCGTTCCATACACCCACCTCCCTTTGTGCAAAACTGTTTCCCCTCAGGTTCCTGGTAAATCTTTCCCTCATCCCTCTCACACCTTAAACCTATGTCCTCTGGCTTAAACCGATGTCCTCTGGAGTGATTCCAATCTCCAGTCACCATCCTGGAAGCACGCTCTTCACAAAGACCTTCCCTTTGGGACAAGAAAGACAAAATTGATGCATTCTGGATGCCCACCAAACCAAACTAACAGGCCATCTGTTGGCCTCGGTCAGAGCCGTTGGATAGTGTGTCAACTCTCTCCTCATTTAGTTTTTTAGAGATACAGCACGGAAACAGGCCCTTCAGCCCACCGGGCCCGGGCCGACCAGTGATCCCCACATATTAATACCATCCTGCACATACTGGGGACATTTTTTAAACATTTACCAAGCCAAATTACCTACATACCTGTACATCTTTATTCTCTCCCATCTTTGGTTTCTTGACTGATATAATTCACAAGTTGCTGGCACATAGTCCTTTCATTTAATCCAGCACATATTCTCCTTCACGCTGATTATCCCTAGTCCTTTGACACTCTCTCACGTGCCTGTCCACTGCTCTTTAGTGTAGTTTAATTTATTTTTGAGATTCAGCACAGAAACTGGCCCTTCGGCCCACTGAGTCCGTGCCGACCAGCGACCACTATACTGCACACTAGGGACAATCTACAATCTTTTGTGAGGCCAATTAACCTACAAACCTGTACGTCTTTGGAGTGTGGGGGGAAACCAGAGCACCCGAGGAAAACGCGAGCGGTGTCGGGGAGAACGTGAAAACTCTGTACCGACCGCACCGGTAAAATTGTAAATTGGCCATAGTGGGTGGGACAGCGCTAATGTACGGCGTGGTTGATGGTCAGTGGGGACTCGGTGGGCTGAAGTGTCTGTTTCCGGGCTCTATCTCCAAAGTAAAGTTTAAAGTCTAAAAACTAAAGGGTTGTGTGACGAAAAGAACTGTGAAACTGAAAAGTTAGTAAGTCTTAAAGACACAAGTGCTGGAGTAACTCTGCGGGTCAGGCTGCTTCACGGGAGAACATGGATAAGCGACCTTCCAGGTGGGGACCTTTCTTCAGACTGACCCACTGAGCTACTCCAGTAAATTTAGTAAATCAGCTTCTGCAGGTTAAACACTCTATAAATAGCCATGCGTTGAGCTTATAAATGACTTCACTGCATTCTACTTCATATTGCTAGTTTCTTGTCTAAATAAGGATCTTATTTTAAATTATGTCTTGCTCAAATATTTAATCCGGTGCCTGCTTTGGAAAGTGGTTGTAAACCAGGAGTTTCAAGTACTTAATGCTTGCTTTTATGTCTGAACCTGCAATGTCTCATTGTCAATTAAATGCAGCACATAATGAGGCACACCAGCCAATGAATAGTTTCCCTATTGCTCTACAAGATAAGCTAGAGTTATGCTGAATTCAGGTCAAAGTTTAGTTTTAATTTTATTTAGTTTCGAGAACCAGGGAACAGGCTTCGGCCCAGTGGGTCCATGCCGACCATTGATCACCTGCCAACGTTAGTTCTATGCTATCCTACTTTCGCAACCATTCCCTACACACCAGGGCCAATTTACAGAGGCCAATTGATCTACAAACCCGCACGTCTTTGGCACGTCTGGGAGGAAACCGGCGCACCCAGAGGAGACCCACGCGGTCACAGTGAGAACGTACAAGTTCCACACAGACAGCAGCCGAGGCCAGTATTGAACCCGGGTCTCTGATGCTGCAAGGCAGCAGCTCTACCAGCTGTGCCACTGTGCCCCCTCAGCAAGAATGGGATAGTACCAAACCCGTAAACCTCTTCCACATGTGTAGGAAGAGACCTGCAGATGCTGTTTTATACCAAAGATAGGCACAAAATGCTGGAGTAACTCAGCGGGTCAGGCAGCATCCCTGGAGAACAAGAATAGGTGATATTTCCGGTCGGAACCTTTCTTCAGACTGAAAGTAGAGGTGAGAAAAGGCATTGCCTCCAGTATATTTCCCCCAACACTACCCATCTACACTTTCAGTCTGAAGACGGATTCTGACTCAAAATGTCACCTATTCTTTTTCTCCAGGAATGCTGCCTGACCCGCTGAGTTGCTCCAGCATTTTGCGTCCACCTCTTCCACATACCTGATACAAGACAAGACAATGTTTTTACCTAATGAAACACGCCCAGTTGAAATGATTTTACCGGATCAGCACCAGCTCAAATTTTAGCTTGCGGGATTTCCCCCTGACATTCAGCTAACCTGCAAATATTTCAAAATATCTTGTAGTTGAAATGTAAGCCAAAACATTGTCACCCCTCACAAGTAAAGGATTCCATGGACTATTTCTGTTTTCCTGAACAGAAATCAGCCATCAATTTATTCTGCATCTTCAGTTATATTTGCGTTCAATTAGACTTTGGACCTTGGAGGTACAGGCCCTTCGGCCCACCTAGCCCGTGCCAACCAGCGATCACCCCGTATAATAGCGCTATCCTACACACAAGGGACAATTTACAGCAGCCAATTAACCTACAAACCTGTAGGTCTTTGGAGTGTGGGAGGAAACCGGAGCACCCAGAGAAAACCCACACGATCACAAGGAAAGCATTCAATTTCCTACAGACAGTGCCCGTGGTCAGGATTGAAGCCGAGTCTCTGGTGCTGCAAGGCAGCAACTCTACCGCTGCGCCACTGTGCCTCTCGCAATTGGTAAAATTATAGTAGAAACAAGGAACTGCAGATGCTGGTTTACGACGGAAGACACAAAGTGCTGGAGTAATTCAATGAGTCGGGCAGCATCCCGAGATTGTTGACGTTTCGGGTTGGGACCCTTCTTCAAGTTAATGTGTTTGATTTTGTGGGCTTTGAAAAGATGTTGACTAAAGATCCGTATTACTGACACAGAGTGAAATGTGGCAAATATACCATTACGAAAGACATATTAAACAGCAGAATTAAAGACCCAGTGGCAGTATTGATAGAACATTCAGTAATAGACTGTAAAGTGCAGTGGACAGTTGATTTCCCCAACTGAAGGGAGCGACAAATTGACAATCCATAGAGATTAATGTTCGGATCAATCCCCCTTTTAGTGGCCTGAAATTGGATATACAGAACATAAGATGAAAGTTTACAGCGCCAACAAAATCCTGAAATAGAATAAGCATAACTATAATAAAATAAACAACTCAGGGAAGGGCTCCAGCTTTCCTGAGTCATTGATGCCGGCTCTGATTGTTCTGTACCATTTCATACTTCTTTCTTCTCTCCTGTCTCTCAGCTGAAGAAGTTGTCGCAACCCAAAAAGTCGTCTATTCCTTTTGTCCAGAGATGCTGCCTGACCCGCTGAGTTACTCCAGCCTTTTTGTGTCCAGTTTCTGTGTTAACCAGCATCTGTAGTTCCTTCCTAAATTCCTTCCTGCCCAATAGTGATTTGGATAAAGTAATTTAAATAGAAGTCGTTTTTCTTTTTTTCTCTCTTTTTTTTTTGTATGGCTTTGTAAATATTTGATTAGTGTATAAATGTAAATAATTTGGTGTACATATAGCTGCTGGTATACATATGGTGTACACATAGCTGCTAAATTTGTATAAGATAATTATAAGCAGTTGAATAAGGGATGGGAATTAATAAGCTTTGGCTTCTTCCTGCTCCTTTTCGGACACATACGGTTTAATTTATTTATAGATATTGTTTATGACACTTTATAAATATTCTTGTTTTGTTTTTTCGGTATGCTGTTTCACACTTGCTTTTTATTCTTTTATTCTGTTCGAAATAAAGAATAAAATAAAAAATAAAATAAAATGAAATTAAAAAATGGTAGAAGGATTGATAAAGGTTTTAATCCAAGCAAGTGTGAGGTGTTGCACTTTGGGATATCAAATGTAAGGGGAAGGTACATGGTTGAGCGGCTCAGTGGTTGAGTCGTTGCCTTACAGCTCCAGAGACCCAGGTTCGATCCTGACTACGGGTGCTTGTCTGTAACGGAGTTTGTATGTTCTCCTCGTGACCTGCGTGGGTTTTCTCCGGGTGCTCCGGTTTCCACCCACACTGCAAAGGCTTACAGGTTTGTAGGTTAAATTGCATGGTAAAATTGTGAATTGTCCCTAATGTGGGGATTGCTGGTCAGCATGGTCTTGGTGGGCCGAAGGGCATGTTTCCGCGCTGTATAGCTAAACTAAACTAAAATATTTCTAAAGGTTTGGTGAATAGCAGCTTTAGTTGCTAAACAGGGGATAGATGCAAAATGCTGGAGTAACTCCGCGGGACTGGCAGCGTCTCTGGAGAGAAAGAATGGGTGACGTTTCTGGTTGAGACCCTCTTCAGACTTTTTCAGAGTAGAAACAGGGACTTAGACCAATTGAACCCCAAAGTGCAGAGAGAGAGAGAGAGAGAGAGAGAGAGAGAGAGTTCAGGCAAGCTTTCTTTCTTTCTTTTAAAATCTTTTTATTAGTTTTTTTCAAAAACAAAAACAAAACAAACAAAAAAATAAGAATGATAAACATAACAATGATATTGATACATAGGGATCAGGATTACATTAATAACAGGTATAACCTAAATATGAGTCCAGTGTTAAAATACACAATGAGTACAGACCTCCCGGTCTCTATGGAAATATAGTTAAGTGTTTAAAAGTGTTTAAAAGAGAACTTGTATATATAAAAACAAAAAGATAATAAGAAAAAAGAAAAAAAAAAGAGAAAAAAGAGAAAAGCAAAACCCCCTAAACTAGAAAAAAAAGCAAACCAGAATCTGGGCTGAATGCAAGCTGAATGCATCCATCTAACTCCCTCTTAAATATAGCCAATGAACTGGCCTCAACCACCTTCTGTGGCAGAGAGTTCCAGAGATTCACCACTCTCTGTGTGAAAAATGTTTTTTTTTTTTTAGGACCGAGATGAGAAAAACATTTTTCACACAGAGAGTGGTGAATCTCTTGAACTCTCTGCCACAGAAGGTAGTTGAGGCCAGTTCATTGGCTATATTGAAGAGGGAGTTAGATGTGGCCCTTGTGGCTAAAGGGATCAGGGGGTATGGAGAGAAGGCAGGTACGGGATACTGAGTTGGATGATCAGCCATGATCATATTGAATGGCGGTGCAGGCTCGAAGGGCCGAATGGCCTTCTACTGCACCTATTTTCTATGTTTCTATGTTTCTATGTTTCACCATGTACTTCACTTCGCATTTTCAACTTAATTTTGAATAATTTTGCACATCTGAGTTTTAATGTCTGACAAGATAAAATTCACTGTAAGACATGCAAGTTGTCAAGCTTGAAAGGGTTCAGAAAAGATTTACCAGGATGTTGCCAGGACTCGAGGGACTGAGCTATAGGGAGAGGTTGAGCAGGCTAGGACTTTATTCCTTGCAGAGCACGAGAATGAGGGGAGATCTTATAGAGGTGTACGAAATCATGAGAGAAATAGGTTGGGTAAAAGCACAGAAACGTTTGCCCAGAGTAGGAGAAACAGGAACCAGAGGACATAGGTTTAAGGTAATTTGTTTACACAACGGGTGGAGGGTGTATGGAACAAGGTGCCGGAGGAGGTAGTTGAGGCATGTACTATCGCAACATTGAAGAAACATTTCGACAGGTAAATGGAGGTTTATAGGAATATGGGCCAAAAGCAGGCAGGTGGGACTAGTGTAGATGGGGCATGTTGGTGGGCGTGGGCAGGTTAGGCCGAAAGGCCTGTTTCCACACTGTATGACTCTAAGTGTATTGACAGCGATTTCACTCACAAATATTTGGAGACTTTTGCACAGCTGAAATACGCAAATAGTAAATCTCTGGGGCTTTTATTTGCACAGCAGTGGTATACAGGCCTGCAATCCAGTAATGGGATTAATTACACACTTCCCATTAACTTCTGCATCCTATTAACGTTTTGTGACCCCGACCTTCAGAAAAGACCATGAATGAGTCTCAAATGTTTTAAGAATGAAAATTACATTACAGGCATGGACAACAATGTTGTAACGCAACATGTTGTGGATTTTAAGCGTCTCTTACCCACATTATCCTTCTCTCCATCACTGCAATAGTGTGCAGGTTTGTTGATAATTACCTCATGTTTGAGCAGAAAGCTTTTCTCCCCTTAATTATTGGTTATTAAAAACTAGGTTTCTTACTAATTACTTTGCTTTCAGAAAGAAAAAGTAGGTTTACATTTGTACACGGAACCCTCTGCATACTTACGAATTTGCAAAGTAGTCATAAAATCATTGAGGAAACAGGCCCTTCGGCCCATCATGATTTAAAGTGTATAGAATCACCTCCTAAGATCACCGCTCAGCTCCCCTACTCAAAAGCCTGCCTCATCTTTCAAAGTGTAGCCATTGTCGTAATATCAAAAAATCTGTACATAGCAAGCTCCCACAATAGTCGTATGATAATGATCAGATCATTCCCAGATATTCATTCCAAGCTGGTCAGGTGTTCACAGAGTGAATTTTGGAGTGGACATTATGCCCATAAGTTTTCGGAGCAGAATTAGGCCATTCGGCCCAACAAGTCTATTCTGCCATGAATCTTGGCTGATCTAACTTTCCCTCTCAACCTCATTCTCCTGCCTTTTCCCATACGAATTTATGAAACTCATGGATACGTTAATTAAAACAGATATTCCTTTGATCTTTTGCGTGATTATTCGTATGGTGATATAGCCACAGAGCATGCTTGGGGCTGCTGACCATGAGTTCCTCTGTTTAATCAACAATCTTAAGTGATAACTATAACAAATGTACCAGTGTACCAATTGAGAATTGTTGGATATGAACAGCTGCTCTCTTATGTAGAAACAAGGAACTGCAGATGCTGGATTACGAAAAAAGACACAAAGTGCTGGAGTAAATCAGTAGGTCAGGCAGCATCCCTGGAGAACATGAATAGGTGATGTTTTGGGTTGGGACCGTTTTTCAGTGGCGCATTAGAGATTCTACCCTAGCCATTGATCATTGTCATAAACCCTTTCCCTCACTCCTGGTCATTTACTAATCCTTACCTCTTCCAGCCCCTCCTTGACCCTTAGTCATATCGACTGCCGCCTTCAACTCCTCCTTAATCCATAATAATTTATCAGGTAGAAACAGAAAACTTCAGATGTTGGATTATAAAGGACATCATTTGCTGGAGTAACTCAGCGGGTCAGGCAGCATCACTGGACAACATGGATAGGCTATGTTTTGTGTTGGGACCTTTCTTCAGACATACCTGGTCCTTGCCCCCCATGAAGCCCTCCCTAACCCACTATTATTGACTGACCCCTTGCCCCAATTCGCCCTCCCTAACCTCCTGTCATTTACCGACTGCCTCCTCCCATCCAGCCCTTCCTAATCCCCACTCGTTTACAAATCACAACCCCCACTAACAATTCTCCCTAACTTCCCGATATTTTCTCCTTCCCTGCCCTCACTATCTCCTCCCTAACCCCAGATAATTTATGTGATCTCCATTCCCCAACCCTTCCCTGAAACACAGTCATTTACCTGATTTAGTTTGGGAGATACAGCGCGGAAACAGGCCCTTTGACCCACCGAGTCCGCATCGACAGGCAATCAGCCATGTACTGTCTATCCTAATTTACAGAGGCCAGTTAAATTCAATGCTACATGTCTTTGGAATGTGGGAGGAAACCGGAGCACCCGGAGAAAACCCACTCGGTCACAGGGAGAACGTACAAAATTCCGTTCAGACAGCACCCGCAGTCAGGATCGAACCTGGGTCTCTGGCACCATAAGGCAGCAACTCTATTGCTGCGCCACCATCTCCCACACCACCCTGAAGATCTCCGAATGCTAGTTCCAGATTCTTGGCTGTTTATACAGTCAGCGCTCCAAGAACCCATCCCACCTTCCTCCTCCCCCGAACTATATGAAATCCCACCCCATTCCCTCTCCTTTTCCTCCAGAACCCGATTCCAGAAAATGATTCGTTTCCACAAAGGAAGAGTTAACCATCAAGAGCTAAAAAAGCACATAAATAGCTTGGTACCGAATAGTTCCGTTTATGGAGACCAATTCGAGAGAGATAGACTCCTTGAACGCACACAATTGGATGAAATCTGCCAGAGATTTCTGAAGCCATCATGTGCACTGGCAGGTAGCGATACCAATTACACCAGTATGGTCAGCTTCTGAATGCAGATAATTAATTACATTCACTCAACCTTCCGCCTCAGATCCTCGACAGCTGCTGGAGAGATTGTTGCACACTCAATCGAAAAGCTGCTCCCCTTAAAATCGTTTCGTCACATTCAGCTGTATATTATTAGCTGCCTTTCTTGAGAATAACTTTGGAGCACATTCTGAACGCTTCTTAAAACTCTTTGTATAGCCGTCCATCCAGGATCAAGAACAGCGTCTTCCCAACATCCATCAGGCTATTGAACGCTACGAACTCCAACTAAACTCTGAACTACAAACGGCCTCGGTTGTACTAGGGGCTTTGGACTTTGGACTGTCTTTTGCATCCTATTTTTAAAATTTTATTTTGGTGCAGTGATAGGATTGCTGCCTTACAGCACCAGTGATCCAGGTTCGATCCTGAGTGTGGGTTCTGTCTGTACAGAACCAGGGGCCACAGTTTAAGAATAAGGAGTAAGCCATTTAGAACGGAGACGGGGAAACACTTTTTCTCACAGAGAGTGGTGAGTCTGTGGAATTCTCTGCCTCAGAGGGCGGTGGAGGCAGGTTCTCTGGATGCTTTCAAGAGAGAGCTAGATAGAGCTCTTAAAAATAGCGGAGTCAGGGGATATGGGGCAAAGGCAGGAACGGGGTACTGATTGGGGATGATCAACCATGATCACATTGAATGGCGGTGCTGGCTCGAGGGGCCGAATTGCTTACTCCTGCACCTATTGTCTATTGTCTATTGTCTACAGTGTTTGTACGTTCTCCCTATGACCATGTGGGTTTTCTCTGGGTGCTCCTGTTTTCTTCCACATTGTAAAGGTTTGTAGGTTAATTGGATTTGGTAAAATAGTAAAATCCTCATGTGTAGGATAGTGATAGTGTACGTGGTGATCACTGATCAGTGTGGACGCGGTGGGCCGAAGGGCCTGTTTCCAAGCTGTATCTCTAAACTAAACGAAACTTCTTTTCAATATTGTTTGTTATATTATTTATTGAATACTATGTTTACAAACCTGTTGTGCTACTGCAAGTTAAGGGCCTGTCCCACTGTACGAGCTAATTCAAGAACTCTCCCAAGTTTTAAAAAAAATCAAGCTCGTGGTAAGCACGTACGTAGAATGTACGTAGCGGGTACGTCGGAGCTTGGGACTCTCTTAGCGGCTCGTAACGCTAACGGCATGTACTCGGAAAACGCAGTAAACTCGTGAAGACTCGTGAAGATTATTCAACAATGTCCACGAGAGCCACGAGTACCTACGAGCGGCTATTACCGTAATTTTTCCGAGTTCGAATCAGGGGAAACTCGGAAGAACTCTTGAATTCGCTCGTACAGTGGGACAGCCCCTTAAGAATGTAAATGTACCATTTAGGTACATATGACAATTAAACCACAAATATTTGCTGTGTACAGCATACAACATAGAACAGTACAGCACAGGAACAGACATCTTCCTGCTCATGACCCATACCACTCCAATTCCAGCATATCCAAGCGCCTATCCAAAAGCCCTTAAATGTTACTGTCAAATCTGCCTCCAACACCATCCCTGCCAGTGGGTTCCTGCCACCCATCACCCTCTGTGTAAGAATAAACATGCCCTGCACATGTCCTTTAATTTTTTACCACTTTTACCATAAAGCTCTGTCCTTTGACATTTTCACCCTGAGGAAAAAGCTTTGGACTGGTCTACCTTATCTCCGTCTCTCATCATTTTATATACATCCATCCCATCTTCCCTCAACCTTTGGTGTTCTAGAGTCTGTCAATATTGCTAAGTCTCTCTCTCCCTTTGAATCTGAAGAAGGCTCCTGCCTCAAAAAGTCACCTATCCATGTTCTTTCTCCAGAGATGCTGAGTCTCCCTGCTGAGTTAAGCAAGTACTCTGTGTCCTTTTTTGTACACCTGCATCTGCACATCCTTTTGGGGTTCTTTTTACTCTTAAATTTGCAATTATTTTAGTTTAGTTCAGTTTAGTTTAGTTTAGAGATACAACGCGTAAACAGGCCCGTCGCGTCAACGCCGAACAGAGACCCCCAAACACCGTACACTAACACTAGGGTCAATTTACAATATTTACCGAAGCAAATTAACCTACAAAACTGCACGTCTTTGGAATGTGGGAGGAAACCGGAGCAGAAGGAGAAAACCCACGCGGTCACAGGGAGAACGTGCCAACTCCATAGAGACAGCACCCAGAGTCAGGATTGAACCCGGGTCTCTGGCGCTGTAAGGCAGCAACTATACCGGCTGTGCCATCATATATTTTTTAAATCTATTGGTTCATGTGAAGTGAGCGCCACTGACAAAGTTAACATTTATCGCCCTGAGTTGAGATAATTAAACTTCAATTAGGTTAGTAGGTCTGGAGTTACATTTTGCTCAGAGGGACAGAGAAGAGGCAGATCTCTTTCTCTGATGAAGAGTAACGAGCCCAATGGGTTATTATAACAATCCAGACGGCATTGTGGTGCACCGGTAGAGTTGCTGCCTTACAGTGCCAGAGACCCAGGTTCGATCCTGACTACAGGTACTGTCTGTGCAGAGTTTGTAAGTCCTTCAGACTGTGAAGGGCCTGTCCCACTTACATGATTTTTTCGGCGACTGCTGGTACCCATCATTAGTCGCAGCAGGTCGCGGGGTGACGCCTATATGGTCGTGAGTAGTCGCCCAAAGACTTATTTTCTGGTCGTCGCTGGATTTTCAACATGTGGAACATTTTCGGCGACCTGCTGCGACTATGATGGGTGCCGAAAAAATTGCGAATCTCAGTTTGAAGAAGGGTCTCAAGCCAAATCATTACCTATCCCTTTTCTCCAGAGATGCTGCCAGACCCACTGTGTTACTCCAGCTTTTTGTGTCTATCTTTGTTGCAAACCTAATGGTGCAGAATATTAGCTACAAGTACAGTCGCTTAACCACGAGGCTACTGCACTCAAAGAAAAACATTCTAGGATGTGCTCAAAACAGAAAAATCGTTACATTCCTATTGACTTCTGCAATACATTGACCCGGGACCTCAAATTAGTGAAGGAGCAATTAAGAGCATTGAGAGACTCCCAACTTATGTTGCTTGGATTAGTAGGTATTAGTAGGTATTAGTAGTGGGGAGTGCAGTGGAGAGATACGTTTTTTTGCGTTCCATCACAGCGCTGTGATGGATGTATGTGTAAATTGTGTTGTGTCTCGGGTCTTCTTCGTTTTTTTAATGTATGGCTGCAGAAACGACATTTCGTTTGGACCTCAACGGGGTCCAAATGACAAATTTGTCCAAATGACAAATAAAGTGTATTGTAAATTAGCTGCAAGGACAGTGGTTGCATCACTGCCCAGACACCCGATCCTGATTATGGGTGCTGCCTGTACAGAGTTTGTACCTTCTCCCTGTGACCGTGTGGGTTTTCCTTGGGGGTGCTCCGGTTTCCTCCCACACTTCAATGACGTGCAGGTTTGTAGGTTAATTGGCTTTGAAAACATTGTAAATTGTCTGGTGTGTAGGATAGTGCTAGTGTACGGGGTGATCGCTAGTCGGCGACGGCACGGACTCGGTGGGCCGAAGCGCCTGCTTCCGCGCTGTGACTCCAAGGTCACTGCCGACACTGACCCACTGCTAATTTACTATTCTCCAATCGACAACTTCCTTTTCCTCACACTATCAACTATTCCTCACGTTCTCACATTCCTCCATATGAAAATTAGAATTTGCTGCTGGCAATAAAATCAATTTGCAGACTCTTTCAGCTTCAGGTCTCACATGATGTATTTTGATTTTAACATAAATTCCCTGGGGCTCTCTAACCTTTATTTCCCCTCATCAAAGGTAATCCATTTTATTTCTCATTGTAAATCTGAACCAGGCATTTTTTTAATGATCTAATGTATTCTGGTAACTTGGTCTTTCTAGGCTGATTACCACTGAGTGGTTTTCATTCGTTGCCCCAATGATAATTCTACATTTGACCTCTCTTCTGCTTTAAGTGCAGCATGGGGTGGTGCAACGGTAGAGTTGTTGCCTTACAACGCCAGAGACCCGGGATCGATCCTGACTATGGGTGCTGTCTTTACGGTGTTTGTACGTTCTCCCTGTGACCGCATGGGTTTTCCCCGGGTGCTCCGATTTCCTCCCACATTCCCAAAAACGTACAAGTTTGTCAGTTAATTGGCTTCGGTAAAAATGGTCAATTGTCCCTAGTGTTGAGGATAGTGCTAGTGCACGGGGTCGTCGCTGGTCGGCGTGGGTTCGGTGGGCAGAAGGGTCTGTTTCCGCGCCGTGTCTCTAAAACTAGAAACTAAAACTATCTTTGCTTTCGGAATCTTTCCTGTTCAGACCATGTTAGTTAGTTCTTTTTTCCAGACAAATAAAGACTGCGATATTAATCCGTCATCCTTATCTAACCCAAGCTGCTTGTATGACCTTGGGACAGAAGCTAAAATCAAAGCTAAAATCACAGAAGCCTTGTGGCTTGGGAGCCCCTCCTGTCATTTTTCAATCTCCTTGGCAAATCTGGCAACATATTCCAACTAATGACCCAGTTTACAACCCAACTGTATAAACATTGATATAATAAAAATGAACTGCAAATGCTGATTTATACCAAATATAGACACAACATCCCTTCTGCAGTCTAAAGAAGAGTTCCAGCGCAAAACGTCACCTATTTATTTTCTCCAGAGGTGCTTCCTAAGCCGCTGATTCCACATTTTGTCTTTGGTATAAACATTGAATTTTACAATTTTAAGTAACCTCTAACAACTCCGCTTTCCCTTTCTCCCGCCCCCCTCCACGTCCCTCTCTCCCCCACATTCCCCCTTTCTCCACCCCCTCCCTCGTGCCCCAGGAGGAATCACACCTATTTCTGTCCTCTCTCTAAACCAAATTCACAATATTGAGCTGTGTCTGAAGGAGTGTGTCGGCCCGAAACATCACCCATCATTCCTTCTCCCCAGAGATGCTGCATGTCCCGCTGGGTTACTCCAGCATTTTGTGTCCATCTTCACAATCCTTAGCTTTTGAAATATAACCCCAGGACAATTTGGTCATAATATTAGATGTTCAGCAATTCACCCATGGCACAGCTGATGGAGTCATTGCCTCACAGCGTCAGAGACCCAGGTTCAACTCTACCACTGTGCCACTGTGCGTATTCCTAATATTGGGTCTAACCATTCTGTATGGTTTGTTACATTTCTTGGAGTATTCAGACTTGCTTTAGTTTAAAGACACAGTGTGAAAACAGGCCCTTTGGCCCCACGAGTTCACACTAGTTCCAATGCTATCCCACTTTTGCATCCATTTCCTACACCATGGGGGAAATTTACAATAGCCAATTAACCAACATCGGTTAATAACAACAATTTGGATGAGAATGTAGAAGTTTGCTGATGACACCAAAGTGGGTGGTATCGTACATAGCGAAGGTGGTTATCAAAAATTACAGCAGGATCTTGATCAGTATGGGCAAGTGGGCTGAGAAATGGTTAATGGAGTTGAATGCAGGTAAGTGCAAGGTTTTGCAATTTGGGAAGTCAAACCAGGGCAGGACCTTCTCAGTGCATGGCAGGGCCTGGGAAGTATTGTAGAGCAGAGGGATCTTGGAGAGCAAGTATAAAGGTTGAAACCCTTTGCAGACTCCAGTCTGAAGAAGGGTCTCGACCGGTAACGTCACCTATCCATGTTCTCCAGTGATTGGGGCCTGACCCGCTGAGTGGCTCCAGCATTTTGTATCCTATTGCGTGCTATCAGTGCTGTGATCCAACCCAATTCAGAGTGTGTGCAGGCTCATTTATAATTGATCATGAGATATGGAAAGTGGAGAGTAATAAAGATTAAAAGCAATTTAATTACGGGAGAGAGCAAAGGGCCATCAAAATTAGAGGGGAAAGATTTCATAGGAACCCGAGGAGCAATATTTTCCACACAGAGGGTGGTGAGTGTATGGAAAGAGCTGCCAGAGGAGATAGTTGAGGCAGGTACTATAATAATATTTAAAAGGCATTTGGACAGGAATATGAAAGGACACTAAGTGTTGGAGTAACTGGCAGCATCACTGGAGAACATGGATAGGTGACATTTCGGGTCGGCATCCTTCTTCAGGCAGGTACATGGATAGGAAAGATTTAGAGGGATATGGGCCAAATATGGACAGGTGGGACTAGTGTAGATGGGGCATCCTTGGTCATTGGTGGGCATTTGGGCCGAAGGGCCTGTTTCCGTGCTGTATGACTCTATCACTCCACCTTGGTCAAAAAGCAACACGGGAAAACATGCTCAGCTCAGCAATCAGTCATTGAAAGAGTTTGCTCTTCATTTACGGGAAAGATCGTTTTTCCAACTTAACTTCAGAAATGTTTGCTGTCGTCAAACCATCATTAGATGCATTTGCAGGCACTTGCTCATCATTAAATTGTATTTGTGGCGGACCTGCACATTATTTCGGCATGGATAGAGCCCTCGCTCATTTATCAAGCACGCACAGTCCTTTGAGGATTGCCTTCACGTTCTTGCAGGTTGCCACAGGGTAAACCTTCCCCTGCATAATCCGTGCATTTGCGAGATTCCAGGAAAAAGCCTGATGAAAATTATAGATTCTCGGGCACCACCCCAGGTATTTTTCCTTTTGTCCGTCTGGAATGAATCATTAATTATCTCAGTTTGACATGCAGAATTCCCTTTATCAGAGGATTACATGTCCCTCTGATTATGCGGCGTGAATAATGACAGAAAATCGTAAAACACTTTTTGATTTAATACTTCAAACACCAATTTCCTCTCAGCTTTGGTACATCACAACGCACCAAAACCCATGCGATACAATATGCCGTTATCAACCGCGGAAATTTCTATTTACATTTCCAAGCAATTTTACTGTCATTTCATGTCAAAGCATTTGCATTTGATATGATGAACTGTAATGAAGGTAAAGTATTCTATTTAGATCCCTTTACCAAGAAGAGCGACCATCTAGTCATTCATTGTTTGTTTTGATGCAGAAAGAATGTCATTACAGACGGAATGAACAGCATCCGATATCTATTTCATCTGAGTTTTTGTTTCATGGATGGGTCCACATTTAGCCTTTTTTAAGGAGCTTCAGACTCTGAAACTGAGCCATGTTGTTCCATTGATTTGTGGAAACGCTGAATATTAATGATGATTATTATTATTTTTATTAAGAGAGGGAGGTTCCCCAGTTCAATGACTTTAAATTCAGAAAGGTTTATCAGGCCTAAAAAAAAAATTAGATGACAAACTCTGGAATCAGTATCATTCTGGAACAGATTTTTATGGTCAGACTACAAGAGTTTGGAGAAGAAAAAATAATCAAGATTTAGTTTAGTTTAGTTTAGAGATACAGGGAGGAAACAGGCCCTTCGGCCCACCGAGTCCACACCGACCAGCGATCCCCACACATTGACACGACACACACACTAGGGACAATTTTACACTTATACATTTATCCCAAGCCAATTAACCTACAAACCTGGACGTCTTTGGAGTGGTGGGAGGAAACCGAAGATCTTGGAGAAAACCCACGCAGGTCAGCGGGAGAACGTACAAACTCCGTACAGACAAGGCCCCCTAGTAAGGATCAAACTTGGGTCTCTGGCGCTCGAAGGCAGTAGCTCACCTGCTACACCACCATGCCACCCTAACAGGGCTGCAAGGCAGTAAGGCTTGATAGATACAATATAGAATCAGGCCCTTCAGCCCACCGAGTCCATGTCACCTCTATGTTATCCCACTTTCTCATCCACTCCTTACACACTAGGGGGGGATCTACAGAGGCCAATAAACCTATAGACACGCACGTCTTTGGGATGTGGGAGGAAACCGGAGCACCCAGAGCAAATCCATAAGGTCCCAGGGAGAACGTGCAAACTCCACACAAACGACACCTGAGGGCAGGATCGAACCCGGGTCTCTGACAGCAGCTCTACCAACTGCACCACGCTATCACTCTAGGTTGAAAATGTAGATGCTATTTACAAAGTGACATCTTTTGTAAATTCTTCAATGCAGTTTCATATTGGCAAACTTCATGATCTAGGGTGAGTTTTGTTCAATTGACCCCACTCGTGCATTACACTCCATTTTGCGATACTGCACAGGGTATGATATTATTGTCTGATATTAGAGATTTAATGTAGCCTCAAGGAACTGCAGTCGCCGGTTTACAAAAAAAGACACAAAGTGCTGGAGTAACTCAGCGAGTCAGGCAGCATCTCTGGAGAACATGGACAGGCGACGTTTCGGGTCGGGACCCTTCTTCAGACAGAGCATGGGTTTAAGATGAGGAGAAGGAGGTTTAAAAAGGAATAGTGGGGGGGGGGCAAATGTAGTTGGTAGCTCAAATGAGTTGCCAGAGATGGTGCTGGAGACAGGAACAGTAACAACATTTACAAAGCATCTTACAGCACCAGAGACCCAGGTTCGATCCTGACTAGGGGTGCTGTCTGTGTGGAGTTTGTATGTTCTCCCTGTGACCATGTGGGGTTTCTCCTGGTGCTCCGGTTTCCTCCCACACTCCAAACACGTACAGGTTTGTAGTTTAAATAGCTTCTGTAAATTATAACTTGTCCCTAGTGTGGTGGATAGTGCTGGTGGACAGGGTGGTTGCTGGTCGGCGCAGGCTCAGCCAAAGGACCTGTTTCCACACTGTTAGTCTAAAGTAGTCTAAAATAATGGATATAAGTGGGATTAGGACAGATAGACGCTGGTCAGCATGGATGCAGTGGGGGTGAAGAGCCTGTTTCTATACTGAGCACATCTATGATTCTGGTCCAAATGCCTTCGCTGTGTAAGTACAAGATATAAATGTGACACTTTATCCATTTTCAGAGGATATGCTATGCAGATGACGAGTTTCCTATAAAATGTAATGACATGCCGTATGAAAACTTTGGGCGAATTTCAAGTGTGGGTAATTTCAAATATATCCTCACCCAGAGGTTAGACACAAAAAAGATGGAATTACTTAGCGGGTCAGGCAACATTTCTGGAGATATGCCGTTTCAGGTCGAGATCCTTCTTCAGACTGAGAGTCAAGGGAAAGGGAAACTAGAGATTTTGACGGTGATATGGAGAGATGTAGAACCAAATTTCGTTTTTTTGGTTTTAGAGATACAGCGCGGAAACAGGCCCTTCGGCCCACCGAGTCCGCACTGACCAGCGATCCTCCGCACACTAACACTATCCTACACACACTGGGGATAATTTACATTTTATACCAAGCCAATTAACCTACAAACCTGTACGTCTTTTGGAGTGTGGGAGGAAACCGGAGATCTCGGAGAAAACCCACACTGTCACAGGGAGAACGTACAAACTCCGTACAGACAGCACCCGTAGTCGGCATCGAACCCGGGTCTCCGCCGCTGCAAGTGCCGTAAGGCAGCAACTCTACCGCTGCGCCACCATGACACCCATGATTGAAAGAGTTGCAAAAAAATTTAAAAAGTTACGATGATCAAAGTAAGGTAGAGCCCACAATTGTTGGCGGTGGGATAGGTGATAACAAGTTATACAGAATCAGGCGTTGCTCTACTCATCTCACTGGCAAACTGTGATGCTGATAGTAGTTGACAGAATGACAGTCTCATGTCAAAACTATCCCCGTCCACATAGCTCTTAAAATCAAAACCATGAAGATATGGAATCGATGTGCCAGCTTGCCGCATCAATTTGTGAGGCAAATCTGTCGGCTCTGAAATCTTGCAACATTCATGCTCAGTTTAAAACATCTACTTATTCAATGAAATTCTACTTTAGACAAACTTCCGAATAGTATTCTACACAAGCGAAAAGTACCCAGAAATTACAGTGAAATTATATTCAGCTTTTCAGCAGAGACTCATAGACTTACAGCCTTTCTGCCCAACTAGTCCACACCAGCCAATGTGTCCCGTTTACACTAGTCCCACTGCCTGCGTTTGGCCCATATATCGTCTAAACCTCTCCTATCAATGTACCCATCAATTGTTTGTAATTGTATTTGTTAGTCTGTGTTCAAGATGGCGGTCGGAGGGGAGAGTGGACGCTGGCGTTAAATTGCCGCTGCTCTCTCCTCAAATTGTGCTTCTGATTTTCTTTTTTTTTTGTGTTTTTGGAAGGAATTCTGTCCCTGATTTATGTATTGGTCTTTATAACCTATTTTTTTTAAATTCTGATTATATGTTTTCTATAAATCTCTGTATGGTGTCCTTGAGACCTCGGTATAAGGCGCCCGTAAATAAAATCCATTATTATTATTATTATTATCTAAATGTTTCTTAAATGTTCCAATAGTACCTGTCTCAACTACCTCATCTGGCAGCTCGTTCCATACATTTCTATGTTTTCTATGTTCTCCACCCACCACCCTTTGTGTGAAAAAGTTACCTCTCAGCTTTTCAATTAAATCTTTCCCCCCTCTCCTTAAACCCATGTCCTCTGGTTCTTAATTCCCCATCTCTGGGCAAGCGATTCTGTGCATCCACCCGATCTATTCCTCTCATGATTTTGACAACTCTATAATATCACCCCTCATCATATGACATGAAATTATTGCACCGAACATGTTAATGAGTAAATATTTAATAATGTACTGTAATAATGAGTAGCGAAAACCCTGGATAGAATGGATGCAGAGAGGATGTTTCCACACGAGAGGGAGAGTCTAGGATCAGAGGGCACAGCCTCAGAATAAAAGGACGTACCTTTAGAAAAGAGATGAGGAGGAATTTCTTTCGTCATAGGGTGGTGAATCTGTGGAATCCATTGCCACAGACGGCCGTGGAGGCCGTCAATGGATATTGTTAAGGCCGAGATTGACAGATTCTTGATTAGTACGGATGTCAGGGGTTATGGGGAGAAGGCAGGAGAATGGGGTTGAGAGCGAAAGATAGATCAGCCAAGATTGGATGGAGGAGTGAGCTTGATGGGCCGAATGGCCTAATTGTACTCCTAGAACCTAGGAACAAGCATTGATCATTATATGTACGTTGTGCAAAGAGTAAGAAGTGAGGCTGCAAAGTTGTGTAGGGTACATGGGCAAAGAACAATGGTGTGCACGGCAGCCCAGCTGGCAGAGTTGATGCCACACAGCGCCGGAGATCTGGGTTCCACCCTGTCCTTGGAGTGCTGAATGTACGGAGTTTGCACGTTCTGCATGGGATTCTTCCTGGTGCTCCGGTTTCCTCCCACTTCCCCAAAGACGTGCGGGTTTATAGGATAATTGGCCTCAGTAAAATCGCACCCAGTGTGTGGTGAGTGGATGTGGAAGTGGGATAGCATAGAATTAGTGTGAATGGGTGATCGATGTTCGACGTGAACTTGGTGGGCAGAAGGACTGGTTTCCACACTGTATCTCCAAACTAAAAACCTGCGCCACTGAGCTTAGAGTGATATGGGGGCAGAAAACTACACTGCCCCAAAACAAAAAGGTCAAGGCATGAGAGTGTGTAGGCCTGTGAGTGTGTGTGTGTGTGAGTGAGTGAGTGAGTGAGTGTGTGAGTGAGTGAGTGAGTGAGTGAGTGAGTGAGTGTGTGTGTGAGAGCGTGTGTGAGAGTGTGTGTGTGAGAATGAGTGTGTGAGAGAGAGAGAGTGAGAGTGAGCGAGTGAGGATCTCTCAAACAAAAAGCACAGTATGTGAGCAGGTGTACGCCTGTGAGTGAGTGAGTGAGTGAGTAGTGAGTGTGTGCGTGTCAGTGAGAGTGTGTGTGTGTATGTACGAGTGTGTGAAAGAGTGTGTGAAAGAGTGTGTGAGAGTGTGTGTGTGTGTATGTACGAGTGTGTGAAAGAGTGTGTGAGAGTGTGTGAGAGTGTGAAAGAAGAGTGTGTGAGAGTGAGAATAAACGCGGATGGAATTAGTTCTTCCAGTCAGGTGGGCCTAGTGTACATGAGGCATATTGATCTGTGTGGGCAAGTTGGGCTGATGGGCCTGTTTCCACGCCATATGACTATGACTAGTATTTTGAGTTAAGCATGGGTTGTTTTGCAAATAAATAATTACTGGCATTATTCAAACCAGTCAACTGGAAAACAGGTTACAGGGGAATTGAAAATTGCACATTGCACTATCATTGACATTAACTGGCGAAGTTTTACATTGGAACCATTTTTCTTGCATTGAAAAATAATCATGCTGAAATAAAAGCAATTGAATTCTATGTGCAACAAGAACTTTATTCTTTATATTATATGGCCACATATAATTTGCCTGCCATCGTTCACCTGATCCCCATCTTGGCCGGTCTCTTAGCCAAGAATGAACTTATTTACACGTTCAATTTCATTGAAGAATTGTGCAGAATTCAGCTTGAGTTGGCAGCATAGCTCCGGTTTCCCTTGCCTGACCTGTCTAATTCAAAGCTGTCAAAAGCAAACCACCCCCCCATCACACGTGTGCGCGGCATTGCCGACTGCAATTTACCACAGGTCAGGTTGTCATCTGCTCAGCTAATTTCCACTCGTTTACAACCTGTCATTGTCTTCCAACTGGGTTCGCATGAGACATCTCAATCCTCTCCCCGACCCGGCAAAGCAACGACGGTGTTTCCTGGTGGATCCGAAGAAAGAGCAGCAGTAATTGCGGCATCTGTCAGTTCTATGGGACCAGGCGTTGCAGGGAGGTGGGGAGGGGGGTGTCTGCAGGGGTGGTCTTACTGCAATTGATGCCTTCTGTACATAATGAGTGAAATCGTCCAGACATTTGATCAAGTGATTCTGTCATGGAATGTTTCTTTGGCTTTGAATTACATTTTTTAAATATATTCAAATTGGATTAGAAGGTAAACACTTGTTAAAATAAGAAACATTGCTGATATTTAATCTCCCTCTATTGCAGTTTATTTCACTTCCATTGCATTTGCATTTGTCTCTTTCCTCGGTAAACCAGCATCTGTAGTTCCTTGTTTCCACAGTGAAAACGAGCAAATGCACTGGAGGAAAATAGTGCAGATGCTGGAAATCTAAAATAAAAAACAGAAAGCTAAAGATTCTAGTCTCTGCTATCACGATTGCTGCATTTGTATTAGATTACTCAAAAAAATGTTTACATATTACAGTCAGCTTAACTCTCAGGCATCAGTCCCTACTGTGAAGATGTGGATTACAAACATGTCCGAGACACTATATTTGGAAAATATTAGGCTTGTCTTGGCAGAAAATCCAGATCAATGTTTCAAGACATGGACACCCTTCACCGAATTCTTACAAGGATAGTATGGCGAAACACAACTTTGGATTTAAATCCAACTATGGGTTGGCTTGGGTGGGGTAAGGTGGAGTGGGGGGACGAGAGGCAGGTATATCTCCACTTGTTTTTCTTTTTTTTTTCCCCTTTCTTTTTTTTTCCTTCTCCTCTTTGGCTACACTACCTTGGTGGTCTAGGAGTCCTATCTTTGCGCCTTTCACTTTTTCTCTTTCTTGTTTTTTCTCTTTTCTTTTCCCTTATTTTCAAGTTAAAAGGTTAAAATTGAAGCTGTACAATAACCGTATAATTTTACATGCCGAATGTTTGCACAATTCTTGTACAATTGCTTCTAATAAAAATAATAAAAAATAAAAATTTAAAAAAAACACTCAGGCATTATAAACTGCAAAGGAAATGTTATTAACAACACAACTAATATTGATCAGTTACAATTTAGTTTGTGTGTCTATAGTTTATACAACAGTGGCAGCACGTGCAGCAGTAGAGTTAATAATAATAATAATCATTCATTTTATTTGCTGGCGCCTTTCTGGACACCCAAGGACACCTTACAGGACATAAAATCACAAAAAATACCAAGGTCTCAAGGACACCCCACAGAGACCAACAAATAAGAAACACATAATCGGAATAAAATAAATTATAAAGACACCACAACACGCAAATCAAGGACAGAATTCACTCCAAAGGCACAAAAAAGAAAATCAGAAACACAATTTGAGGAGAGAGCAGCGGCAGCCAAACCGCGCCAGCGTCCACTCTCCCCTCCGACCGCCATCTTGAACACAGACCAACAAAGACACAGCACACAAAAATCATCCCCCCACAATGACCACCACTGTGGGGGAAGGCACAACGTCCAGTCCCCAACCCCAGTCCACCCAAAGTCAGGCCCAATGAGGCCTCCGCCATTGCCTCCACGGAGGCCCGACGCTCCCATCCGTTCCCACCGGGCGATGCCGCCCCGGCGTCGGCGCCTTAAAGCACCAGAGACCCTGGTTCTATCATGACCACTGCTGCACCGTATGCTGCATTGCTTATGTCCTCTAGTCTACGTTCTATGTTGTTAAGGGAACGGCTTTGTCTTTGAGGAAAGGCCTGTACACAAAATCTAGAGAAAGCCACTTTTTTTTATTTTTAATATTTATTTTTATTAGAAGCAATTGTACAAAGATAAAACATTCGGCATTTAAGATTATACAATTATTGTACAGCTTCATTTTTAACCTTATAACCTAAACTATGAAAATGAAAAAAGAAAAGAAAAAGAAAGCAAGAAAGGAAAAAAGTGGAAAGTGAAAAGTGAAAAGATAGATCAAAAAAGAACAAAAGGAAGACCCCTAAACTACCAAAGTAGTGTGGCAGAAAGATATGGAAATAAGAAAAAAGAAAAAGAAAGGTTGAGATATACCTTGCCCCTCATCCCCCACCCCCCCAGCCCACCTCACCCAACCCAGCTTCGGATTTAAATTGTCGCAGAATCTGACAGAATGTTACCGCTCATTCAGTGTGTAGGAAGGAACTGCAGATGCTGGTTTATACCACAGATGGACACAAAATGCTGGAGTAACTCAACGTTCAGTCAGGCAGCATCTCTTGAAAAAAAGGACTAGGCGATGCTTCGGGTCGAGACCCTTCTTCAGACTGAGAGTCACCGTCTGGAGGAGTCTCAGTCTAAAGAAGGGTCTCGATCCGAAACGTCACCTATTTCTTTTCTCCAGAGGTCTCCAGAGATACCGCCTGAACCGCTGAGTTACTCCAGCATTTTGTGTCTATCACTGCTCATTCAGTTACTGCTGTCAGAATCTCAAACCAGCTCATTTCTAACCAGCAACGAGAAAGTCAAGAAGATGAAGATGCCGAGGAAACATCCCGAGCGGTTTTGGCTCAGGAGTCCTGAGAGAACATGTCAACAGATATCCAAAACAAGCAGCTGCCCACCGCCAACCCACACAAACTGGAGGAATGGTTATTGTTCCAGTTATCCAACCAACAAGAATGATCTCCTTTGATCAGCAGAGAAAATCTGCCTCCTTCCATGCCCAAATGAAATGCGTATCAAGAAATTGCTTTAACGTTTGCATCTTTCCCAAAGATGCACTGTGGAGATGGGCCTAAATATTTTACAGGGACTTCATTAAAAGGATCTGGAAAGAAGCGTTAAGATTATGGACTCTTAGTAATGTTCTGACAACAAGAATGCAACATAATAAATTCTTTCTCATTCTTCAGTCAGCTGCAGTTATGGAATAAAACTCGTCCCATTTCTAATATCAGGTCTCAACTCTCTCTCCCTCTCTCCCTCTCTCCCTCTCTCCCTCTCTCCCTCTCTCTCTCTTTTCTCAACAATGGGAGTTACGCAGTTGAGTTTAGGGTGCCACAGTGGTAGAGTTGCTTCCTTACAGCGCCAACAACATGGGTTATACCACAGATGTAGATAGACACAAAATGCTGGAGTAACTCAACGGGTCAGGCAGCATCTCTGGAAAAAACTAGCACCTGACTACAGGTGCTGTCTGTATTGAGTTTGAATGCTCTTCCTGTGACCTCGTGGGACTCGGGTTCAATCTTGACATTGGGTGCTGAATATGTGGAGTTTGCAGGTTGCACCTGTGACCGCGTGGGTTTTCTCCAGGTGCTCCCTGCTCCTCCTACGTACACTCATCTTCCATCCAGCGTCCATTATTTCCCTGTTATTTGCCCCTCCCTCGCCCCCTTCCACCTAAGTCCCTACCTCAAGCTTTACATTTTGCTCTTCGCCTTCTCTCCTCATCTGACATCCTTCCATCTTCTTTTCACCTCCTGCCTTTGCCGCTTACTCCACCCGTCAGCCAAGAACCCTTCGCATGGGACAGAAGGGTTCTGATCCGAAACATCACCTAGTCCTTTTCTCCAGAGATGCTACCTGGCCCGCTGAGGTACTCCTCATCTTTTTCCAACTATTGTCGACCAGGCTTTGACTCGTTCCCATCTTTCTTTTCCAACTTTCTCCCTCCCACAACAATCAGCGTGAAGAGGTGTCGCGACCCAAAATGTCACCCATCCATTCCCTCCACAGGTGCTGCCTGACCCGCTGAGATCCTCCAGCACTTTGTGTTTTGCTTGTGACCAGCAGTTCACGGTGGCACAGCAGTCGAGTTGTCGCATTACAGCGCCAGAGACCCGGGTTCGATCCTGACTATGGGTGCTGACTGTATGGAGTTTGCACGTTCTCCCTGTGACCGCGTGGTTTTTTTTTCTGCGTGCTCTGGTTTCCTCCCACACTCCAAAGTCATGCAGGTTTATAGATTAAGTGGCTTCTGTAAAAATTGGCCCCAGTATGTAGTGTAGAACCAGTGTACGGGTGATCGCTGGTCAGTGCAGGCACGTTGTATCTCTAAAAATGTTTGTGCAAATTCCATTAGTTGCCTAAAAGATTGCTAAAGGATGAAAATGTTACCATTGCTTTGTGACTAAAGTATATAGTATTGGGAGAATTTGCATGTTAGAATTGCAAATAATCGGAGCTGGTCAAACCACACGTGTGAATCAGGCTCCACGAAAAGTGACACTAATCAATAACTTCACATTTGCTAAAGTAGTTTTCACATCTCTTTGACTCTTTAAGTCTCTCGCCGACAAACTGTTCCTGAAAAGATAATCCTCTTGTGTGTCTCTCTTGCTGTTTTCGACACAACATCTTCTGGAGGCAAAGCACAGTTTTATCTCACCTCTTCCCTAAATCCCCCTTCACCAACTCACTCAATGCTCTATCATTCTCGCCTGCCTTTAGAGAGCTTCTCATAGAAAGTCCTTAATTGAGCTTCTGGTCAACTCTGCTTACTTGTAGTTGCAAAGTCCCTTCGACAATGGGCAAGCTCGGACTTTATCCGTTGTTTTAGGATTAGATTTAGGTTTGCTCTGCTGCTGACCAGAAGGCCCTACAGAGAGTGGTGAGGACAGCGGAGAAGATCACTAGATCACCCCAACCAGCAATCCAGGACTTATACCCATCTCGCTGTCGCAAGAGAGCAACCAATATCATCAAAGACACCACCCACCCAGCACACAAACTGTTCACCCTCCTACCATCCGGCAAGCGCTACCGCAGCATGTGGAGCAAAACCATCAGATTCAAAAACTGTGTTATAAATATTACTTGCACATTGGAGTATGGGGAAACGCAATTTCAATCCTCTGTGTAACTACTTGTTGCATTATTTGAATTGACAATAAAGTTACTATTATTATATTATTATTATTATTATTTTTGCATGTACCAAGATACAGTGAGAATATATTCTTTTCGGATGCTTGAACAGCCAAATCAGATAACATTAAGGGGTTGGACAGGCTAGATGCAGGAAGATTGTTCCCGATGTTGGGGAAGTCCAGAACAAGGGGTCACAGTTGAAGGATAAGGGGGAAATCCTTTAAGACCGAGATGAGAAAAACATTTTTCACACAGAGAGTGGTGAATCTCTGGAATTCTCTGCCACAGAATGTAGTTGAGGCCAGTTCATTGGCTATATTTAAGAGGGAGTTAGATGTGGCCCTTGTGGCTAAAGGGATCAGGGGGTATGGAGAGAAGGCAGGTACGGGATACTGAGTTGGATGATCAGCAATGATCATATTGAATGGCGGTGCAGGCTCGAAGGGCCGAATGGCCTACTCCTGCACCTATTTTCTATGTATCTATGTATCTATATGTGGAGAAGGCAGGAACGGGGTACTGATTGGGGATGATCAGCCATGATCATATTGAATGGCAGTGCAGGCTCGAAGGGCCCAATGGCCTACTCCTGCACCTATTTTTCTATGTTTTCTATGTTTCTTTTATACCTAAATACAATCAAGACAAACTCAAGAACGGTTGGTAGAGTGAAGGGGAAGATAGAGAGTGCAGAATGTAATTCTCAGCATTGCAGCGGAAGAATCCCAAAGACAAGGTCCAACATCCTCAATGAGGTAGAAGTGAATCGGAGAGTACTCTAGCTTCAGGAAGGACCATTCAGAAGCCTAATATCAAGGAGGAAGGGTCTGATGGTGCGCGCTTTCAAGCTTCTGTACCTTCTGCCTGATGGGAGCAGGGAGAAGAAGGAATGACGGGGTGGGACGAGTCTTTGATTATGATGGCTGCTTCTCCAAGACAGCATGAAGTGTAGATGGAGTCTGGGCCACATCCTCAACTCTGCATTTTCTTGCTGCATTGGGCAGAGCTGTTGATGAAAGCTAAGATGCAAACTGACAGCATGCATTCTCTGGTGCATCTGGAGAAGTCTGTAAGAGTCATTGGAGACATGCCAAATTCAAAGGTAGAGGCGTTGCTGTGCCTACTTGGCTGCCCACTTCAATGAGGTCGATCCATGAAGAAATCGTCGGTAATGTTGACGCCAAGGAACTTCAAGTTCTCAACCGTTTGGACAATAGAGTGTAGGGGGCTATGGATGATCGTATAGAGGTGTATCAATCATCAGGGGAATAATAGGAAGAATTTTCCCAGGGTAAGGTAATCAGGAAATAGCGGCCAAAGATTTAAGGTGAGAAGGAAAATATTCAATGGGATTCTGAGGGTCAACAATTTCCACACAGAGGGTGGTGAGTAGATTGAATTAGTTGAGGCAGGTGCAATAACAGCATTTTTTAAGACATTTGTACGGGTGCATGGATAGGAAAGGTTAAGAGGCTCGTGGGTCAAACACAGGCATGTGGGATAAGCTTGGATGGGGCATTTTTAGTCAATGTGGACGAGTTGAACCACAGGGCCTGTTTCTGTGATGTATGACTATGATTCTACTAAAGGCATAGCGTAAATGCAAGTAGTTGATTTGAAATGATTTGTATTCCATTCAATGACATAAAAATAGCAGCTCGGTCAAGAGTCAAGAATACTGAATTGTCACATGTTCCTGCTACAGATCAATGAGGTAATGACTTGTTGCTGCTTTACAGGCAGATCACAATCAACTACGTCAACTTAGCCTCTTTAATGCAGTCGATCTTTATGTCATTTACTCATGGTCATCAGTAAAAAAGTTCATATACAGTACAGCACAGACATTGTGGGCCAAATGTTCCTGTGCTGTGTTCTATGTTCTAACATAGTTCCGTCTGAAGAAGGGTTTCGGCCCGAAACGTTGCCTATTTCCTTCGCTCCATAGATGCTGCTGCACCCGCTGAGTTTCTCCAGCACTTTTGTCTACCTTCTATGTTCTAACTTCCATGGTCGTTCTGTGGAATTCTCTGCCTCAGGGGGCGGTGGAGGCCGGTTCTCTGGATACTTTCAAGACAGAGCTAGAGAGTGCTCTTAAAGATAGCGGAGTCAGGGGATTTGGGGAGAAGGCAGGAACGGGGGTACTGATTGTGGATGATCAGCCATGATCACATTGAATGGCGGTGCTGGCTCGAAGGGCCGAATGGCGTCCTCCTGCACCTATTGTCTATTGTCTATTAGGAAGGATGACCTAAAGATCAGTCAAGAGAGAGATTTTAAGTTTAATTCAGTTTAGTTTGGTTTAGTGATACTGCATGGAAACATGCCCTCCGGCCCACTGATCCCATGCCAACCAGCGTTCACATGTACACCAGTTCTAACCTACACACAAGGAACAAATTACTGAAGCCAATTAATATACAAACCTGTACATCTTTGGAATGTGGGAGGACACAGGAGCTCCCGGAGAAACCACATGAATGTACAAACTCTGCACAGGCAGCACCCATAGGCAGGATCGAACCCGGGTCAGTGGCGCTGTAAGGCAGCAACTCTGCCGCTGCGCTGCCGTGCCATCCCAGTTAAAAGCAACTTCAAGGGGGAAGGAGATGAAGGAAGATTTGGGGATGGGATTTTGGAGGGTGTGGCCCTGGGCAGCTGAAGCAAAAAGAATCAGGAAAAAACTCGGCCAGAGAAAGTAAGGGCCTGAAATGAGAAAGGTAGTAATCTTATCAATTGTAGGCCTGGATGTGAGAGAGAGAGAGAGAGAGAGAGAGAGAGAGAGAGAGAGAGAAGGAACTGCAGATGCTGGTTTACAAAACAAAGACACAAAGTGCTGGAGTAACACTGTCGATCAGTCAACAATTTTTGGAGAACATGGATTTACGATGTGTCAGGTCAGGACCCTTCATCATCCTGATTGCAGTAAGGGGAGAAAGCAGGGAAGGACGGTGTTAATTTTAAATTGTCCCTAGTGTGTAGGGTAGTGTTAATGTGCAGAAATCGCTGGTCGGTGCAGACTCGGTGGGCCAAAGGCCCCGTTTCCGCGCTGTATCTCTTAACTAAACTAAATTCAACGTTGATACTGTTGGGTGGGATGCTGGAATTTTAAAATTCTTGGCACATTGGCGCACTTCAAACTTTCCCTTGAAAAAGTTTTTATTTTGCCGATTAGAGTCAGTATTTTTCACAACAGAGGAACAATATTTCACCCTCTGTCAAGGTTGGTTGAGTGCAAGACAGCGGCATTATTTTTAAATCCAGCAGAAAAGATCTACAAAGTTGAATCTGGTTTATGGAAATATTGTGGGCTGCATGTTGTTAATTACACTAAAATAATTCCCTCAATACAACGCTGAACATTTGCCAACTTTTCTCAGATTAATCGCCTGCACTGTTCAAGCACCTAATCTGCAGAAAACACACTCAAGGGGAAACCCTTTATCCAATGTCTGTAGAGAAGGTAGAACAGTCTTTAAGTGAGCATACATACGCTTATTTTTAATTACTGGACTGGATGCTACTCAAGTGGAACAGTATAATGGACATTGCCCAAGAATCTTAGCATTAAACACACAGCGGTTTTGTACCAAGATCCAGCTTTATAGGCTGGGCTCCTTCTTAAGTAAATAAAAACACAAACATTGCTATAAATCCAACAAACTTGACAAGGTTCATCTCCAGAGGTGCTCGTCAATTTTATCTTGAACAAATTAACCTAAGCGGGCAGCACAAGCGCAGCGGTAGAGTTGCTCCCTTCCAGCGTCAGAGACCCACGTTGAATCCTGACTATGGGAACATTCTCCCCTTGACCACGTGAGTTTTCCCCGGGTGCACTCCACACTCCACACTCCAAAGACAAGGACATGTTTGTCGGTTAATTGGCTTTGGTAAAGATTACAAATTGTCCCCAGTGTGTAGGACAGTGCTTGTGAACGGGCATGGCTGGTCGGTGCGGACTGGGTTGGTCTGTTTCCGCACTGCATCTCCGAGCAAAACTTAACTCCATTTATTTCCAACAGAAAAAGGTCCCATTTATTTTGTGTATACACGTCCATTTCACAATATCCCAAAGAGTTTCTCAGCTCCACTTTTGAAGGTTCGTCATTGCCACAACATGGTAGTAATTTACGTGCAATTAAGTGCCCAGTGTTATGATCAAATAACCTTTCAAAATCAGGCATCTGCTCCTGCGATGTGACCTAGCCACAGGTCCTGACATCGCCACCATCGAAGGGATCTATTGGAGGTGCGGCCTTAAAAAGTCAGCCAGCATCATCAGAGACCCACACCACCATGGCCACGCTCTCATTTCGCTCCTGCCTTCCGGGAAGGTGTTATAGGAGCCTGAAAACCGTGAAAAGCAGATCCAAGATCAGCTTCAACCCAAAAACCACCAGGGTGTTGAAGACTGCACCACACTAAACGCAACAACTATGAAGAAACATAGTTGATATGTTATGAGGATGTAGACACAAAATGCTGGAGTAATCCAGCGGGCCACGCAGCATCTCTGGAGAAAATAAGAAAGCTCATACTTCCGGTTTCAGGGACACTTTGGTTAGTTTCGTTTATTGTCACCTGTACCGAGGTACAGTGAAAAGCTTTTGTTGCGTGCTAACCAGTTAGCGGAAGGACTATACATGATTACAATTGAGCCATCCCAGTTGTTATCGGGTAACGGAACCATCCTATTTTGGCGGTCTCATAGAACGACCACTGTAGTTTTAAACGGATCTTTATTCGAAAGTTCGGTTTTCAGTACACAGGTTCTCTGGACACGTCTGGCCACATCGGTGGTCAGCGCTGAACTGCCACGCGAAAGTAAAAAACAGCGCGAAAACAAGCAGCCCCACCCGAGTCACGTGACCGCGGCTTCCGAAAGCAGGGGTTCGATACCTGCGTGCGCCAGTAGGCACCGCTACACTATCACCAATTACAGAGCAGTCCTGACCTACCATCGACCTCATTGAAGGGCTATTTTTAATGGGCTTCATTTTGCACTGAACAATATTCCCCTTATCCTGTAGCTGTACACAGGGGTCAGCTCGACTGTAATCAAGTATTGTCTTTCCGCTGACTGGATAGCACGCAACAACAACGATTTTTTCACACGTGACAATAAAATAAAATAAAATAAACAAAATGTGTATTCCAGGAATGTATGAAAATAATCTGAGGCAGCATGTATTGGAACTATTAATACAATGATCAGAACATCTTATTGTTACCAATGCTCTGTGCAATTTTATTTTACCATTGACAAGGAAGTTACAACTTTACCCCACTGGTGCACGCATCTTCCGTTAACTAGGTTTACGATATAGTGTTGCCTCCACCTCTTTCCCTTACTTTAGGTTTCTCTCTGTAGCATAGTTTTGGACACAGCCCAAGATATATCCAAGTTGGGTTGGTGGTTGTTGCTGCTGACAACCAAGTATAAACTAGTTGGGTATATTCTTCTATGTTAATTGCATTGCATAAGTGAAATGCTTTAATTGCAACCACACCCTCAATAACCCTTGTACCATCGTCACTCCTGATAATAACCAAAATAGGCAGAACGGGAATGCTTATGTACGCCTTTAATGTACGATTGAACTGCCAATTTTCACAACTCTTCTCTACTGCATCCTTAATAATAATAATAATAATAGATTTATTTTATATAGCGCTTTTCAGGACTCAAAGTCGCTTCCTTAACACCATTAACTTGTTTGAAGTAAGTAGACTCAAACTGAATTCAAATAACGAGAGGCAACTTTCAGATAAGGATGTTCAACAACTTGGTTCTTGGTTTCTTGGTCCTCCAAAATGTTCCAAATGGAATTTAAACTGGAGGTGGTGGAGGGAGGACTTAAGCCAGAAACTAACATCTGAGGTAACTTTAAGACCAGAAAAATCGGGACTTCCTTATAAATAAACGAGTCAAAATCCAATAATCGCAACTTGCAATTGTAATACAGTTGTGTCTGTCCAGCCCATTGTACTATGGGTGGTACAGTAGCGTAGTGGTAGAGTTCCTGCCTCACAGCGCCAAAGGGTTCAATCCTGACTACGGGTGCTGTCTGTACGGAGTTTGTACGTTCTCCCCGTGACCTGCGTGGGTTTTCTCTGGCCTGGTTTCCTTCCACACTCCAAAGACGTACAGGTTTGTGGGCAAATTGCCTTGGTATAACTGTAAACTGTCCCTAGTGTGTGTAGGATAGTGCTAGTGTGTGGGAATCACTGGTCGGCGCGGACTCGGTGAGCCGCAGGGCCTGTTCCTGTGCTGTATTTCCAAACTAAACTAAAATGAATGACAAATTATTTATCACTGCTACTATTGATTTGCTACTGCAAGCACCAGACAACTGAGACTCAGAGAATCAAGCGCCAGAGAACTCATCACAATCAAGTTCTGTTTGAGACAACAGAAGCATAGTTCTTCAGGTAGCTGGCACACTGTATCTGAAACTCAAGGCTGCGTACTTGGGGAAGAAAGGATAAGGGATCAAGAATGGAGATTTGAAATCTGAAAGAAATATTCAAAATGCTGTCATGACGTTGCAGGTTTATTTGGGCGTGCAGTGTGGGTCAGAGTTGAAGGAATGTTACACACCCAAACTTACTTTATTATTATCCGCAGATGATGAACGGTCTGCTGTGCATTTGTGTGCGTTTTCCAGGTGGTTTGCATGAATCATGGGCAGGTCAGGTCGTACTTCTTGCCAAACGAACTCCAAACAGCAGAGAACAAAGCATACTTCTTCAATGAATGGCAGAGTTATGATCCCATAAGACTTGCTGAATGTGCAGCAGAGCGATCGGCTGCTCTTAACCCAACTTCCAGCGATCACTCAGGCAGTAAAAGCACCCTTGATACCGCGATCATATCACTGGGACTGAACTGCTCAGCGACTGGCTTACAATCATGGTGGTGAGAACACATTGGGAAAAAAAGTAGGGCATTTGGAAGATAGACACAAAATGCTGGAGTAACTCAGCGGGTCAGGTAGCATCCCGGAAGAAAAGGAATAGGTGACGTTTCGGGTCGAGTCCCTTCCTCAGACTGGGAGTCAGGGGAGAGGGAAGCTAGGGATATGAAAAGGTACAGGACAAAGCAGATGACTCAGGAAAGATGGAGCCCACAATGGTCCATTGTTGGCTGTGGACGAGGTGATAACGAATGGATACGAATGGTGAAACTAGCAAGATGACTAGGGTGGGGGAGGGACAGAGAGAGAGAAGGTTTGCAAAGGTTACTTGAAATTAGAGAAATCAATATTCATACCGCTGGGTTGTAACCTGCCCAAGTTTAAGTCACTTGGTGAACATTTCCAATTCAATTTCCAATTCAATTTATTTGTCTTTTGAGGGACAAATTTGTCATTTGGACCCCTTGAGGTTCAAACGAAATGTCGTTTCTGCAGCCATACAATACAAAACAAAGAAGACCCGAGACACAACACAATTTACACATACATCCATCACAACGCTGTGATGGAAGGCAAAAATAACGTATCTCTCCACTGCACTCCCCCCCCCCCCCCGATGTCAGAGTCAAAGTCAAAGCCCCCGGCGGGCGATGGTGATTGTCCCGCAGCCATTAAAGCCACGCCGGGTGATGCAAGGTCGCGCACCGGGTCTTGATGTTAGAGCCCCGGCGCTCGCCCGCAAAGTCCGGCAGCCATTCCAAGCCGCGCGGGGGTATAAAGCCCCGCTCCAGGTGCTCCTCAACCTCGCAACTCGGGCGGGAGAAGTCGCCGCTGCAGAAGCCCCGAAAAGCAGTCTCCCACCAGGGGACCCGCGGGCTTCCAGTGTTGCCGTCCGCCAGACCCGCGGTTGTAGCCTCCGAATCTCCGGCGGTCGGGTAGCTGCAGCGATTGTCTCCACCACAGCTCCGCCCGCTCCGGACTCGGCCAGCCCCGCGACGGTGAGTAGTCCGCAGCTCCACGGGAGCCCCAGGTCGTTCCTGCTGGAGGCCGCTCCACGTTGCCCAGCCCCAACGACAACGGAGACCCGACAAAGAAAAGGTCTCCGTTGTTGTAATCATTTCAACATTAGCTTTCAACATGATTGTCAAGTGTACCGAGGTACAGTGAAAAACGTTGTTGTGCGATATCCAGTCAGCGAAAAGACAATACATGATTACGATCAAGCCATCCATGGTGTACAGATACAGGATAACAGGTATAACGTTGGTGCAAGATAAAATCCGATTAAACATCCATTGACAACAGCTGGGAAGGAACTGTCCCTGAATCTGAAGGTGTGTGTTTTCACACTTTTGTACCTCCTCCATTATGGGAGAGGGGAGAAGAGGTCGTGTCCAGGGTGAGACTCGTCCTAGATTATGCTGGTGACCTTGATGGGCCGAATGGCCTAATTTTGCTCTGACAGCGGCCGGGCCTCCGGTATAGAGACCGGTCCTGTTGCTCAGAAGGGTAAGGAAAAGAAGAGGAGGGCAATATTAATAGGGGACTCTATAGTTAGGGGGTCAGACAGGCGATTCTGTGGACGCAGTCGGGAGACCCGGATGGTAGTTTGCCTCCCTGGTGCCAGGGTCTGTGATGTGTCCCAACGTGTCCAAGACATCCTGAAAGGGCAGGGAGAGGAGCCCGAGGTCGTGATACATATAGGTACCAATGACATAGGTAAAAAAAGAGAAGAGGTCCTGAAAGGAGAATTTAGGGAGTTAGGAGGGGAGTTAAAGAGAAGGACAGCAAAGGTAACAATCTCGGGATTACTGCCTGTACCACGCGACAGTGAGAGTAGGAATGGAGCGAGGTGGAGGATAAATGCGTGGCTGAAGGACTGGTGCAGAAGGCAGGGATTCAAATTTCTGGATCATTGGGACTTCTTTTGTGGAAGGTTCGACCTGTACAAAAAGGATGGGTTGCACTTGAACCTGAGGGGGACCGATATCCTGGCGGGGAGATCTGCAAAGGCTACTGGGGAGACTTTAAACTAGAATGGTTGGGGGGAGGGACTCAAATAGAGAATGCTATTAGACAGTGTGTGAGGCAGGAGGCAGAGAAGGAAAGCACTCAGACCCAACATGTAGGGGGGAAAGAAGAAAACAATAATAAACAGAGAATAAGAGGTGGTGGGGTTCTTAAATGGGTGAGCAGAGAAACAGAGGGGTGTAAAATGCGGGCGGAAGCAATAGGTAGCAAGGTGAAAGGTAAAAGTGGCAGGCAGACAAATCCAGGACAAAAATCAAAAAGAGCCACTTTTCAACATAATTGTATAAGGGGTAAGAGTGTTGTAAAAACAAGTCTGAAGGCTTTGTGTCTCAATGCAAGGAGCATTCGTAATAAGGTGGATGAGTTGAACGTGCAGATAGCAATTAATGATTATGATATAGTTGGGATCACGGAGACATGGCTCCAAGGTGACCAAGGCTGGGAGCTGAACATCCAGGGATATTCAATATTCAGGAGGGATAGAGAGAAAGGAAAAGGAGGTGGGGTGGCGTTGCTGGTTAGAGAGGAGATTAACGCAGTGGAAAGGAAGGACATTAGCTTGGAGGATGTGGAATCGGTATGGGTAGAGCTGCGAAACACTAAGGGGCAGAAAACGCTGGTGGGCGTTGTGTACAGGCCACCTAGCAGTAGTAGTGAAGTTGGGGATGGCATCAAACAGGAAATTAGAAATGCGTGCAACAAAGGCAAAACAGTTATAATGGGTGACTTCAATCTACATATAGATTGGGTGAATCAAATTGGCAGGGGTGCTGAGGAAGAGGATTTCTTGGAATGTATGAGGGATAGTTATCTAAACCAACATGTAGAGGAACCAACGAGAGAGCAGGCTATTCTAGACTGGGTATTGAGTAATGAGGAAGGGTTAGTTAGCAGACTTGTTGTGCGTGCCCCCTTGGGCAAGAGTGATCATAATATGGTTGAGTTCTTCATTAGGATGGAGAGTGACATTGTTAATTCAGAAACAACGGTTCTGAACTTAAAGAAAGGTAACTTTGAGGGTATGAGACATGAATTGGCCAAGATTGACTGGCAATTAGTTCTAAAAGGGTTGACGGTGGATATGCAATGGAAGGCATTTAAAGACTGCATGGATGAACTACAAAAATTGTTCATCCCAGTTTGGCAAAAGAATAAATCAAGGAAGGTAATGCATCCGTGGATAACAAGGGAAATCAGGGATAGTATCAAAGCAAAAGATGATGCGTACAAATTAGCCAGAAAAAGCAGCATACCAGAGGACTGGGAGAAATTCAGAGACCAGCAGAGGAGGACAAAGGGCTTAATTAGGAAAGGGAAAATAGATTATGAAAGGAAACTGGCAGGGAACATAAAAACTGACTGCAAAAGTTTTTATAGATATGTGAAGAGAAAGAGATTAGTTAAATCAAATGTAGGTCCCTTGCAGTCAGAAACAGGTGAATTGATCATGGGGAACAAGGATATGGCAGACCAATTGAATAACTACTTTGGTTCCGTCTTCACTAAGGAAGACATAAATAATCTGCCGGAAATAGCAGGGGGCCGCGGGTCAAAGGAGATGGAGGAACTGAGTGAAATCCAGGTTAGTCGGGAAGTGGTGTTGGGTAAATTGAATGGATTAAAGGCCGATAAATCACCAGGGCCAGATAGGCTGCATCCCAGAGTACTTAAGGAAGTAGCTCCAGAAATAGTGGATGCATTAGTGATAATTTTTCAAAACTCTTTAGATTCTGGAGTAGTTCCTGAGGATTGGAGGGTAGCAAACGTAACCCCACTTTTTAAGAAGGGAGGGAGAGAGAAAACGGGGAATTACAGACCAGTTAGTCTAACATCGGTAGTGGGGAAACTGCTAGAGTCAGTTATTAAAGATGGGATAGCAGCACATTTGGAAAGTGGTGAAATCATTGGACAAAGTCAGCATGGATTTACGAAAGGTAAATCGTGTCTGACGAATCTTATAGAATTTTTCGAGGATGTAACTAGTAGAGTGAATAGGGGAGAACCAGTGGATGTGTTGTATCTGGACTTTCAGAAGGCTTTCGACAAGGTACCACATAAGAGATTAGGATACAAACTTAAATCACACGGTATTGGGGGTTCAGTATTGATGTGGATAGAGAACTGGCTGGCAAACAGGAAGCAAAGAGTAGGAGTAAACGGGTCCTTTTCACAATGGCAGGCAGTGACTAGTGGGGTACCACAAGGCTCAGTGCTGGGACCCCAGCTATTTACAATTTATATTAATGATCTGGACGAGGGAATTGAAAGCAACATCTCCAAGTTTGCGGATGACACTAAGCTGGGGGGCAGTGTTAGCTGTGAGGAGGATGCTAGGAGACTGCAAGGTGACTTGGATAGGCTGGGTGAGTGGGCAAATGTTTGGCAGATGCAGTATAATGTGGATAAATGTGAGGTTATCCACTTTGGTAGCAAAAACGGGAAGGCAGACTATTATCTAAATGGTGGCCGATTAGGAAATGGGGAGATGCAGCGAGACCTGGGTGTCATGGTACACCAGTCATTGAAAGTAGGCATGCAGGTGCAGCAGGCAGTGAAGAAAGCGAATGGTATGTTGGCCTTCATAGCAAGAGGATTTGAGTATAGGAGCAGTGAGGTTCTACTGCAGTTGTACAGGGTCTTGGTGAGACCACACCTGGAGTATTGCGTACAGTTTTGGTCTCCAAATCTGAGGAAGGACATTATAGCCATAGAGGGAGTGCAGAGAAGGTTCACCAGACTGATTCCTGGGATGTCAGGACTTTCATATGAAGAAAGACTGGATAGACTTGGCTTATACTCGCTAGAATTTAGGAGATTGAGAGGGGATCTTATAGAAACGTACAAGATTCTTATGGGGTTGGACAGGCTAGATGCAGGAAGATTGTTCCCGATGTTGGGGAAGTCCAGGACAAGGGGTCACAGCTTAAGGATAAGGGGAAAATCCTTTAAGACCGAGATGAGGAAAAACTTTTTCACACAGAGAGTGGTGAATCTCTGGAACTCTCTGCCACAGAGGGTAGTTGAGGCCAGTTCATTGGCTATATTTAAGAGGGAATTAGATGTGGCCCTTGTGGCTAAAGGGATCAGGGGGTATGGAGAGAAGGCAGGTACGGGATACTGAGTTGGATGATCAGCCATGATCGTATTGAATGGCGGTGCAGGCTCGAAGGGCCGAATGGCCTACTCCTGCACCTAATTTCTATGTATCTATGTATCTATGAACTTCTGAACTTTATGCGGTACTGTGGTAGAGTTGCTGCCTTACAGCACCAGGGAAGCATAGATTCATAGGTTAATTGGTGGATACCTGTACT
>CM075977.1:255876002-256008251 GCA_038087875.1 Malacoraja senta | reverse complement strand
TATACAACATCATCTGATCCGATTAGAGAGCATGCAAAATAAAGCATTTCATTGTACCTCAATACACACGACAATAATATTTCCTGAACTGTACGGTGCACAATTTTTTTTTCTGTACCTCGATACATGTGGCAATACTAAGCCTAAACTTAAACCAAGTGTAGAAAGATCAAAAGCCAAGTGAGTTGGCAATTTGCAGCAGAAAGAAAGGCATGCATTTGCATTATGCAGCAGATTGCTATGATCTGGAATACACTGCCAGCAAATACCAAAACTAAACCATTTTTGAAAATTTGTTTGTCACTGTCTTATAGAATGTGTGTGTAAACTATGAATAATTCCTGTATAAAAGAGACACAACGTGTTGAAGTAACTCAGTGGGTCGGACAGCGTGACCTGCTGTGTTACTCCAGTACTTTGTGTCTTTTTTTGTTTGTAAACCTGCATCTGCAGTTTCCTTGTTTCTATGATAATTTATGTATAACTTACCGTATGTTTTTGTATGTTGCCTGTGTCTATCTGCTCGCGATACTGCAAACCACCGAACCATTGCCTGTATCTCACCATACTCTTGCACATGGGGTGGCACAGTGGCTCAGCAGTAACAGCGCCATTGACCCAGACTTGACCCTGACTACGGTTGCTGTCTGTAAAGAGTTTGTACGTTCTCCCTGTGACCGCATGGGTTTTCTCCGGGTGCTCCGGTTTCCTCTCACATTCCAAAGACGTGCAGGTTTGTAGGTTAATTGGCTTCTGTAAATTGTCCCTAGTGTGCAGCACAGGACTAGTGTACGAGGTGATCGCTGGTCAGCGTGGACTCAGTGGGACGAAGGGCCTGTTTCCACGCTGTTTCGCTAGTCTAAAGCCTAAACATAGAAATAGAAAATAGGTGCAGGAGGCCATTCGGCCCTTCGAGCCAGCACCGCCATTCATTGTAATCATGGCTGATCGTCCCCTATCAATAACCCTTGCCTGCCTTCTCCCCATATCCCTTGACCCCACTAGCCCCTAGAGCTCTATCTAACTCTCTCTTAAATCCATCCAGTGATTTGGCCTCCACTGCCCTCTGTGGCAGGGAATTCCATAAATTCACAACTCTGGGTGAAAAAGTTTTTTCTTACCTCAGTCTTAAATGACCTCCCCTTTATTCTAAGACTGTGGCCCCTGGTTCTGGACTTGCCCAACATTGGGAACATTTTTCCTGCATCTAGCTTGTCCAGTTCTTTTATAATTTTATATGTTTCTATAAGACTCCCCTCATCCTTCTAAACTCCAGTGAATACAAGCCTAGTCTTTTCAATCTTTCCTCATATGACAGTCCTGCCATCCAGGGATCAATCTCGTGAACCTACGCTGCACTGCCTCAATCACAAGGATGTCCTTCCTCAAATTAGGAGACTAAAACCGTACACAATACTCCAGATGTGATCTCACCAGAACCCTATACAACTGCAGAAGAACCTCTTTACTCCTATACTGAAATCCTCTTGTTATGAAGGCCAACATTCCATTAGCTTTCTTCACTGCCTGCTGTACCTGCACGCCAACTTTCAGTGACTGGTGTACAAGGACACCCAGGTCTCGCTGTACCTCCCCCTAACCTAACCTAACCCCATTGAGATAATAATCCGCCCCCTTGTTTTTGCCGCAAAAGTGGATAACCTCACATTTGTCTATATTATACTGCATCTGCCACACACCTGCCCACTCACTCAACCTGTCCAGGTCACCCTGCAATCTCCTAACATCCTCTTCACAGTTCACACTGTCACCCAGCTTTGTGTCATCCGCAAACTTGCTAGTGTTGCTCCTAATTCCCTCTTCCAAATCATTAATATATATGGTAAACAGTTGCGGCCCCAACACCGAGCCTTGCGGCACTCCACTCGCCACTGCCTGCCATTCTGAAAAGGACCCGTTCACTCCTACTCTTTGCTTCCGGTCTGGCAACCAATTTTCTATCCATGTCTACACCCGACCCCCAATACCATGTGCTCTAATTTTAGTCACCAGTCTCCCGTGCGGGACCTTATCAAAGGCTTTCTGAAAGTCTAGATACACTACATCCACTGGCACCCCTTCATCCATTTTACTTGTCACATCCTCAAAAAATTCCAGAAGATTAGTCAAGCATGATTTCCCTTTCATAAATCCATGTTGACTTGGACTAATCCTTTTACTGCTATCCAAATGCCCCATTATTACCTCTTTAATCATTGACTCCAGCATCTTTCCCACCACCGAAGTCAGGCTAACTGGTCTGTAATTCCCCATTTTTTCTCTCGCTCCTTTCTTGAAAAGTGGGATAACATTAGCTATCCTCCAATCCACAGGAACTGATCCTGAATCTATTGAACCTTGGAAAATGATCACCAATGCTTCCACTATTTCTAGAGCCATCCCTGAGGACCCTGGGATGCAGACCATTAGGCCCAGGGGATTTATCATCCTTCAGTCCCATTAGCCTACCCAATACTATTTCTCGCCTAATGAAAATTTATTTCAGTTCTTCTACCCCCTTAGATCCTCTGTCCTCCAGTACATCTGGGAGATTGTTTGTGTCTTCCTTAGTGAAGACAGATCCGAAGTACCTATTCAACTCTTCTGCCATTTCCTTGTTGCCCATAATAATTTCACCCGTGTCTGCCTTCAAGGGACCCACATTTGACTTTGCTACTCTTTTTCCCTTAACATATCTAAAGAAGCTTCTACTGTCCTTCTTTATATTCCTGGCCAGCTTCCCCTCGTACTTCATCTTTTCAGCCCGTATTGCCCGTTTTGTTTCCTTCTGTTGTCCTATGAATGTTTCCCAATCGTCTGGCTTCCGGCTACTCTTTGCTGTGTTATACATCTTTTCTTTTAGTTTTATTCTATTCCTAACTTCTCTTGTCAGCCACGGTTGCCTCCTACTCCCCTTAGAATATTTCTTCCTTTTTGGAATGAAATGATCCTGCGTCTCCCGGATTATGCCCAGAAATTCCTGCCATTGCTGTTCCACCATCATTCCTGCTAGGATCCCTTTCCAGTCTACTTTGGCCAGCTCCTCTCTCATGCCTTCATAGTCCCCTTTGTTCAACTGCATCACTGCCACTTCCGATTTAACGTTCTCCTTCTCAAATTGCAGATTAAAACTAATCATATTATGATCACTACCTCCAAGCGGTTCCTTTACCTCAAGTTCTCTTATCATATCTGGTTTATTGGACAACACTAAATCCAGAATTGCCTTTTCTCTGGTCGGCTCCATTACAAGCTGCTCTAAGAATCCATCTCAGAGGCATTCTATAAACTCTCTTTCTTGGGGTCCTGAACCAACCTGATTTTCCCAGTCTACCTGCATATTGAAATCTCCCATCACCACAGGGGCATTACCTTTGTTACATGCCAGTTTTAACTCCTGCTGCAACTTACACCCTATATCCGGGCTACTATTTGGGGGTCTGTAAATAACACCAATTAGTGTCTTCTTGCCTTTACAATTCCTCAACTCAATCCACAGTGACTCTACCTCGTCAGTCCCTATGTCTTCCCTCGCAAGGGACTGAATTCCATCCCTCACCAGCAGAGCTACCCCCCTCCTCTGCCCACCTGCCTGTCCTTTCTATAGGATGTATAACCCTGAATATTAAGTTCCCAGGCCCGATCCTCCTGCAGCCACGTCTCAGTAATCCCCACAATGTCATATCTACCAACCTCTAACTGAGCCTCAAGCTCATCTACTTTACTTCTTATACTTCGCGCATTCATATACAATACTTTTAATTCCTTACGCATCTCACCTTTCACATCGATCCTATTACATTTGGCCATACTCTCCTATCCCTTTGTGAGCTTCCTTTCCCGTTAATTCTGGGGTCATTAACCATCCTTTACTCTCTTTCCCTTTAACTCCATCCTCGACTATCCCATTTGACACCCCACTTATTCAGTTTAAAACCACCCGTGTAGCAGTGGCAAACCTGCCTGCCAGAATGCTGGTCCCCCACCTGTTAAGATGCAATCCGTCCCTTTTGTACAGTTCCCCCTTACTCCAAAACAGATCCCAGTGATCTAAGAATCTAAATCCCTGCCCCGTGCACCAGTTCCTCAGCCACCACATTCAGGTCCCGTATCTCCCTGTTCCTGCTCTCGCCTGCACGAGGAACTGGAAGCAAACCGGAGATAACAACCCTGGAGGTCCTGCTTTTCAGCATTTTTCCGAGCTCTCTAAAGTCACGCTGCAGAATATTCATCCCCTTCTTTCCGACATCGTTTGTGCCGACATGCACTACCACTTCCGGCTGTTCACCTTCGCACTTGAGGATTTTCTGCACTCTGTCCGTGACATCCTGGATCCTGGCACCAGGAAGGCAGCACACCATCCTCGAATCCCGTCTGTTGCCACAGAAACTCCTGTCGTACCTTTCACAATGGAGTCTCCAACTACAATGGCGTTGCCTGACGTTGGCCTCTTTGGTTTTGGCTCAACAGCCCTTTTTGCTTCGCAAGCCAGTCCGCCGTTCAGTGTGATAACGCCTTCTGTCCCGACGGCTTCTAAGTGGGCGAACCTGTTCACAAGAGGTACAACACCCGGGGACCTTTGCATTCCATGTTTCCTTCCTTTCTCACCATCACCCACCTTCTCTCTTCCAGTACCTTAGGTGTAACAATCTTACAGTAGGATTTGTCGAGGAACGACTCAGTTTCTCGGACGAACCTGAGATCATCCACTTGCTTCTCCAGTTCCCCAACACGGTCCTTCAGGAGCTGTACCTGGATGCACTTGTCACATTTGTAGCAGCCAGAGGCACCAGCGGTGTCCTTGACCTCCCACATACTGCAAGCATCACACTGAATCAGCTTGCCTGACATCTCTTTCTTTCATCTCTCCCTCTCCAGCGTTTTGCGTAGCCTCCTCTCCTCAGCCTCCTCGCCGAAGACTCGCACTTTTCTCACAGGGCACTTCCCTCACAAGGCCGCTCCCTAAGAGCCAGTTGCTTATATTGATTGATAAATTGCCTAATTTACCAATTTACAAACCAAATTCCTCAGTTTTAAACTGTTTTCCCCCTCCGACTCACTTCTAACTCTCCTCCCACTCGGGCTAGAGTAAATCAGTGTTTTCTCCTGCTTCTCTTTGTTGCTGTTGCTTCCAAATCCACGGAGCTCTGAGTAAAATAAAGACAATAAACCCGAAGGTACATGAAAATGCTGGAGAAACTCGTCTTCAGACTCCCAGTCTGAAGAAGGGTTTCGGCCCGAAACATTGCCTATCTCCTTCGCTCCATAGACGCTGCTGCACCCGCTGAGTTTCTCCAGCATTTTTGTGTACCTTCGATTTTCCAGCATCTGCAGTTCCTTCTTAAACAATAAACCCGACTTGACTAGACCAGATGTAAACTTACAGCCCTTCGCACAACACGTGACCAGGGTGAACTACGACCTTGTTTCATGGGGCTCGGACCCCTTTAAACAATGTCATGGATTCTCTAGCATTGACCGAAACACGTCCAAAAAGCAGAAGAAAATACGCGCAAACAATGAGCGATTTTACACTCCCAATCCCTATCCAGGCGGATTAACGTTAAAGGAAATGGTCCATTTTATATTTTGTTTTAACTATGTGCTCATGTATGGTGTTAGACACAATTATTTGCAAATGTCTTTATAGGGCGGATTGTCTGTCAATGCTGACTACCAAGTGACACTTCGAGTGAATTTAAAGTGGGCCGATACAAATGTATTCCACTGCAAATTGAAGGGGAACTAATTGACAAAGATACGTCCACAGTGTTATGTAGATGTGCATGCTGATTAGGTATCCGCTACCTTAGGCAACGTTACAGAAGCAGGATGGGGCTCTCCACTGAAGGAAGAATAAATGAGTTGGCAGGGGTTGGAGTGAGACGGGGGGGGGGGGGGGAGCGATGAATGGTGTTGATTGCACAAATACGTGCGCTCTCCACACTGTGCTGTGCAGGGACGCTGAGGCAGGTTGGCACCTGGGGCAAGGAGCTACAGCAGGATGGAAGGATGCTCGTTGATCAATGGAATGCAAACACTCCACCTGCTCCCAGTGTTAAAAATCCAATCAATGCTACTTTCTATTTTGTCTCCAAGTATAATGAGACGGGTCTGGCAATGCACGGCCACAGTGTGTTAGATTTTAGAACGGCAATTTATTCCTTGTCTGTCTTTCTTCTGCTCCCAATAACTCAAAAAGAAAATGACTCCAAAAATGAGAAATGCCGTTCCATATGCACCCTGCAAATGGGCCACACGGAGGTGCAGCGGGTGGGTCCAACAACCAGGGTTCAATCCTGACCTCTGGTGTTGCACATTCTCTCTGTGTCCCTGGGTGTTTTCCTCCGGGTGCTCCAGTTTCCTTCCACATCCCAAGCATGTGCGGGTTAATTTGCCGCAGTTTCTCACCCCTCGCGTGGGGGCGAGTGGGGAAAACCTGGAGTGAGGGGGAGGAGCTGCTGAAATGTGAGGAGAATTTAAAAAAAAAAACATTTGGAGCTTTGGAATGCATAGGATAAATGAACAGAGTCTGAAATAAATAGGGTAAGTGCACATAATCTGGACTAGATAGGGTAAATGAACAGAATGTGTGGGAAGGGTCTCGACCCGAAACATCACCTGTTTCGTTTTCTCCAGAGATGCTGCCTGATCCACTGAGCTGCACCAGCAATTGTGTCTATCTTCGGGATAAATGAACAGTCTGGAATAGATCAGGTAAATGCACCCAGAGTAGTGGAAACAAGAACCAGAGGACATAGATTCAAGGTGAAGGGGGGGGGGGGGGGAAAGATTTAATAGGAATCTGAGACGCAACCTTTTTCAATACAAAGGGTCTGACACTGCACGGCCACAGTGTGTTAGATATATGGGTGTATGGAACGAGCTGCCGGAGGAGGTAGTTGAGGCAGGGACTATCACAATGTTTAAGAAACATTTAGACATGGATAGTTCCGACTTAGAGGGAAATGGACCAAACACAGGCAGGTGAGATGAGAGTAGATGGGGCATGTTGGTCGGTGTGTGAGCAAGTTGGGCCAAAGGGCTTGTCTCCACACTGCATGACTCAATAACCATTGCGTGTACTTCTGGTCACTCCATTGCAGGAAGGATGTGCGGGATTTGGAGAGGGTACAGAATAGGTCACCATCTTCCAATCAAACCTCCCTCCCACCCTCACCTGTATCCGCATATTACTGAGGAGGCTTTGAACACCCCCCCACCCAATCAGCCCCAACCTGAAAGTTTGCCTGTCCATTTGCTCTAGAGATGCTGCCTGACCCACTGAGTTACTCTAGCACATTGTGTTTCACTACAAGACTGCAGCCTGGATTACAGGGTATTAGTTATAAGGAGAGTGTAGGAAAATAGACAATAGGTGCAGGAGTTGGCCCTTCGAGCCAGCACCGTCATTCAATGTGATCATGGCTGATCATCCCCAATCAGTACCCCGTTCCTGCCTTCTCCCCATATCCCCTGACTCCGCTATTTTTAAGAGCCCTATCAAGCTCTCTCTTGAAAGTATCCAGAGAACCCATCTCCACAGCCCTCTGAGGCAGAGAATTCCACAGACTCACCACTCTCTGTGAGAAAAAGTGTTTCCTCGTCTCCGTTCTAAATGGCTTACTCCTTATTCTTAAACTGTGGCCCCTGGTTCTGGACTCCCCCAACATCGGGAACATGTTTCCAGCCTCTAGCGTGTCCAAGCCCTTAACAATCTTATATGTTTCAATGAGATATCCTCTCATCCTTCTAAACTCCAGAGTGTACTAGCCCAGCTGCTCCATTCTCTCAGCAAAACTTGGATTGTTGTCTCTGGAACATCAGAGATTGAAGGGAGACCTGATATAAGTCTATAAATGTATGAGAGTCATAAATAGGGTAGAAAGCCGGAACCTTTTTCCTCAGGGTTGTAATGTTAAATAGTAGAGGGCATAGTTTTAAGGTCAGAATGGAAAAGCTGAAAGCAGATGTGCAGAGCAAGCTTTTATACATAACAAGTGGTGGGAGCCATGTATGTGCTGCCAAGGATGGTGGCAAAAGCAAATAGGAGAGTGAAGTTTAAGAAGCTTATAAAAAGGCACATGGATGTGCGGAGAATGAAAAGATATGGATCACGTGGAGAAAGAGGAGATTAGTTGTACTTGGTATCATTTTCCACACGGACATTTTGGATGAAAGGGCCTGTTCCTCTGTTGTACTGTTCTAGGTCAGATGGTGTTGGATAAGCATAAATGGGTGGCACAGCGGAGTTGCTGCCTTACATACCAGCAAGGTAGACACAAAATGCTGGAGTAACTCAGCGGGACAGGCAGCATCTCTGGAGAAAATATATGGGTGACGTTTTGGGTCGAGCCCCTTCTTCAGTCTTGCGTCTACCTTCGATTTAAACCAGCATCTGCAGTTCTTTCCTGCACCTCTTACATACCAGCAACCTGGGTTTGATCCCGACTACGGGAGCTGTCTACATTTTCTCCCTGCGACCATGTGGGCTTTCTCTGGGTGCTAAATTTCCCCCCCCACATTCGAAAGATATGCAGGTTTGTAGGTTAATTGGCTTTTATAAATTGTCCCCAGTGTGTAGGATAGAACTAGTGGACGGTGATTGCTGATCAGCGTGGACTTGGAGGGGCAGAAGGGCCTGTTTCCATGCTCTATCTCTAAACTAAACTAATAAGCGTAAACTAAACTTAAAAGCGTAAATGTTACATAGAACAGTACAGCACAGGAACCGACCCTTCAGCCCACCGAGTGGTGGATTACAGTAAATGGGTGATAGATGGGTTGTGCGGACTTGGTGGGCCGAAGGGCCTGTTTCAGCACTGTACGACTCTCCATTGGAACAAACACACGTTGACATCTTTCAAGGCCTCACAGACTGGATTCAGACTCTGCACTCTTGGGCTAGAGTGCAACACAGTGGGACAGATCATCCTCGCTGCTGCCCTTACAGGTTACCTGCTGCCTTCCCCACACTATCCCCCTCAGCGAGACCGTGGGCACACCCACGCCTCCCGCTGGGCAGCCGACTCCCAGCTGGTAGCCAGGGCCCAGGGCAGCACCCGGAGCAAGTGCCCGGCTGCTGTGGCAGAGCGGCTTGGACAGATGGTGCAGCTCATTCCCCCAGGCCCAAAGGCTGACGGAGGCTCTCATCGTCGTAAACGTGAAGTTGCAGCCACTTGTGACCCGTTTGAAACAAAAAGCAAAAAAGACTAATCACCAAAATAAATTCAAAGTCTGATGTTTACATATTATATGTCAAGTTCTACCTGGCTTTGACCTGGCAGCCATGGGGAGGCACGGTGGCACAGCGCCAGAGACCCAGGTTCGATCCTGACTATGGGTGCTGTCTGTGCATGAAGCGTTGCAGGTAAATCGGTCTGTAAGTTGCCCATAGTGTATACAGAGTGAGTGCGAAAGTGAGAAGTAGTGTGAACCGGGGATAAATGGTCAAAGGGCCTGTTTCCACGCTGTATCTCTAAAACTAAAATAACTATTAAAACACCAATGACATAACCATCTAACGAAGTTACACAGAAACCTTCCCCAGGTGAAGGCCAACTCCTTTATTTTGCAATGCTTCAGCCTACCGATTATTACATGCGTATTAATTCAGTGCATGGCTTAAACACACAATTTATGAACCCTGTTTCTTTAATCAGATTCACAATTGTATTGAAATGGCAGAGACAGGAAGCTAACAAAAATACCTCTGGTGATGCATTAAAATAACTCACAAGGCTAATTACGTTGGCTGGCGTTTAAAGATAGCTGGGATCCCCTGGTTTACTCGGGGACAGGAAGTCATTAATTTAATAAAAAGCTCATAAGAGCACACTGTGTCTCTCTCGAGGGACAAGCATGTAATTGTCACTGAAACTGAGCAATTCCTCCTGTTGGTGCAACGGTCGAGGTGCAATCTGTCCTACGGCACAGATATCAATTCAGATAGTAAATGCCCTTTCCACTACAGATTGTCCAGCCGTCTTTGTTTTGGTGAACGATTCACTAACTGCTTGTAACGCTGCCCAGGTGCGAACGTATGGAGCAGCACACGTTAAATGTAATAAACTGTGCAGATTGTAAAAATCTACAATATTTAATATAACACTCTCATCTTATAGTAAAACCTTGTCAGGATAGGCATCGAGTTGTTGGGTCATTGAGTCAGACAGCATGGAAACGGGCCTTTCGGCCCAATATGTCCCATCTCCACTAGTCCCACCTGCCCACACTTGGCCCATATTCTTCTAAATCTATCCTATCCATATACCTGTCCAAATGTCTCTTAAATGCTATGATAGTACCTGCCTCAACTACCTCCTCCAGCAGCTCATTCCATATACCCACCATTCTTTGTGTAAAAAAGTTACCCCTCAGGTTCCTAAGTTCGTAAGCTATAGGAGCAGAATTAGGCCATTCGGCCCATCAGGTCTACTCTGCCATTCAATCATTGGTGATCTATCTACCCTTCAACCCCATTCCTATTCAATCTTCCCCCACCTCATACCTTAACCCTATGTCCGCTGGTTCTCAATTCCCCCACCCTGGGCTCAAGACTCCGTGCATTTACCCCATCCATTCATGGTGTGTCATAAGGAGAGTATTGATATTGATTAAAATTTATACAAGTCTGTACCATATACTGTATAAGCTGCACAGTATGAACTAATGACAATTCTCCACCTATAACTTCATAATAATGTACAAAAAATAAAACCACAAATACATATACACACGACAAAATGAAACAGGACAATACTTATATCAAATAAGTTTTGAATTTCATGAATTAGCAAATATATTAAAAATGGTTTTGATGTAGCTGCAAGATTGAAACAAGTTACTAATTTCAACAGCTATAGTCTCGCCATTCTGCCATGAAGCAATAATAATCTTTATTTAACGTTAAAAAAATGCACAATTTAAAATATAATCAGTGCCATAGCAGGTATTCAATACAGTCCTTTTTGTATAAAAGGGCTGTATTCCTGGACAAAGTCTCATTAAGCAGCATTTCATAAATTAATAAGCAAGATTATGGGTACTTTGGTGCAGGCAGTGCTTTTTTGTACACAAAGTGCCGGTGCGCATATCAATTAAAAACTGAGCTACGCATATCAACAACAAAAAAATCCCATCAATTACCCCCCCCCCCCCCCTCTCCTCCACCCCCCACTTCTAGATTGATATTGTGATCAATTAATTTCTAAGTTAATAAACTAACAACTGAACAGTATAAAATCAAACTAGATGTCTCAAAATGTGAAACTCTGGTTTTAAATGTAGTCGAGGTTCCGCCACATAACATCAAAAAGAAAGCACTGAGTACAGGGTTTGCTGCAAGGAAAGTATCATAGGTATTTTGGGACATGGTATACCTATGAAGTCAGTATTATAAGACGAGCAGACCAGAAGACAAAGGACCAGAATAAGGCCATCAGCCTAATTTAGCCATCAATGCTACTCTGCTGTCCGATCATGACTGATCTATTTTCCCCTCTCAACCCCATTCTCCTGCCTTCGCCCCATAACCTTTGACACCCTTACGAATGAATCAAGTATCTCAGCTTTAAAAATACCCAATGTCTTGGCCTCCACAATCATCTGTGGCAATGAATTCCACAGATTCTCCACCCTCTGGCTAAAGAAATTCCTCCTCATCTCCATTCTAAAGGAACGTCCTTTTATTTTGAGGATATGCCGTCTGGTCCTAGATTCTTCCACGACTGGAAACATCTCCTTCACATTCACTCTATCGAGGCCTTTTGGTATTTTGGTATTCCCATACTAGGAATTCCTACAAGGAGAGTATTAGAGGCATCTTGGTACTGGTATTCCTATATGCAGAATGGTACAGGCATTTTGGTACAGGGTGTTGCTACATGGATAGTGGAATGCTGTTCAATGTAGCAGCAAAATAGATTTCTCTAAATCAAGATCAGGTATTCCAATGTGTTCTATAGCATTGTAACAAAAACTCTTCAAGTGCATGTAAATGGGCAGCATAGTGGCACAGCAGTCGAGTTGGCCCACACAACGCTAGAGACCCGAGGGTTCGATGCTGACCTCGGGGTGCTGTCTGTTGAGTTTAGTTTATTGTCACATGTACCGAGGTGCATTTGTTGCACGCTACTCAGTTAGCGGAAAGGCAATACATAATTAGACTCGAGCCATCCAGTGTATAAACACATCATAAAGGGAATAACATTTAGTGCAAGACAATGTCCAGTAATGTCCGATTAAAGATAGACCGAGGATCTCCAATGTGGAGTTTGTATGTTCTCCCAGTGACCATGTGGGTTTTCTCCGGGTGCTCCGGATTCCTCCCACATTCCAAAGACATGTAGTTTGTAGGTTAATTGGCTCCTGTAAATTGCCCCCTAGTGCGTAGGGAGCGGATGCAAAAGTGGGATAACGTAGAACTAGTCTACTGGTGATAGATGGCTGGCATGGACTTGGTTGGCCGAAGGGACTGTTTCCATGCAGTATTTCTAATCCAAACCAAATCAAGGACAACCTATAAGATGCACTGAAGCAATAACACAAATGTTATTTGGATGAAAGAACTATCCCACATGACCATTGTGAGTAGCTTTGGGCCTCATGTCAGAGGAAGGTGTGCTGGCGTTGGAGAGGGTCCAGAGGAGGCTTACGAGGATGATCCCAGGTAGATTGGGTTAACATATGATGAGTGTTTGACAGAACTGGGTCTGTACTCACTGGAAGGATGAGTTGGGACCTCATTGAAACTTACCGAATAGGGAAAGGCCTGGATAGAGTGGATGCGGGGCGGATGTTTCCACTAGTGGGAAAATCTAGGACCACAGCCTCAGAAAAAAAGAAGGCACCTTTAGAAAGGAGATAAGGAGGAATTTCTTTAGACAGAGGATGGCGAATCCGTGGAATTAATTGCCACAGACGGTAAATGGATGGATATTGACAGATTTGGTGTCAAGGGTTTTGGGGTACAGGCCAGAGAATGGGGCTGAGAGGGAAAGATAGATCGGCCATGGTAGAGCAGGCTAGATGGGCCAAATGGCCTGATTCTGTTCCTATAACGTATGACCTGTCGAGTAAGAGGACATGGCAGTGGTGGGCTGGGAACATCACGCTCAGTGAGTGACACCTCATACTGTTGTGGACATCCATCATCATGGTACTTTGTCGCCATGGACGCAATATCCCTCCAATTACACCATTCTCATGTCCACATCGTGTGTCAATGACAAGGCCCACTTTTCGTTGCAACTTGGGAAGGGCATTGGATGTAGTCTTGCCAATATATGAAAAAAAAGTAGCGCAACACAAGGTGCTGGAGGAACTCAGCGGGTCAGGCTGCAGGATAGGATATACAGGCATTTGGATGGGCGAGGGCTGATTAGGGACAGTCAGCATGGTTTTGTACGTGTAAGGTCGTGTCTCACAAATCTGATTGATTTTTTTGATGTCGTGACCAAAAAGGTTGATGAGGGCAGAGTTGTAGATGTTGTTTACATGGACTTCAGTAAGGCGTTCGACTGGGTTCTGCATAGTAGCCTGCTCTGGAAGGTTAGATCACATGGGATCCAAGGAGAGATAGCTGAATGGATAGCAAATTGGCTCCATGGAAGGAAGCAGAGGGTGATGGTGGAAGGTTGCTTCTCAGACTGGAGGCCTGTGACTAGTGGTGTGCCTCAGGGTTCGGTGCTGGGCCCGTTACTGTTTGCCATCTACATCAATGATTTGGATGAGAACATACAGGGCAAGATTAGCAAGTTTGCTGATGATACAAAAGTTAGTGGTTTTGCAGATAGTGAAGATGGTCGTGAAAGATTGCAGCAGGATCTGGATCGATTGGCCAGGTGGGCGGAGGAATGGTTGATGGAATTTAATACAGAAAAGTGTGAGGTGTCGCATTTTGGGATGTCGAACAAGGGCAGGACCTACACAGTAAATGGTAGGCCTCTGAGCAGTGTTGTAGAGTAGAGGGATTTAGGAGTACAAGTGCATGGTTCCTTGAAGGTCAAGTCGCAGGTAGATAAGGTGGTCAAAAAGGCTTTTGGCATTTTGGCCTTCATCAGTCAGAGTATTGAGTATAGAAATTGGGAGGTCATGTTGCAGTTGTACAAGACGTTGGTGAGACCGCATTTAGAATATTGTGTCCATTTCTGGGCACCATGTTATAGGAAAGATATTGTCAAGCTTGAAAGGGTTCAGAAAAGATAAACGAGGATGTTGCCAGGACTAGAGGGTGTGAGCTATAGGGAGAGGTTGAGTAGGGTGGGTCTCTATTCCATGGAGCGCAGGAGAATGAGGGGAGATCTTATAGAGTTATATAAAATCATGAGATGAATAGATCGGGTAGATGCACAGTCATTTGCCCAGAGTAGGGGGATTTGAGGACCAGAGGACATAGGTTCAGGTGAAGGGGAAAAGATTTAATAGGAATCCATGGAGTAACTTTTTCACACAAAGGGTGATGGGTGTATGGAACAAGCTGCCAGAGGAGGTAGTTGAAGCTGGGACTATCCCATCATTTAAGAATCAGTTAGACAGGCACATGGAAAGGACAGGTTTGGAGGGATATGGAACAAGCGCAGGCAAGTGGGACTAGGGTACAGTATTTCCACTCTGAAGGAAATTACCCGAAATTCGGGGAATTCTGGTTGTCTTCGGGTAATTTTAGGGAAATTAAATAATTTCGGGAAATTTCCGCATCCGGCCCGCGGGATGATTTGCGGAAAAAAGTATATTTACGACATTCCGCGCCTGCGCAGTTCTGGGAGGCCCGTCAGCCGCGTCACAATTGAAAATGGCGCCGGTGACGCGGTAGGGATGTAAAATTACGTCATCTCTCCGTGCGTGCGCAGTGGGCCCGGTATCCGCGCATGCGCAGTTGTGGCAGCAGTCGCACATGCGCAGTTGGGGAAGGCTTAAATTTCAGGAAATACCATCGAATTCCAGGAAATTTGGGATTTCTATTTGAGGAATTTTGTTTTCGAGGTGCGGAAGCACTGCTAGGGTAGCTGGGACATTGTTGGCCGGTGTGGGCGAGTCGGGCCGAAGGGACTGTTTCCACACTGTATCGCTCTATGACTCTATCTGTGGAGGGAATGGACAGATGTTGATTCGTGTAAGTACCCTTTTTCAGATACAAGCAGGAAGGTGCTGACTGGAAACCAGCTATCCACTCCCTCCAGAAATGCTGCCTAACCTGCTGAGTTCCTCCAGCACTTGTTCTATGCAAGATTCCAGCATCTGCAATGATAAGAGTCATGTAGATTGGAAACAGGCTATTCAGCCCACGCTGACCAAGATGCCCATCTAAGCTAGACCAGTTTGCTCATATATCGTCCATATCCCTCTAAACCTTTCCTATCCCTGTGCCTGTTCTTGTGTCTTGCTTGTGTACATCTTCAGATGTAACACTCCATTGTAATATTCGGAGGTCCTGTCTGTATCAATGCTTTCTGTTGCCTTGAGAAGGGTCAAGATGCGAAACATTACCTAACCATTCCTTCTGCAGATTCTGCCTGACCCGCTAAGTTCCTCCAGGACATTTGTACTTTGCTCAAGATTCCAGCCTCTGCTGTTCTTTGTGTCTCAAAAGTGTCATCAAACACAGAACATCAAACTTTCGAATGCTAAAGCATCACCGAGATTACAGGCGGGCTGGGTATCCTTGAAGAAGAATCTCGAAAGATGAGGAAAATATAGTGAATTCAAGGAATATAGAAACAAGGAACTGCAGACGCTGCAGGATGCAAAGTGCTGGAGTAACTCAGCAGGTCAGACTGCGTCTCTGGAGAACATGGATAGGTGACGTTTTGGGTCGCGACTCGAAACGTCACCTAATCTGTGTTCCCCAGAGATACTGCCTGACCTACTGAATGACTCCAGCACTTTGTGTCCCTTTGTGTATTAACCAACATCTTCAGTTTTTTGTTTCTACCGATATGCCTTCTTTACCACTCTATCTACATATATTGCCACACAGGGAGTTATGGACTTGGATGCAAAGATCCCTCTGTAGAGCAAAGCTGTTAAGGGTCATGCCATTAACTGTATTTTTTCCCCTTACATTCAACCTCCCAAAGTGCAATACCTCACACTCGTTTGGATCGAATCCCACTGTGCGGAAATATTCATCTGGTTCATTCATGTCCTTAACAAGTCTGGCTGACACTTGATTCCACACTCAGTATGGATGACTGAACAGCACTCTGAAATGGCCATGCAAACCCTTCAAACCAAAACTAATTAGGTCTGAAGAAGGGTCCTGACCCGAAACGTCACCTATTCATGTTCTCCAGAGATGCTGCCTGACCCGCTGAGTTGCTCCAGCACTCTGTGTCCTTTTGAGGTTAAGGAATAGTTTATAAAGCCATTTCCCCCTGTTAGAATTAGCAAGCCTCTCCCTGCCCAGAGGAATAGACTACAATGCAGCTGGGAGCACGATACCAATGAAGGAGAAAAGGAATCAATAAAGAGTGAGAGGTCAGAATTGGAGGAGCATAGAAAATCAAAATTGAGATTACGGAAAACGGGAGAAGCAAGACTGGCTGTTATGGATCGATTTATTCACAACACTTTGGATGCAATAAAACAGTATTTTAAACATCGTGACTTGTTGGGACTGGAAAGCAGTAATACAAGAAAAGAAAGAAAATGACAATTGTGTCTTGTTATAGATTTTTCACCCTGTGTGTTCTTCCTTTGTGTCACCTTTTCACACCGCACACCTTCCCAAGCAAAAGACGCAAACCTAATTTTGAGGCCAGTTACTGCTGTTCTATAGCACGAGAACTTCACAACTGAACGGTCGGCCTGTAACATTGGAATGAAGACCGAGAGGGAGACGGCAAAGGAGGGGAGCAAAATGCACATTCAGAGCCAGGTGCAGGTCACTGAAGGAAGATGGGAGATGGTCGCTGCGGGATTTGAAACAGAGATACATTTGTCAAAAGCTACGTTCGTGCACTGGTGTCGTGCAGCTCCCATCAATCACTAGCCTGGCATCTTAAAGGCGTCCAGAAGTCGGCTGGACGACAAAGGCTGACAGCTGAACATCAGCTCCGAGACTGGCTCCATCACACATTAAACACAAAATGCTGGAGTAACTCAGCGGTGACAGGCAGCATCTCTGGAGAAAAGAGGTAATGTTTTGGGTCGAGATCCTTCTTCAGGCTGATATTTTGTTTTGTTTTTTAGAGATATAGCATGGAAACAGGCTCTTCGGCCCACCGAGTTGACACCGACCAGCGAGCCCCGCACATTAACACTATCCTACACACGCTGAGGACAATTTACACATACACCAAGCCAATTAACCTACAAACCTGTACGCCTTTGGAGTGTGGGAGGAAACTGACGATAGCAGAGAAAACCAACGCGGTCACGCGGAGAATGTACAAACTCCGTACAGACAGCGTCCGTAGTCGAGATTGAACCCGCGACTCCAACCCTGCAAATGCTGTAAGGCAGCAACTCTACCGCTGTGCCACCATGGCCGCCCTTGTCAGGGGAGAGGGAGAATTAGGGATAAGGAAGTGTAAGGTGTGACAATAGGACAAAGGGAATGGAGATCAAGGACAATGTAGAATAGATCATTGTTAGCTGGGAGAAGTTTACAACAAAGCTCACAGAGATAAAATGTAGTCGGAGACAGTAAGACTGGTCGGAAAACTGGGTAGGGGGAGGGATGGAGAGAGAGGGAAAGCAAGGGTTACTTCAAGTTAGAGAAGCTGTGACATTCTTGGCCGGTGTGGGCGAGTTGGGCCGAAGGGCCTGTTTCCACACTGTGTCACTCTAAGTCAATGTTCATACCACTGGGGTGTAAGCTGCCCAAGCGAAATATGAGGTACTGTTCCTCCAATTTGCGTTGTGCCTCACACTGACAATGGAGGAGGCCCAGGACAGAAAGGTCAGTGTTTTGGAATAGGTGGGGGAAGTTTAAATATTTAGCAACCAGGAGATCAGGTAGGTTTAGGCAGACTGAGCAGAGGTGTTCAGCGAAATGATCGCTGACTGTGCTTGGTCTGGCCGATATATAGGAGTCCACACCTGGAACAGTGGATACAATAGGTGAGGTTGGAGGAGGTGCAAGTGAACCTCTGCCTTACCTCCCAGCATTTTGTCTATCTTCAGTTTAAACCAAAAATCTGCGGTTCCTTCCTATCCATCAAACATTACTTTGAGGAGCTAGCTACAAGGGTGATGCCAGACAAAGGGGTTATCCTAATCATGGCATTTCAGACTAATGGCCCTGTCCCACGGGCAGGCGGTTACTGGCGGTGAAGCGCGGCGTCGCCGGAAGCGGGGACCGCGCGGCTACCGCGAGAGCGCCGCGCGTATGCCGCAGGAGCGGCACACGGATGCCGCTCGGGGGCCGAGTGATCTCCGCACGGCCGGTCCCATGAGCTTGCGGTAAGTAAAAAAAAATTAAATTTGCCGCGTGTATGCCGGGTGGTCATCGCACGGCCTGTCCCACGGGCCGACTGGAATGGATGTCCGCGGCGTCGGGTGAAGACGTCATCGCGCAACGCAACGCGCTACGCGATGACGTCAATTCGGCTCGCGGCGCAGTCGGTGCTCGTGCCGCTCGCGCCGCACTGGCGGCGGCTGTGGTGGTGCTGTGGCGGTGCTCGTGCCGCACTGGCGGCGGTTGTGCGGTAGGACAACATTTTTGAACGTTGTCGACTTTTTGTGAGCACCGTGCGGTGTTGGTACCAACACCGCACGGTCCCGGTGGTGTGCGTGGGACCGACCCCGCGGGCCATGCGCGGTCTCTGGCGGTCCACGAGCGGTCCCGACTTCCTGCTTCACCGCCAGTAACTGCCAGTAACCGCATACCCGTGAGACAGGCCTTTAAAGAATTAAAGTGGTAATACTTATCCTCATGTAAGAATACAGAGACTTTAGAGTTTAGAGATACAGCATGGAAACAGGCCCTTCAGCCCACCGTCTACCCCGACCTGTGATCACCCATAAAACAGCACGGTGGCACAGCAGTAGAGTTGCTGCCTTACAGCACCAGAGATCCGGGTACAATCCTGACTATGGGTGCTGTCTGTATGGAGTTTGTACCTTCTCCCCGTGACCGCATGGGTTTTCTCCGAGATCTTCAGTTTCCTCCCACACTCCAAAGACGTACAGGTTTGTAGGTTAATTGGCTTGGTAAATGTAAACATTGTCCCCAGAGTGTGTACGTTAGTGTTAATGTGCGTGGAACGCTGGTCGGCACGGATCCGGTGGGCCGAAGGGCCTGTTTCTGCGCTGTATCTCTAAACTAAACTAATAGCACTGTCCTATACATTAGGGACAATTTACAATTTAAAAAGCCAATTAACTAACCAAACCTGGAGATTGACAGATTCTTGATTAGTCAGGGTGCCACAGGTTATGGGGAGAAGGCAGGTGAATGGGGTTGAGAGGGAAAGATAGATCAGCCATGATCGAATGGCAGAGTGGGGGGGGGGTCAAGGAAAGAGCATTCACGTCGCGGCCACTACTCACAAGAAGCGCAAGGCGCCATGGTATGCAGATGCCGAGAAGTGTGTTCAGCTCTGGCTGAACAATTTCTAATCTTGTGATAAGAAGAATGGCAGAGTAGACTTGATGGGTTGACTGGCCTAATTCTGCTCCTATAACTTATGAACTTATGAACCTACACGTCTTTGGAGTGTAGAAGGAAACCGGAGTACTCGGAGAAAACCCAGGTGGTCACAGGGAGAATGTACAAACTCCGCACAGACAGCACCCAAGTTCAGGATCGAACCCGGGTCTCTGGCACTGTAAGGCTGCAACATTTATTTAAATGTCCATTGGATGTGAATGTTTTTGCCCAGTTACCCACAGAACCAAACGCCTTATTGCTCCACAGAAGGCAGTGGAGGCCAATTCACGGGATGTTTTCAAGAGAGAGTTAGATTTAGCTCTTAGGGCTAAAGGAATGAAGGGATATGGGGAAAAAGCTGGAACGGGGTACTGATTGTAGATGGTCAGCCATGATCATATTGAATAGTGGTGCTGGCTCGAAGGGCCGAATGGTCTACTCCTGCATCTATTTTTTAATGTTTCTATGTTCATAGTTTAATTAAGAGTCAACCTATTGGTGGGTCTGAAGCCAAATACAGACCAGACAGGGGTAAGGATGGAGGCAGAAGGAGCTACATATGGTAGAATCTTGCATAAAACACAAGTCTAAGATGGGAAGTCACATTGCAGGACTTTGGTTAGGCTGCAATTGGAGTATTGCATGCGTTTCTGTGTGCCCTATTACAGGAAGGACGGAAAAGCTTTGGAAAAGGTGCAGTTTAGAAACATAGCAACTTCAAAAACATAGAAACATAGAAAAACAGGTGCAAGAGTAGGCCATTCGGCCCATCAAGCCAGTACCGCCATTCAATATGATCATGGCTGATCATCTAAAATCAATACCCCGTTCCTGCTTTTTCCCCATATCCCTTGATTCCTTTGGCCCCAAGAGCTAATTCTAACTCTCTCTTGAAAACATCCAGTGAATTGGCCTCCACTGCCTACTGTGGCAAAAGAAGTTTACCAGAATATTGCCTGGATTAGGCGAGTTTAGCTACAGGGAGAGATTGGACAGACATATCGTTTTCTCTGGAACACCAAAGGTTGCAGGTGACCTGATAAAGTTACAAGAGGCGTAGATAGGGTAGACAGAATATTTTCCCCAGGGTGGAAAAATCAAATACCAGAGGGCATAGCTTTAAGGTGCGAGGGTCAAAGTTTAAGTGAGTTGGGATCATGATGCCATGGTGATTGTGGAGACAGAAACGATCATGGCATTTCTGAGATTTTTGGATAGGCTGATGGATTTGCAGAGAATTAATTATGTGCAGGCAGATAAGAAATGTTCTTGGCAATATGTTCAGCACAGCCATTGTGGGCCAAAGGGCCTGTCTTTGTGTTGTACTGTTCTATGTTCCATCTTTTAACACAAAGTGCTGGAGTAACTCAGTGGGTCAGGCAGCATCTCTGCAGGATATGGATAGGCGATGTTTTGGGTCAGGACCCTTCTTCAGACCCGAGTACTCGGAGAAAACCCAGGTGGTCACAGGGAGAATGTACAAACTCCGCACAGACAGCACCCAAGTTCAGGATCGAACCCGGGTCTCTGGCACTGTAAGGCAGCAACATTTATTTAAATGTCCATTGGATGTGAATGTTTTTGCCCAGTTACCCACAGAACCAAACGCCTTATTGAGCCACAGTAGGCAGTGGAGGCCAATTCACTGGATGTTTTCAAGAGAGAGTTAGATTTAGCTCTTAGGGCTAAAGGAATTAAGGGATATGGGGGAAAAGCTGGAACGGGGTACTGATTGTAGATGGTCAGCCATGATCATATTGAATAGTGGTGCTGGCTCGAAGGGTAAGGATGGCAGATACCAATATTTTAGAGATACAGCCCTTCGGCCCACCAAGTCCATGCTGACCAGCAATCAGTGTTGCACTAGTTCTATCCTGCAAAAATGCAAAAATCAGATCCTCTCTCACACCCCCCGCTGCTGAAAGACTCATCCATGCCTTCATCTCCTCCCGACTGGACTACTGTAAGTCTCTTCTTTTCGGAATCAATTCCAGCAGCATCAAACGACTCCAACTGGTCCAAAATGCAGCCGCTCGACTCATTACCCACACCAAATCCTGGCACCACATCACCCCAGTTCTCAAAGAACTTCACTGGCTTCCCATTTCCTACCGGATCATCTTCAAAATCCTGGTCCTCACCTACAAAGCCCTCAACAACCTGGCCCCCCCTTATCTCATTGACCTCCTCTCCCCCTACCAACCCTCACGGTCCCTCAGATCCACATCAGCTGGTCTCCTCTCCACTCCGAAATCAAACCTCTGCACTTTTGGAGGCAGAGCCTTCTCCAGGGCAGCTCCCAGGCTCTGGAATTCCCTCCCACAACCGGTCCGAAATTCTGAGTCCCTCACCATGCTCCAGTCCCGCCTCAAGACCCATCTCTTCACCTCTGCATACCCTTAGTCCCATGTCCCCCTCCCCTGTCTTACTGCTCTATTTTGTTTTGTTTATTCCTGACTCTCAATTGTAAAGCGAACTTGAGTCCTGAAAAGCGCTATATAAATAAAATCTATTATTATTATTACAATTCACAGAAGCCAATTAACCTACAAACCTGTACGTCTTTGGGATGTGGGCAGAAACCGGAGCACCTGGAGAAAACCCACGCAGTCACAGGAGAACATCCAAACACTACACGAACAATACCAGAGGCCAGGATCGAACTCGGGTCTCTGGTGCTGTGAGCCCAGACTTTTTTTAGTCACTATTACCCACGCAGGCACGGAAATCGCTATAAAAATATGGAGGGGACCGGGGGACAGGGGGAACACAATTTTTTGGCGGCCGTACGCGCATGCGCACACTCACACACACGCGCGCGAGGCTTCGGAGACTCAATCCAGCGCTAAATGCAGCTCAACTCCGCCTGTCTTGCCGGGTTAACCTACAGCCCTGCCTGGACTGACGGGACACCAGCGCTGCTTCTCCGTGCTGGCCATATTTCCCGCAAGCCCAGGCAGGACTGTAGGTTAACCTGGCGGGACAGGCAGAGTTGAGCTGGGTTTAGCGCTGCTTCTCTGCGCTGGCTGTGGGCCTGGGGGTACAGCTCCCGTCAGACTTCCGACCTCTCTGGCCACCCGTGGGGGGGGGGGGTGGGGGTGGGGGGCACTCGGATGCGGACGGGACAGGGCCGGTGGGCCGGGATCGATCCTGGCTGCGGATGACGCGCAGGTCTGTGCCACGTCTCCCTCCTCCAATGATCGCGCTGAATCATCATGTCCCACCCCTATTGCCTGCTGACCAACGTCTCTCTCGTCCAATCAGCGCCCTCAATCAGCAGTCCCACCCCCACTGTCTCGCAGAAAGCGGAGATTTCACCGGGTTTTAAAATCGGGATTACAAAAACTTGTCCCCCACCTCTCAAAACAGAGGGGGGGTGTCCCCCCTGTCCCCCCCCGGGATTTCCACCCCCTGCCCGTAAACCTTTAAATCCCAAATTTAATCCGTGAAATGAGCACAAATTCCCCAACTGCTACGTTGGTCTTTGACCTGATTGCTGGATCAATGGTGTGGCTGCTCACCCAGTAACTTGATCTCAGTGGTTCTGTAAACTCTGTGCTTCCTGCGTTACCACAATGACCACACTTCAAAAGTACTTGACTAGTTGCAAATTGCTTTGGGACACCCACACACATGAATAGTGCTGAGCAAATATTAGTCCAACTGTCATTGGGAATGTAACCACAGAAGGTGGATTCCTTTGTGTACGGAACACAGCGGGTAAAGTCTAACTAAAGGAACATCAGTGGAGTCTTAAATTAAACAAACAGCTTGACTTTCCAACACTGGGAATCTCAAAATTGGAGCGTCAAATTTGTTCATGCAAGAATGGTATTGCATAACACAAAGTGGTGGAGTAACTCAGCGGGGCAGGTGGACAGAATGGACAGGCAACGTTTCGGGTCAGATCCCTTCTTGCTTAGTTGAAGAATGCAGACCTAAACAGTCTCAATACGGTGGCTATTGGCAGGAGGAGTAGAGAGGCACAGATACGATAGACAGTCAAAATCTTTTTCCCAGGATGGAAATGTCAAGGACTAGAGAGCATAGTTTAGTTTAGAGATACAGCGCCCTTCGGCTCACTGAGTCTGCACTGACCAGCGATCCCCGTACACGAGCACTATCCTCCGCACTCGGGGCAATTTGCCATTTTTACCTAAGCCAATTAACCTACAAACCTCTGCGTCTTTGGAGTGTGCTGGGAAACCAGAGCTGCCGGGGAAAACTCATGCGATCTTGGGGAGAATGTACAAACTCCGTACGGACAGCACCCGTAGTCAGGAACGAACCCAGGTCTCTTGTGCTGTAAGGCAGCATGCTGGCGCGGCAGTAGAGTTGCTGCGTTACAGCGCCAGAGACCCGGGTTCGTTCCTGACCATGGGTGCTGTCAGTAGGGAGGTTTGTACATTGTTCCCGTGAATTGCGTGGGTTTCCAGTTTCTTCCACACTCAAAATGCATACAGCACTTTGTGTCTATCTTAATGTTTGGAGCTTTAAATAATCCCGGCTCACCGTCTCTCTCGTCCAATCAGCGCCCTCGATCATCAGTCCCACCTCCACTGTCTCGCGGAAAGCGGAGATTTCACCGAGTTTTAAAATCCGGATTACAAAAAAATGGGGGGGATCGTCCCCCACCTCTCAAAACAGGGGGGGGGCGTCTGTCCCCTGCCCCCCCCCCCGGGATTTCCGCCCCCGAGGCAAATACAACAGTAGCATTTGAGAAACTTTTGGATAGACATGTGGATATGCAGGGAATGGGCGTGTGTGATTCATGTGCAGGCAGATCAGAGTTGGTCTTAGCATTATGTTTGGCTCAGACACTGCGGGCCAAAGTGCCTGAGCCTGTGTTGCACTGTTTTCTGCATCACATTTGTGGTATTTAACGCAACCTATACAAGATGAGCAGCGTGTACGATTTTGTTGACCATCTCAGGATGTCACCAAGTCAATAAAGTCCACAACAGCAAAACACAATCCTGACTGCAAAACAAATACAATCATTCCTATCACTAAAACCATCAGCAAATTGTAAAATCCCCATCACAAACATGTGAACAATAAATGCAAAATAAATGAACACGGGAAAAAAAGATACTGGAAATCTAAAAATTAAAAACAAGTATTAGAAATATGCGGGAAGTCAAAAAGCATTTGCAGGTAAAGGACAAATATAGAATAGTACTGCACAAGGACGGGCCCTTTGGACTCACAAGGTACACAAAACAGCTGGAGAAACTCAGCGGGTGCAGCGGCATCTATGGAGCGAAGGAAATAGGCAACGTTTCGGGCCGAAACGCTTCTTCAGACTGACTTTGGACCTTTGGACTCACAATATGTGTTGACCTAGCTGCCAATTGAAGAAGGGTCTCGAGCCGAAACGTCACCCAGTCCTTCTCTCCAGAGATGCTGCCTGTCCTGCTGAGTTACTCCAGCATTTCATGTCGACCTTTGGTTTAAACTACTGGTGAACCATATCCCGCCTTTTCCTGCAAATCCATGTGCATATCTAAAAGCATCTTAAACAGCACTACCTGCTTCCTCCACTGCACTTGCCAGCATGTTCCCGCATGTTCCAGCATGTTCCAGGCACCCACCATTCTCTGCAAAATCTCTTCTGAACTTTGCCCCTCTGACCTTACAGCTATGCTTCATTTAGAGATTACAGATACAGTATAGAAACAGGTCTGAAGAAGGGTCTCGAGACAAAACGTTTCTCCAGAGGTGCTGCCTGACCCGCTGAGTTACTCCATCATTTTGGGCCTGTTTCTGTGTCGTTTAACTCTACGACTCTATAATGTCACAAAGATATTGATGGAACCCATTCCGATGAAGTCTCTTCACCCTGAAACATTTGTGGTTTCTCTTCCAATAGACACGGCCTAACCTGCTGAGTGTTGCCAATAGAAAACAAAGTCTAATTAGTTTCCGAATCCTCTGGTGGTAATTTCCAGCTGATCATAATGATTGTTACTAACAAGTGCTAGTTCTTCCGCAATACCTTACAGATGGTTACTCGTGACCTATTTATCCCAGTGTGGAAATGTCATAGACAAGAGGTCCAGTGTGCCTCACGGTGCCAGAGACTCAGGTTCAATCCTGACCTCTGGTGCTATTTGTGTGGATTCACTTATGGGAGGCACTTCAAAGCAAGTGGTGATGAAACATTGACTTGCTTTGAAATACTGATTTCAGTTTAGTCTAGAGACACAGTATCAATCAATCACTCTGAGCACTCGCAGATATTAGGAAGTATTTTTTAGTTAATTTTAAGTAATTAAGAATTCTGTGGAATTCCCAGCCTCAGAAGGCAGTAGAGGCCGATTCTCTGAATGCTTTCAAGAGAGAGTTAGATAGAGCTCTTAATTGATAGCGGAGTCAAGGAATATGGGGAGGAGGCAGGAACGGGGTACCGACTGTGGATGATCAGCCATGATCACATTGAATGGCGGTGCTGGCTCGAAGGGCCCATTGGCCTACTCCTGCACCTAGTGTCTATTGTCTATTGAGACCAAATGATCTTGAGACAGGCTTTCAATGCTTGGGTCCGAAGCAGCTTAAAGCCATTCGGCAATGGTGCGGGGATGAAAATCAATGAAGCGCAAGAGGGAAAAATTGTTGGCTGTAGATTATCATTGAGAGTTATAGAGCTGGAGGAGATTAAGGAAATATCGAGAGACCTGAAAACTAGGTTAGAATTATATCTCTCCATCCATAACACCACATTAGAAACTTCAAACTATTTTGAAGGTACAGTATGTTGTTGTGCACTGCCTCGGCCTAATGAGAATAAGATACCACAGCCTAAAGCCCTTGAATAAATAATCAAGGCTGTGATTTCTGCAGGATGTGCAGGAAATATTTAAGGTTTAAAAACTGGATCCCAAGTCCAAGATGTTCCAGCGTGCTTGGATAGTAGAACAGTACAGCACAGGATCATCAACAATGTCCGTGCCGTAACAGGTTAAACTAATCTCCTCTTCCTACATGTCATAAAGTCATACAATAAAGCACGGAAACAGGCCTTTTGGCCCAACTTGTCCCTGCCAACCAAGCTGCCGCATCTATGGTAGTCCCAGCTGCCCACATTTGGCCCATATCCCTCTAATCCTTTCCTTTCCACGTACCTGTCCAAACATCTTATAAATGTTGTAATAATCTTGATCCATGTCCCTCTATTCCTGGCACATTCATGTGTCTATTTAAAACCCTTTTAAATGCTACTCTTGTATCTGCCTCCACCGCCACCTCTAGTAGCACATTCCAGGCACTCACTAATCTCTGTGTAAAAAAATATAGCCCCGCACGCCTCCTTTAAACTTTGCCCCTCTCACCTTAAAGCTCCGCCCAGTAGTCTTTGACATTTCCACCCCGTGAAAAAAGTTCTGACTCTTGTGGAAGCATCTCCTTTGACTTACCAAGGTATGCAGGGCCAAACCGGGTCAGGTCTGATTAGAAGTTCTAATAAGAAGTTCTAATTATGACGCAAATTACTACAGCAGATTTGTAATTTGCAATTTGTAACTCCTGCAATGAAAACTCCATATATGATAAAAGAGTGAATTAAAAATATGTCAAGGAAAAGAAAGAACATGCAAGTCAAGTACTTTGCACAACCTCAGGAGGTCCCAAAGTGCCTCGTAACCAGTGATATTCTTCATTGTTTACTCAATATGTTCACACATAATATGGGCTAGCCAATTTGCATACAGCATGCTGCACAATACAGTTTAGACTTGCAAAGCCTAATACTACTGAAAGCCTGCATGTGACATCCACAGCATGGTTAAGTTGAAAATGAGATTTACAATATAACAGGAGTGCAAGGGATCACAAGTTCACAAGTTATAGGAGTAGAATTAGGCCATTCGGCCCATCGAGCCCACTCCGCCATTCAATCATGGATGATCACTGCCTCCTAATCCCATTTTCCTGCCCTCTCCCCTAACCATAAATCGTTTAACTGCAGGCATTAAGATGGAGATAAAAATATGTGGAGTGTAAAGATTTTTGTGGGTAGAATTATTGGAAGAATAGGATACACCAGTGATATGTTACAGGGTGGCTGTAACACGTTGGTGTGGGTTTTCCTCCTGATAAATGTTGTTTAAGTCCAGCTCCGAGCTTTTTATGTTTTGATCTTGGTACAGAAAAGGAATTTTAATTTAAAGACCAATAAGACAATAATATAGTTGAGGGTGGCACAGTCGTGCAGCAATAGAGCTGCTGCCACAGAGCGCCATAGACCCAGGTTTGATCCTGACCTCGGGTGCCATTTGTGTGGTGTTTGCATGTTCTCCCCGGTGACCGCGTGGGTTTGCTCCGGTTTCTTCCCACATCCCAAAGACGTGCAGGTTCGTAGGCAAATTGCCTCTAGTGTGTAGTGATGTAAAAGTGGAATAATATAATAATAATAATAATAATGGATTTTATTTACGGGCGCCTTATACCGAGGTCTCAAGGACACCATACAGAGATTTATAGAAAACATATAATCAGAATTTTAAAAAAATAGGTTATAAAGACCAATACATAAATCAGGGACAGAATTCCTTCCAAAAAACACAAAAAAAAGAAAATCAGAAGCACAATTTGAGGAGAGAGCAGCGGTATAGAACTAGTGTGACTGGGTGATCGATAGTCAGTGCTCACTCGGTGGGCTGAAGGGCTTGTTTCCGTGCTGTGTATTTCAATCGCAGGGTTGAAAAGTATTAAAGAGAAAATAGTCCAGCACAGAGTAAGAATATTATTACAGAGGTAAAAATGATAAAAGGTGGAGGTTAAATAGATAACTGTATCACAATGCACTAACAAGTATTTACACATTTTGGAGAAGGCATACTTATGAAGCATAACCAATAAGCAATCTGCAAGGGACTGGGGTAAAACTACAGATTATTTAGCAATGACAGTTGTTCTGAAGAACTGATTTCTGTTCATCTGCAGATTGATGAGAGGGTTAATGATAGTTCACTGACAGGTGGAGTTATATATCTGCTAGGGTACAAAATCAGCCCACAAAGCAAAAATAGTCCTAAAGAGGAATGAGTCTGTCCACAATGAATATCATGACAGGCTTCAAAGGAAATGGCAACTGCTCATATTCCGAGCGGTACTGAGAGGAAAAATAAAATCGCATTGTCGGAACAATATCAAGGGACCTGACAGCGAGAAACATAGAACTGGTTTAGAATGAAGGGATGGAAGGATGAGTGTTGACTATTGACCTGTGAGCTTGACATCAGTGGTGGGTAAAGACAAGGAGGGTATCACCAGAGAATAGTGCAACATCAGGGGGAAATATAACATGATAATATAGTTGATACAAGGATTTATAGGTTATATGGGATCGTCTACTAATCAAGACAAGTTCCTTAAAGGTCAGGAGTTAGTTGACATGAAAGTCTCAACATATACATTATTTACAATACTTTGGTTGGTAAAGGCCTTTTATAGGGTATATTATAAGTTGCACTTGCCTGTGTCAAGTTAGGATGTTGGGATGATTAGCGTACTGGTTTGAGAGGATGAAAAGTTGAACTTAACTATGATTCAAATGCAATGGGAATTAAATATAAATGTTTGGATTAGGTCGGGTAAAGACGAGTGTATATTCTGATAACACATTTGGGTTCAGGTTAGATCAGGACATGTTGTGTTAGTCCACCTTGGGACAATCTGCGTAGTGTTATCCAACATGTCCTCTATTCTTGGTCAATAGGTGCAGCAGTGTACAGGGCCGGTCCCACCAGCATGCGACTGCATGAGGCGAGCGCGACCAAACCGGAAGCGGGGGCCGCGCGGAGGTCGAGTGAGTGACGTGAAGTTCGAGCGAAGTCCGCGGGAATTTCGCGCGTGACGTACGGCGTCAAGACCCTGCGTACGGCGTCGAGATGCTGCGTACGGCGTCGAGACGCTGCGCACACCCGTCGAGGCGGTGCGTACGGCGTCGAGGCAGGCTGTTGCCGCGCGGAATTTTTGAACAGTGTCAGTTTTTCGGAGCCCCGCGCGATGTCGGGACCAGCTCCGCACAACTCCATACGGCTCCGGAGATCGAAGTGGGACCGGCCCCGCGAGGCCGTACGGCTCAAGCGACCATGTTAGGTCGCGCTTGCCGCATGCAGTCGCATGCCCGTGGGACAGGCCCTTAACGTCTCGTTGCTGCAATTCTAGAAATGACGTTGGGTCGGGTCAGGTACGGAAAATCTAATAACCAGTCCTCGGTCTCCAAGGTCACTGTTACTGAAGATCAGTGATTTCATGGAAGCATTAAGAGTCAAGAGTCAAGTCAGGAGTGTTGAATTGTCACGTGTACCAGTACCGAATGATGAAATTCTTCCTTGCCTCAGCTTTGCAGGCACATTAAAGACAATAACATAACAAATAAATAGACGATATATCTGGACAAAGCACAAAGTGCTGGAGTAACTCAGCAGGTTATTGAGTTGAGTTACTCCAGCACTTTGTATCATTTTTTGATAACAAGCGACTGCAGTTTGTTGTGTCCACAATATGTTCATATCCTAGTAAAGCAGATCACGATAATGCTCGCTAAAGTACGTGCTGCAACCTTGGTAGTGTCAAGTCCAACAGTAGCTTGGTGCCTGGTAGGGTTGTCTGGAGCTGTGTTGCTGGCAGGGTCACCCGTGGCAGGCAGGTCGAGGAGTGGGGGGTCCTGACAAAGTGCGGCCCAAGACAAAGACCTCGACAAAGAATTGCAGATGACGGTTTACGAAAAGTGCTGTAATAACCCAGCAAGTCAGGCAGCATCCCCGGAGAGCATGGATAGGTGATGTTTTGGCTTGGGACCATTCTTTGGACTGATTGGATGATGGGCGAGAAAGGTGAAGAGAGGTGGGGGCAGGAAAAGACCTGGCGAGTGACAGGTGGATACAGGTTGGGAGGAGGGAGGTGGCGGTGGTGTTAATAGGTAGATGTTTGGTTAAAGGTGAAGAGACAAAAGATAAGAATAGAAGAGGTACAAATTGTGAAGCTAGAGGAAGGGATATAAATGGTGCTGGGTGGGGTGGGGGGGGGTTCGGAAGAGGCAAGAGGGAAGGGTAGAAATGGGTGCAAATCCATGTGGGGCACAAGGGGGTTGGGGGGGAGGGGGAGGGGGGGTTGTTTGTAGGTTAACTGCCTGAAATTGGACTCTTCTTCAGACCGAGGACCCAGCAGGTCAGGCAGCATCCCTGGAGAACATGGATAGGTGACTTTTCAGATCAGGACCCTTCTTCAGACTAGTTTGGCATGGAGGATGTTTTCAATCTCACCCCCATCTAAAGTGTCAGGCAATCTGTCACCCAGGGGCTTGCTCAGGCACCTTCCCTGTTACTCACCCACGTGCGTGCACACAAACAAAGGAGTTGCAGAGCTGTTGAATAGGAAGTCTCCGAGCATGTTGTTAAAGCTGGAGACGATCCAGAGATTAATCTGTGCGATGTTAACAATCTATTCATCTTTCATCACAGCACTCGATCAATATGAAGCTAACAGCTGACCCAGTCAGTTAAAACATCAGTACGAACAATTGCTTCAGTATTGACTTGGCTAAAATCAACAGTCTTTAAATTTGCTGCCATTTTTATAGCACATGTTATTTATGAGGTTATCAGAACAATTTGTTAGGCATGTACTAAAGACTTCATATTTGATCTGTGCCTGAGTTTGTATTTTTCCCCCCATAACTACACACAATTCATCACACTTAGTGTTGTCAAATTCATCTTGTTTAACTTAATGTTCCATTTAAGATAATTGCCCCAGAAACACCTCACCAAATTAGAGCGCTTTTCATTTGTGGACTGGGTATATTTGTCAGCGACATATAGTATCATTCTGTGTTGTGTTCATTTTATACTCAATTGCCACCACAATTGCATCTGACTCATAGAACTATTAAGACATTCTTTGCCACAATCCAATCCAATACTCCACACTGAATTCTATTAAAATTAATCTGCCAGAGTACATTATATGAGCCATTTGATTTGAAAAAGCAATACACTTGAAATCAAATTTGACCTTTCATTTTCTTTACATACAAATTAATTAGAAAATCACATTCCACACATACAAGTCAGAACCAGACACAAAACAAACTGATAAGGCTGTCCTCACGCGAATATTTTGGCACTGATTCTCCACCTGAAATTTGACATGTCTAGAATTCATCTCATAAACCACGCCAGATGCATCATAGAAGCAGACTGTCCAGACACATCACAGCTTGATAATAGCTCTACTCAAGGTCACTAGAAAAGGCATTGTAGATGTTGCCCAATTCATCACATCAGATCAGACTCCACCCACCCAATCCACCCCACCCTCCACACACTTCCCTCCAATCAATTCCATCTACACTTCACGCTGCATTGGAAAAGACACCCCAGTTGTTCCTTTTCCGGATGCAATCCGGCATAAGGCACAGAAGCTTGAAAGTGCGTACAACTAGACTCAGGAACAGCTTCTTCCCCTATTGTACTGTCCGATTCTGGACCACACGCGTAGTCAGGTTCGAACCCGGGTCCTTTGGCGCTGTAAGGCAGCAACTCTACCGCTGCACCGCTGTGCCCAAGACTGGAATTGAAACTTCATTCTACTTTGAGTCAACTCTATTACAGGAACTCACAGTTATGAACTTTGCCAACTTCACCTGCACACATATTTACTTGGACCATATCCGACACCTCCCTCCCCTTTCTTGATCTCACAGTCTCCATCACAAGAAATAGACTATTGACTGACGTCTATTACAAACCCACTGACTCCCACAACTATCTCGACTACTCTTCTTACCCCTGCTTCCTTCAAAGACTCTATCCCCTACTCCTAATTCCTCTGTCCACGCCACTTCTGCGCCCAAGATGAGGTGCTCCATACCATAACATCCGAGATGTCCTCATTCTTTAGGGAACGGGGGTTCCCCTCTCCCATCATAGATGACGCACTCACTCGTGTCTCCTCGGTACCCCCGCAGCTCCGCCCCTACTCCCCCTCCCCCGAGTCGCAACAGAGACAGAGTCCCCCTAGTCCTTACCTTCCACCCCATCAGCCGTCGCATACAACACATAATCCTCCAAAATTTCCGCCACCCCCGACGGGATCCCACCACTGGACACATTTTCCCATCTCCACCCCTTTCCGTCTTCCGCTCTCTCAGCAACTCCCTGGTTAATTCATCCCTTCCCACCCCCCTCCACAGGTACCTTCCCCTGCAACCGCAGTAGATGCAACACCTGTAGCTGTACCTGCTCCCTCGACTCTGTCCAGGGACCCTGACAGTCCTTTCAGGTTAGGCAGAGGTTCACTTGCACCTCCTCCAACCTCATCTTCTGTATCCATTGTTCAAGATGTGGACTCATACATCGGCGAGACCAAACGCAGACTGGGCAATTGTTTCACGGAACACCTTCGCTCAGCCCGCGTGAACCAACCTGATCTCCCAGTTGCTGGACACTTTAATTCTCCTTCCCATTCCTGCACAGGCCTTTCCATCCTTTGTCTCCTCCATTGTCAGAAATTGGAGGAACAGCATCTCATATTTCGCTTGGGCAGCTTGCAGCCCAGCGGTATGAATTTGATTTCTCTCACTTCAGGTAGCCCCGGCATTCCCACGCTCTCTATCCCTCCCCCAGCCAAGTCGCACCAGCTTCTCATATTCACCCTGTAAACAGCTACCAATGGCCTGTTTCCTTTATCATCGTTACTTTTTTGCATATCTTTCATTCATTGTTCTTTTTCTCTCCACATCACCGTCTATATCTCTCATTTCCCTTAACCCTAACCAGTCTGAAGAAGGGTCTCGACCCGAAATGTCACTCTCTCCATTCCTTCTCTCCAGAGATGCTGCCTGCCTGTCCCGTTGTGTTACTCCAGCTTTTGTGTGTCTTTCTTCACCGAGTTATGACAATCTTTTTCCTGCTAGAGCAAGCCAAGCACTGGATTTACAAGCACATTCACATCCTTGGGGAAACACCAAAGCATTTTACAACCAAATAAATGCAGTCATACCTGCAAAGTCAGTCGAGAAATGCAAATGGCAATTTGACGCAATCATTATTGAGATGCATGACCACATAAACTCGGCTCAGTGATATCAGTCTTGTTAACATTACAGCCAAAAGAAGCACTGTGGCTCTGCTACACTCCCTCAGTGCCAAAAGCCATTTGTCAGTCCTGATAAGATTGTGTCACACTGATATGGGATTCGTTTATAACCTCCCGATAGAGGCAAGAGATATCCATTCTTTACATTGTTCAAGAAGGAACTGCAGATCTTGGTTCTTGGTTTCTTGGTCCTCCAAAATATTCCAAATTGGAATTTAAACTGGAGGTGGTGGAGGGAGGACTTAAGCCAGAAAGGGTTTTTGGGAAGAAAGAGCTACCTTAAATTTAGTTGCATCTGTTTGAGTAACTAAAGTAGGGTGGAGATTATTCCATGCTTTAATTGTGCGGGGGAAGAATGAATTGCTGTACACATCTGTCTTGGTAGCTGGAATCACAAATTGTATCGAATGCCCTCGTCTGCTCCTAATTGGTTTGGGTTTGGTGTAGGTCTTGTAATCTATGTCGACCATTCAATATTTTGTAAAAACAGGTCAAACGGTGAGCTTCACGTCTGTCTTGGAGAGGGTTCCACCCCAGAGAATTCAGAAGTTTGGTAACACTCGCTTCTCTCTCATAGGTGTTAGTAACAAATCGAGCTGCCTGTCTTTGGACATGTTCGATGGAAGACATGTTTTTGTTTGTGTATGGGTCCCATGCTGCAACTGCGTAGTCCAAATGAGGTCTAACGAGGGTGAAGTATAGCTTCTCCTTGACAGAAGTTGAACAATGATGAAAGTTGCGCCTAAGAAACTTTAGGACACCTGTTGCTTTCACCGTTGCATGATGAGTCTGACCATTCCAACGCAGATCATTCTGCAATTTGATGCCAAGATACTTGGTTTGTTTGGATTCTTCAAGGGTGGCACCAAGTATATTGTACGATGTTTTGCCTGGATTCCTCTTTCTGGTGACACGCATGGTTTCACATTTGGAAGGGTTGAACTGCATGCCCCATTGTTGTGACCACTCAACCATTGTATCGAGATCCTTTTGGAGAGCATCTTCATCATCAGCTGACTTAATTGGACGGTACAGCAAACAATCATCAGCGAATAGTCTGGTCGTGCTTGCGACTTTTTTCATGGATGTCATTTATGTAAATGCTGGAAAATCGAAGGTAGACAAAATTGCTGGAAAAACTCAGTGGGTGTGGCAGTATCTATGGAGCGAAGGAAATAGGCAACGTTTCGGGCCGAAACCCTTCTTCAGACTGATGCAGGGTGGGGGGGGCAGGAAGAAGAAAGGAAGAGGAGGAGCCAGAGGGCTGAGGGAGAGCTGAGAAGCGGAGGAGACAGCAAGGGCTACCGGAAATTGGAGAAGTCAATGATCAGGCCACCAGGATGCAGACTGCCCTTCAGATTCCGGTGGTGCTCACTCTGGCCATGGAGGAGGCCCAGGACAGAAAGGTCGGATTCGGAATGGGAGGGGGAGTTGAAGTGCTGAGCCACCAGGAGGTCAGGTTGGTTAATGCGGACCGAGCGGATGTGTTCGGCGAAACGATCGCCAAGCCTACGCTTGGTCTCACCGATGTAGATCAGCTGACATCTAGAGCAGCGGATGCAATAGATGAGGTTGGAGGAGGTGCAGGTGAACCTCTGTCGCACCTGGAACAACTGCTTGGGTCCTTGAATGGAGTCGACGGGGGAGGTAAAGCGACACGTGGAGCATCTCTTGCGGTTGCAAGGGAAAGTGCCCAGGGAGGGGGTGGTGCGGGAGGGAAGGGAAGAATTGACCAGGGAGTTACGGAGGGAGCGGTCTTTGTGGAAAGCAGACGGGGGGAGATGGGAAGATGTGGCGAGTGGTGGGGTCACGTTGGAGGTGGCGAAAATGACAGACGACTATTTGTTGTATGTGACGGCTAGTGGGGTGGAAGGTCTGTCTTGGAAAGGGTTCCACTCCAGAGAATTCAGAAGTTTGGTAACACTCGCTTCTCTCTCATAGGTGTTAGTAACAAATCGAGCTGCCTGTCTTTGGACACGTTCGATGGAAGACATGTTTTTATTTGTGTATGGGTCCTATGCTGCAACTGCGTAGTCCAAATGAGGTCTAACGAGGGTGAAGTATAGCTTCTCCTTGACAGAAGTTGAACAATGATGAAAGTTGCGCCTCAGAAAATTTAGGACACCTGGTGCTTTCACCGTTGCATGATGAGTCTGACCATTCCAACGCAGATCATTCTGCAATTTGATGCCAAGATACTTGGTTTGTTTGGATTCGGTGCGGGAGCCATGTTCGGTGGGTCCGGTGCGGCGGTCTTGTTGGATGGGCCTGGTGCGGCGGCATGGTGAGTGGGTCGGGTGCGGGAGACATGTTCGGTGGGTCCGGTGCGGCGGCCATGTTCGGTAGGCCCCGGTCCGGCGGCCCATTGCAATACGTCTGAAGTGCTCATCCACCGCAGTCCCTAGCTGGACTTGAATGAAAAATTGTGCTTCATTAAGAAGCTGAGACCAAGTAACAAGCCACAAGTAAAAGTCATATTGGTTGATTGTCGTCAAGTGCACCAAAGTGCAGCATAAAGCTTTTGTTTGCATGCCGTTCCTATTAAATCAGATCGAACTTGTGTACCATCAAGTCACACACAAGTACAACAAATAGTGCACAGTGAAAAATACCAGAGTGCAGAATATAGTGTTACAGGATTGTCGCATTACTGCTGGAAATCCAGTTGGATTAGAGATTTAGAAGAGTAAAATGATGATCGTGGATCCTCTGCTGGGACCTGCACACAAAGTGTTGCCACCTTCCAGCGACAACTTTGTTTTCTATCTCAAAGTTCACAACCTGAATAAGCTCTGAACTACATCGAATTGGGGGCATTGGTTTTGTCGTTTTGCACTATTATTGTTGGTTTATTCCAAGAGAGAGAGAGAGAGAGAGAGAGAGGGAGAGAGAGAGACAGAGAATGTGCCTTGTTGCTGGTGGGTGTCTATATGGGGGTCCTCCAGTGCAGGCTGCACCACACACACTGGCTTTTTATTGGGGCTAACGGCCTTTAGGTGAACTGTCCAATTAGGTGAACTGAGCACACAAACTCCCACTCCTACTTTCAGCAGCTTGAAGGAGCAGAAACACTGGGAGAAATTAATATAATTCATTATTAATTATCGATTAATAATTAATTCATAATATTATAATGATAATATGATAATGATAATATGATTCCACGAAAATCAAAGGAACAGTTTTTATATAACTTCAATTTTAACAATAGACAATTGGTGCAGGAGTAGGCCATTCGGCCCTTCGACCCAGCAAAAGTGATCATGGCTGATCATCCCCAATTAGTACCCCGTTCCTGCCTTCTCCCCAATTCCCTAGGACATTGAGGGAAGTTAGTGTAGAAATAGCAGGGGCTATGACAGAAATATTTCAAATGTCATTAGAAACGGGAATGGTGCCGGAGGATTGGCGTACCGCGCATGTTGTTCCATTGTTTAAAAATGGTTCTAAGAGTAAACCTAACAATTATAGACCTGTTAGTTTGACGTCAGTGGTGGGCAAATTAATGGAAAAGATACTTAGAGATAATATATATAATCATCTGGATAAACAGGGTCTGATTAGGAACAGTCAACATGGATTTGTGCCTGGAAGGTCATGTTTGACTAATTTTTTTGAAGAGGTTACTAGGGAAATTGATGAGGGTAAAGCAGTGGATGTTGTCTATGTGGACTTCAGTAAGGCCTTTGACAAGGTTCCACATGGAAGGTTGGTTAAGAAGGTTCAATTGTTGGGTATTAATAGTGGAGTAGCAAGATGGATTCAACAGTGGCTGAATGGGAGATACCAGAGAGTAATGGTGGATAACTGTTTGTCAGGTTGGAGGCCGGTGACTCAGGGATCTGTGTTGGGTCCACTTTTGTCATATACATCAATGATCTGGATGATGGTGTGGTAAATTGGATTAGTAAGTATGCAGATGATACTAAGATAGATGGTGTTGTGGATACTGAAGTAGATTTTCAAAGTCTACAGAGAGATTTAGGCCATTTGGAAGAGTGGACTGAAAGATGGCAGATGGAGTTTAATGCTGATAAGTGTGAGGTGCTACATCTTGGCAGGACAAATCAAAATAGGACGTACATGGTAAATGGTAGCGAATTGAGGAATGCAGTTGAACAGAGGGATCTAGGAATATCTGTGCATAGTTCCCTGAAGGTGGAATCTCATGTAGATAGGGTGGTAAATAAAGCTTTTGGTGTGCTGGCCTTTATAAATCAGAGCATTGAGTATAGAAGTTGGGATGTAATGTTAAAATTGTACAAGGCATTGGTGAGGCCAATTCTGGAGTATGGTGTCCAATTTTGGTCACCAAATTATAGGAAAGATGTCAACAAAATAGAGAGAGTACAGAAGAGATTTACTAGAATGTTGCCTGGGTTTCAGCACCTAAGTTACAGAGAAAGGTTGAACAAGTTAGGTCTTTATTCTTTGGAGCGCAGAAGGTTAAGGGGGGACTTGATAGAGGTCTTTAAAATTATGAGAGGGATAGACAGAGTTGACGTGGATAAGCTTTTTCCATTCAGAGTAGGGAAGATTCAAACAAGAGGACATGATTTGTGAATTAAGGGACAAAAGTTTAGGGGTAACATGAGGGGGAACTTCTTTACTCAGAGAGTGGTAGCTGTGTGGAATGAGCTTCCAGTGGAAGTGGTGGAGGCAGGTTCGATTTTATCATTTAAAAATAAATTGAATGGGTATATGGACGGGAAAGGAATGGAGGGTTATGGTCTGAGTGCAGGTAGATGGGACTAGGTGAGAGTAAGTGTTCGGCATGGACTAGAATGGCCAAGATGGCCTGTTTCCGTGCTGTCATTGTTATATGGTTATATGGTTATATCCCCTGACTCCGCTATCTTTAAGAGCTCCATCTAGCTCTCTCTTGAAAGTATCCAGAGAACCTGCCTCCACCACCCTCTGAGCAGAGAATTCCACAGACTCACAACTCTCTGTGTGAAAAACGTTCCTCATCTCCATTCTAAATGGCTTACACCTTATTCTTAAACAGTGGCCCCTGATTCTGGACTCTCCCAACATTGGGAACAGGTTTCCTGCCTCTAGCATGTCCAAACCCTTAATAATCTTATATGTTACAATAAGATGCCCTCTCATCCTTCTAAACTCCAGAGTGTACAAGCCCAGTCGCTCCATTCTCTCAGCATATGGCCCAGTCCCGCCTTCCCGGGAATTAACCTTGTAAACCTATGCTGCACTCCCTCAATAGCAATAATGTCCTTCCTCAAATTAGGGGATGGAAGCTGCACACAATACTCCAGGTGTGGTCTCACTAAGGCCCTATACAACTGCAGAAGGACCTCTTTGCTCCTATACTCAACTCCTCTTGTTATGAAGGCCAACATGCCATTCGCTTTCTACACTGCCTGCTGCACCTGCATGCTTACTTTCATTGACTGATGAACAAGGACCCCCAGATGCCGTTGTACTTCCCCTTTTCTCAACTTGACATCATTTAGATAGTAATCTGCCTTCCTGTTTTTGCTACCAAAGTGGATAACCTCACATTTATCCACATTAAACTGCATCTGCCCACTCACCCAACCTGTCCAAGTCACCAAAAAGAACTGCCAACCATAAACATAACTTAATTTCTCCACGAACACGACTGTTATTATATGTTGTTTCATGTATTTTCTGTTTTTCATGTATTTTGTGTTTTTGTGTTTTTATGGCTGTTGGTAGATCAATTTCCCACCTGGGATGAATAAAGTTCTATGGTATCGTATAGCAGTGCGCCATGAGAGGAATAGATCAGGTAAATGCAGAGTATGTTGCCCTGAGTAGGGGAATCGAGAACCAGAGCACATACTGTAGGTTTAAGGTGAAGGGGGATAGCTACAATATGAACCCGTGGTGTAACTTTTTCACACAATGGGTGGTGGGTGTATGGAACGAACCGCTGGAGGAGGTAGTTGAGGCAGGTACTGTCACAATGTTTCAGAGACATTCGGACATTTACACAGATAGGACAAGTTTAGAGGGTTACAGGTCAAGCATGGGCAGGTGGAACTAGTGTAGATGGGGCATGTTGGTTGGTTTGGGACAAGTTGGGCCTTATGACTCGATGATTTTATTATATATTTTATTATGGGAAGCAGGGTTCTATTCAAGTCATAGAGTCATACAGCATGGAAACAGGTCCTTCGGCCCAACTTGCCAACGCTGACCAATATATCTCATCTACACTAGACCCACCTGCCTGCGTTTGGCCCATATCCCTCTAAACCTGTCCTATCCATGTACCTCTCTAAATGTTTCTTAAACGTTGCGATGGTACCTGCCTCAACTTCCTCCTCCCCCATACACCCACCACATTTGGTGTAAACAAAGTCTTCATCATACACAATTTCAGACATGTATAGAAAGAAAGGAAAGGGCGTGACTACCAACAGGTGAGAGAACTGTAGGCTTGGGTGGGCAGGTTCGGAGTTGAATCCCTCTCCAGATGTACACTGACAATTCAGTGTAGTACGGAGGTACCCTGACCTTCATCTGAGATGCTGAACCTAGATCCTGACTGCTTTCTTTATTCAGTTTAATTTATTGCCACGTGTACCGATGTACAGTGAAGAGCTTTTTGTTGCATGCTAGCCAGTCAGCAGAAAGACTATACATCAAGGGTTTCCAACCTGGGGTAAATTTACCCCCCGGGGGTAACTTTGTTGATTCTGGATTTGTACATATTTTTTCTCATTGACTGACGGTGTTTGGTTCTGATCTGTTCATCATTAGTTGTTCATAAATAAGTGAAATAATGTTGTTATGTGCTATTAAAGTTGCCAGGGGTAAACGGGACGAAAAAGGTTGGGAACCCCTGCTGTACATGATAACAATCGATCCATTTACAGTGTAGAGGTACATGATAAGGGAATAACGATTGGTGCAAGATAAAGCCTGCAAAGTCCAATCAAGAATAATCTGAGAGTCATGAAAGAGGTAGATAGTAGTTCAGCACTGCTCTCTGGTTGTGGTAGGATGATTCATTTGCCTGATAACAGCAGGGAAGAATCCGGAGGTAGGTGAGCGTTTTCACACTTCTATGCCTTTAGCCTGATGGGTGAGGGGAGAAGAGGGAGTGGCCAGCGTGCGACTCGTCCTTGATTATGCTGCTGGCCTTGCTGAGGCAGCGCGAGGTGTAAATGGAGTCAATATATTGAGTCAATACTTGATGTAAAGGTTCACATGACACCAGAAGAACTCTGTGTGCAGGGTTATATTTATCCTTCAAAGAATATCACCAAAAAAAATGTCTTATCATAGAATCAGAGTGCCGTGCAGCACAGAAACAGGCCCTTTGGCCTACCGTGTCCATGGTGACCTTGTTGACCACTACACTAAGTCTATCCATCCATATGAGGATTTTATCCCTTTGTCCGTTGCCGAAGGTTTGTTTAATTTATTGTCACGTGCTGAGATACAGTGAAAAGATTTTGTTGTGCTAACCAGTCAGTGGAAAGACTACACATGATTATGATCGAGCCATCCACAGTGTAAATACATGATAAGAAGAATAATGTTTAGTGTGAGATAAAATCCAGTAAAGTCTGATTAAAGATAGTCCAAGGGTCTCTAATGAGGTAGATAGTAGCTCAGGACCAATCTCTAGTTGGTGGAAGAGTTGCCTGATAACAGCTGGGAAGAAACTGTTCCTGAATCTGGAGATGTGCGTTTTCACACTTCTATGCCTTTTGCCCAATGGGAAAGGGGAGAAGAGGAAGTGACCTGGGTTAGACTGGTCCTTGATTATGCTGGTGGCCTTGCTGAGGCAGTGTGAAATATAAATGTAGTCAATAGAAGGGAGTATCAGTCTAATTGCCTCTTAAGCATGGTAATTGCAATGCTTAGCACATTGCTGATGATGAGAGCTTGCTGTGTACAAATTGGTTGTAATTTTCTTTGCAATTTACTGTGAAAATATTCACGCTGTGAATTTGCTGCAAAAATAGCTTTTCTGTAAATTACCTTAGGCTGTCGGATCATGAAAGGCAGGATATCAATGCAACTCAGCCTTTCTTTTTGCACTGAACGTCTCTACATCCTGAAACGATTGCGGAGATTTGGTATGTCAGAGATTACTCTTGAATTTATACAGGTGTACCTTAGAGAGCATATTGACTGGGTGCATCATGGCCTGGTTCGGCAACTCGAACACCCAGGCGGGAAGAAGACTACACAAAAATTGATGAACACTGCCCAGTCCATCACGGGTCCTGACCTCCCTACCATCGAAGGAATCTACAGGAGTCGCTGACTCAAAAAGGCAGCCAGCTTCATCAGAGACCCACATCACCCCGGCCAGGCTCTCAATTCAATCCTGCCATCGGGAAGAATTAGGAGCCTGAAAACTGTACATTTCCAGGTTCGAGAACAGCTTCTTCCCTACAGCCATAAGGCTATTAAACACTACAGCCTCCAAATAATCTCCAAATTACATAGACCAAGGAGCATTGGTTTTGTCTTTTTGAAGTAAGAATTTCATTGTTCTGATTGGGACATACAATAAAATACTCTTGATTTTTGCCCACTGGATTCATTGTACTCCTCACTGGTTCTGCATCCTGCTGGATAAGGGGGAGGGGTCCAGATCGCACTGTGCCGTAATGATCATATATAAAAATAGAAAAGACCTGAGCTTTTTTTGTGACACTACTCACTCGAAATAGTTAGATATTAGATTTTCAATTTTTTTATCTCACCAAAAAAAATCACAAAAGTTTAAAAAATAAAATGTATTAATCAAAATTCAGGTCTTAAACAGCAGAGAATAACAAAGATAGATACAAAATGCTGGAATAACTCAGCAGGTCAGGCAGCATCTCTGGAGAACATGTAGGAAGGAACGGCAGATGCTGGTTTATACTGAAGTTAGACACAAACTACCCACCAGATTACTCCAGCATTTAGCATCTCTGGAGAAAACTGATAGGTGATGTTTCGGGTTACGACCCAAAATGTCACGTATTCGTTTTCCCCAGAGATGCTACCTGACCCGCTGAGTTGCTCCAGCATTTTGTGTCTGTCTTTGATATAAACCAGCATCTTGAGTTTAGTTTATAGTCACATGTACCGAGGTACTGGGAAAAGCTTTTTGTTGTTGCATGCTATCTAGTCAGAGGAAAGACTATATATGGTTACAATCGAGCCATCCATAGTGCACATGTACATGATACAGGGAATAACATGAATAATGCAAAACAAAGTACATTAAAGTCTGATCAAAAATAGTCCAAGAGTCTCCCAAGCGGAAGATAGTAGCTCAGGACCGCTCTCTAGTTGTTGGTAGAATGGTTCAGTTGCCTGACAATAGCTGGGAAGAAATTGGCCCTGAATCTGGAGGTGTGCGTTTTCACACTTTTGCCTGATGACGTCCTTGATTATAATGCAATACAATATTACTTTATGAGCCAAGTATGATTTGCAACATACGAGGAATTTCATTTGCCAAGTCAGTCATACAAAAAAGCAACAGAACACACAAAATAAATATTAACATAAACATCCACCACAGTGACTCCTCCACATTTCTCACTGTGATGGAACTTCTTGTTCTCTCGCGGTTGGGGGCCTCGAGCATTCCGTTGACAGGACGATCTTGACTCCCGTAGCCGGCGATCGAGCCCTCCACATCGGGGCGATCAGCTCCTGCATTGGGGGGATCTCAGCTCCCCGCGCCGGGCGATCGGACCCCGGGTCGGGGCTAGTCGAACCTCTGCGTCGTTGGAACTCCCGACTCGGTCTCTCCCGAGACTGCGAGCCTTTGATGGTGAAATCCGCAGGCCGCGGTTGGAGCGATCCCAGGCAAGGGATCGGCCCCGATGGTAAGTCCACGCCCCGCAGTGGGGCCCAAAGTCAGTCCCGAGCGAGGCCTCCAGCTCCAAGTTGTTAGGCCGCAGAGCGACCGGAGAGATGACCCGGAAAGTTATCGCATCTCCAGCAAGGTAAGAGACAAGGTAAGAAAAAGTTTCCCCGACCCCCGACCCCATATAACACAACCCAGAGAACATCCTTCTGCAGTTGTACAGAGCCCTAGTGAGACCTCACCTGGAGTATTGTGTGCAGTTTTGGTCCCCTAATTTGAGGAAGGACATTCTTGCTATTGAGGGAGTGCAGCGTAGGTTTACAAGGTTAATTCCCGGGATGGCAGGACTGTCATATGCTGAGAGAATGGAGCGGCTGAGCTTGTACACTCTGGAGTTTAGAAGGATGAGAGGGAATCTCATTGAAACATATAAGATTGTTAAGGGCTTGGACACGCTAGAGGCAGGAAACATGTTCCCGATGTTGGGGGAGTCCAGAACCAGGGGCCACGGTTTAAGAATAAGGAGTAAGCCATTTAGAACGGAGACGAGGAAACACTTTTTCTCACAGAGAGTGGTGAGTCTGTGAAATTCTCTGCCTCAGAGGGCGGTGGAGGCAGGTTCTCTGGATGCTTTCAAGAGAGAGCTAGATAGGGCTCTTAAAAATAGCGGAGTCAGGGGATATGGGGAGAAGGCAGGAACGGGGTACTGATTGGGGATGATCAGCCATGATCACATTGAATGGCGGTGCTGGCTCGAAGGGCCAAATGGCCTACTCCTGCACCTATTGTCTATTGTCTATTGTCTATTTAGACAAACTTTTAAAATACACTAAAGGTACAAAAAAAGACGAAAAACAGACAGACTGTCGGCGAGGCTGCCAATCGTATGGCGCCCCTGGTGGTTCCTTTTAATTACATTTTAATTATACAACGACAACCCGCCATTGACACCAGCAGCAAAGATCAATATGCGTACCAGCACATTTTTGTCCACAAACGAAGCACTGGGGAAGACCTTGGATCAGATGAATGAGTCCAAGGAGGAAATCTCTGATGATTATTTGGGATAGCATGGTGGTTAAGTTGCTGGAGTCAGTATTCCCGGCATTGGACATAGTGGAAGAACACATGAAACGAAAAGGTACAATCAAGACGAGCACACAACCATGGCAATGTGTAGTTCACTATTGTACTTTGATGACTTTGGAGATATAGCACGGAAACAGGCCCCTCGGCCCAACTAGCCCTCCACATCGGGGCCATCAGCTCCGCCAACCAGCGATCACCCTGTACACTAACACAATAGGGACAATTTACAATTTTTGGAAGCCAATTAACGTACAAACCCACACATCTTTGGAGTGTGGGAGTAAACCGGAGAAACCCCACGCGGTCACAGGGAGAACGTACAAATTCCAGTTCCAGAGACAAAGGCCAATATCCATCAGTCTGAAGAAGGGTTTCGGCCCAAAACGTTGCCCATTTCCTTCGCTCCATAGATGCTGCTGCACCCGCTGAGTTTCTCCAGCATTTTGTCTAAGGCCAATAACCAAAGTTGGGTAGAGGCAAAAACAGGCCCTTCAGCCCAACTTGCCCATGCCGTGGATGCCACAGTGGCTCAGCGATAGAATTGCTGCCTGACGGCGCCAGAAACCCAGGTTCGATCCTGACTATGGGTACTGTCTGTACTGAGTTTGCAAGTTCTCCCTGTGACCGCGTGGGTTTCCTCCGGGAATTCCGGTTACCTCCCACATCACAATTTGTAGGTTAATTGGTGTCTGATATTTGCCCTTTATGTGTCGAATAAGAAAGTGGGATAACATACGAGTGTGTGATAAAAATAGTGTACGGGTGATGGTTGGTCGGCACGGACTTGGTGATCTAAAGGGCCAAATCTCTAAAGTAAGAACTCAAACATGTCGCCAAATCTCAGAGTTCAGGTCAAATCTATCCCAGACCCCTGGAGTATGAAGGGAGCATTGGTTTGGTTTCTCTCTCCTGCTCTGAAGTGATCCTCCACAGCGGGGGGCTGCCGAGAAAGAAGGGGGACCCAGCGGGGAGGGACTGCCTGCTGCCACGTGCGGTGGCAGGCGGTAGATGGGATTGTTCGGTGAACTTTTTTAACTCTGTCGACGCCAGAAACATGGCGACACTTGTGTACTGCCTGGGTGAGGTCTGCAGTGTGATTTTACCGGGCTGTATGCAAAACAAAGCATTTCACTGTACCTAGGTTCATGTGACAACACAGTGTCATTGAATCATTGAGAAGGATAAAAGAACCTGACATTATTCATTCTGCACGGCAAAGATTCAATTGCAGGAGGGCGTTGTGATGTCTAGGGTTAGTGGAGAACGGGGTAATTGGCAGCTGGCCAGAATTCTTCAATGCATCCTCAACAGTTTCAGCAGGGAAAGGATATGGTGGGGTGTCAGGGATTTAGTTTTTGTCAGAGATAATTGACAAAGAAAAAGCACTTTCCCTCTCTACACTTCATAAAACAGTGAAGAATGGAAATATCAGAGAGATTACAGGTCAGCAACTCAATACAGGTCTTTATGCAATATCGTAACTCACAAGATTAAGGCTCATGAACCTCATGATTCCTGACGTGAATGAAGGTTTCAAATCTGAAAAATGTTTTGTTTTTAATATAATTTCTGTGATATCTAGAAGACCTCTGCGCTTCAATCAAAATGATTGAAGGAGTGTGTGTTATTACAGGTATATTACTGAGCGAAGTATGGAGAATTGACAAACCATTATCTGCAGTAATTAACTACAAGGATGTTCTGAAAGGTTAGTTTATTTCACGTATAGTCAATGTTTTGGGTCATCATATTGAGTTAATTTTTAGTCTTTTCAGAAAATGGCAGGGAATGTCCAAAGGAAGTGAGTGAGAGAGAGAGAGTATTGGAGAATGAGGGGTGATCTTTTGGAGGTGTATCAAGTCACAAGGGGAATATATAGAGTGAACACACAGAATCCTTTTACCAACATAGGGGAAACAAGAACTAGAGGGCATAGGTTTAAGATGAGAAGGGAAAGATTTAATAGGAACTTGAGGGGCAACATTTTAAACAGAGGGTGGTGGGTATATGGAACGAGTTGCCAGAGGAGGTACAATAACAACACACTAAGACATTTGGACAGGTTCATGGATAGGAAAGGTTTAGAGGGATATGGAGCAGGCGGAACATATGCGACAACCTCGGATGGGATATCTTGGTCAGAATACAGACGGCTGTGGAGGCCAAGTCAATGGATATTTTTAAGGCGGAGTTTGACAGATTCTTGATTAGTACGGGTGTCAGGGGTTATGGGGAGAAGGCAGGAGAATGGGGTTAAGAGGGAAAGATAGATCAGCCATGATTGAATGACGGAGTAGACTTGGTGGGCCGAATGGCCTCATTCTGCTCCCATATCTTTTGAATTTACGAACCTATGAGAGGATGAGTTGGGCCGAAGGTCCTGTCTCTGTGCAGTGTGTCTCGATAATGCGTTTTGTTGAGACATGATTTGCTTTCAGAGAGTTGGAAGCAGTGACCTGCGGATTGAATCCAAACAGTAGAGGACTTCTGAAGAGTTGGCGAACCTACACCATAATGAGGAGAGTCCAGATTGAACAACAATGGGCAGCTACTGTTCAACACTTTCAATATGGGTGCTAGTTAGTTTTGATAATTACTACACAGCTGGCTGAGAAATTGTAAGCAACCATCACATGCCATTTGTTTTAACATGAAAATATTAAAAAATGAAATGAACGTTGCTACATTCCAACAAACTTCTTAGAATTTGTGTTTTCTTGAGATTATTTAAGTTTATTGTCATGCATACTGAGGTACAGTCAAAAGCTTCTTTGTTGCATGTTATCCAGTCAGCGGAAAGTCTATACATATTTTACAATCGAGCCATCCACACTGTACAGGTTGAGGTTGAAGGGAACAACGTTAGTGCAAGATAAAGTCCAGGAAAGTCCGATTAAAGATAGTCCGAGGGTCACCAATGAGGTGGATGGTCAGTCAGGACGGCTCTCTAGTTGTTGGTGGGATGGTTCAGTTGCCTGATAACAGCTGGGAAGAAATGGCCCCTGAATCTGGATGTGTGCAGAGCATTGAAGACACTGGATGCAAAAAGACAAATCTGCTTGTTATTATCTAAACCTCACAGCTGATGCCATCCTTTCACCCTGTCATTCATAACTGGGCTAATTGTATTACTCTAATCCGTTTGTAGATCTTAGTGCTTTCTCCCTGTACATGTCTGGGATAATCTTATCAATGGTGCGTAAAACAGTCCAAATGCCAGCAATGAGGTATTGGCTTTGAAAAGCTGCAGATTTGGATCCTTCGCATTTAAGTATAATTTCGTACTTTATTGCTTGCCCACAAATTAGCCTGTAATAACTTCCTTTCAAGTGTGCTCTACTTTTCCTCAGCAAGTGAATTCATTGATGAGATTAAACTTCAGCGCTTTTAAATAAGCTGATCGTCCACGGGTGATACACAGGACAATGGGGAGAGGTTTCTCTGTCTCTAGGTGTTTACACACACAGACAGACAAAGGCCATTCAGCCCATCCAGCCTCTACCCTCCACACTGTTCTGCCCAAGACCACAAACATCTACAGAGAGTCGTGGACGCAGCACAGCCCATCAAACAAATCAACATCCCACCATCGAATCCATCCACACGTCACTCTGCCTCGGGAAAGCAGTCAACATTAGCAAGAACCATTCACAATTCTCTCTTCTCCCTTCTCCTGTCGGGCAAAAGATAGAAAAGCTTGAAAGCCTCTACCACCAAATTGAAGAACACCTTCTTCAGTTTTGTTTCTTATTGTTGCATGTACCAAGATACAGTGAAAAGCCTTTTGTTGCATGCCATCCAATCAGTGAAAAGACTATATGTGATTACAATCAAGTGTACAGATGCAGGATAAATTGTATAATGTTTAAAGCAAGATAATTTAAAAAAAAAAAAAAAAAAAAAAAAAAAAAAATTAAATGTTCGGCACGGACTTGAAGGGCCGAGATGGCCTGTTTCCGTGCTGTTATGGTTATATGGTTATATGGTTATATGGTTATACAGTCCGATTAAGGATCGTTCAAAGATAGAACAAAGGTCATCACTCTCAAGCTGATGAGAAGATACATAGATACATAGAAAATAGGTGCAGGAGTAGGCCATTCGGCCCTTCGAGCCTGCACCGCCATTCAATATGATCATGGCTGATCATCCAACTCAGTATCCCGTACCTGCCTTCTCTCCATACCCCCTGATCCCTTTAGCCACAAGGGCGACATCTAACTCCCTCTTAAATATAGCCAATGAACTGGCCTCAACTACCCTCTGTGGCAGAGAGTTCCAGAGATTCACCACTCTCTGTGTGAAAAAGTTTTTCCTCATCTCGGTCTTAAAGGATTTCCCCCTTATCCTTAAGCTGTGACCCCTTGTCCTGGACTTCCCCAACATCGGGAACAATCTTCCTGCATCTAGCCTGTCCAACCCCATAAGAATTTTGTACGTTTCTATAAGATGGTTCAGTTACCTGATAACACCTGGGTATTAGACACTTGAGTGGGCCCCTCATGTGCTGGGAAGAATTCCCGATCTACCGATCTACCTCGCTGCAGCCATTGCACTTTCTCTGTAGCCGCACACTTTTTATTTTCTCTTTTGTGCCGATCTGACAACAGTCAGGTCATCACTCCACGGGTGCAGGAGGTGCGACGGGTAGAGATGGAAAGAAAGGGGATGAAAGCGAGTGCAGGAGACCTCAGTGGAAGTACCTCTTGCCAACAGGTGCATCCTCTTGGGAGCTGTCGGGGGAGACGAGGCTTCCAGTCCGAGTGGCGGACAGGTCTGTGACTCGAATCCTAGTGCTGAGACTCGACCAGCGAGACCGACGTCAGCAAGAGCCATAGTGGTGGGTGACTCCATTGTCCGAGGTGCGGACGGGAGATTCCGTGGCGACAGGCGAGACTCGAGGATGGTGTGCTGTCACCCTGGTGCGAGGATCCAAGACATCTCAGACAGTCTGAGTGGGAAGGGGAGCAGCCGGACGTAGTTGTGCATATGGGCACAAATGACGTGGGTAAGAAGAGGAAGGAGGTTCAGCAACGTGAGTATAGAGAACTAGGTAGGAGGCTGAAAAGCAGGACTTCTAGGGTGGTTATCTCTGGGTTGCTTCCAGTACCTCATGCTAGTGAGGGTAGGAACAGGAAGATAGGGGATCTGAATGAGGCTGAGGAGTTGGTGCAGGGGGGCAGGGATTTAGATTTCTAGATCACTGGAATCTCTTCTGGGGCAGGGGTGACCTGTACAAAAGGGATGTGTTGCACCTTAATTGGAAGGGGCCCAACATTCTGGCAGGCAGGTTCGCTAGTGCAGCACGGGTGGGTTTAAACTAAACAGTGGGGAGGGTGGAGTTGACAACGTGGACGCGTATCCGTTCAGCTAACGGGAAAGAGCGTGTAGGAAAGGTCACGTTTAAACTAACAGGGCAAGTGGATGGGAACCAATGCAAGGAGACAGAGGGTCATAAAAGGAGGACAGAAGCAAAAGGGAGATAAGAAAAACAAATCCGAATGCTTTGTGCCATAATGCGAGGAGCGTTTGAAATAAGGTGGATGAATTGAATGCGCAGTTAGTAGTTAAAGGATATGATATAGTTGGAATTACGGAGGCATGGCTCCAGGGTGACCAAGGATGGGAGCTAACATGCAGGGTTATTCGCTACATCAGAGAAAGCATGCGGGGAATATAAAAACTGTCTGTAAAAGTTTCTGTAGGTATGTAAAAAGGAAGAGATTAGTGAAGATGCATGTAGGTCCCTTACATTCAGAGACAGGTGAATTTATAATGGGAAACAAGGAAATGAGTACTTTGGTTCTGCCTTCACTAAGGAAGACACAAACAATCTCCCGGAAATACTAGGGGAGCGAGGATCTAGTGGGAGGGAGGAACTGAAGGGAATCCACATTGGTCAGAAAATGGTGTTAGGTAAACTGTTGGGATTGAAGGCAGATAAATCCCCAGGATGGTCTACATCCCAGAGTCCTCAGGGAAGAGTCCTCGGGGAAATCGTGGATGCATTGGTGATCATTTTCCAATGTTCTCTCGACTCTGGATCAGTTCCTGTGGACTGGAGGGTAGCCACTGTAACTCCACTTTTTAAGAAAGGAGGGAGAGAGAAAACAGGGAATTAAACACCAGTTTGCCTCACATCGGTGGTGAGGAAGATGCTGGAGTAGATAAATAAAGATGTTATAGCAGCGCATTCGGAAAGCAGTGACGGGATCGGTCAAAGTCAGCATGGATTTATGATGGGGAAATCATGCTTGACTAATCCTTTGGAATTTTTTGAGGATGTAACAAGTAGAATGGATAAAGGAGAGCCAGTGGATGTGGTGTATCTGGACTTTCAAAAGCCTTTGACAAGGTCCCACACAAGAGATTAGTCTGCAAAATTAGAGCACATGGTATTGGGGGTAGGGTATTGACATGGATAGAGAACTGGTTGGCAGACAGGAAGCAAAGAGTAGGAATTAACGGGTCCTTTTCAGAATGGCAGGCAGTGACTAGTGGGGTGCCACAAGGCTCGGTGCTGGGACCCCAGTTGTTTACAATATATTAACGATTTAGATGAGGGAATGAAATGGAACATGTCTAAGTTTGTGGATGACACAAAGCCGGGTGGCAGTGTGAGCTGTGAGGAGGATGCTGTGAGGCTGCAGAGTGACTTGGATAGATTGGATGAATGGGCAAATGCATGGTAGATGCAATATAATGTGGATAAATGTGAGGTTATCCACTTTGGTGGCAAGAACAGGAAGGCAGATTATTATCTGAATGATGTCAGATTAGGAGCAGGGGAGGTGCAACGAGACCTGGGTGTGCAAGTACATCAGTCACTGAAAGTAAGCATGCAGGTACAGCAGGCAGTGAAGAAAGCTAATGGCATGTTGGCCTTCATTGCGAGAGGATTTGAGTAAAGGAGCAAGGAGGTCCAACTGCCATTGTACAGGGCCCTGGTGAGACCGCAGCTGGAGTATTGTGTGCAATTTTGGTCCCCTAATTTGAGGAAGGACATTATTGCTATTGAGGGAGTGCAGCGTAGATTCACCAGGTTAATTCCCGGGTTGGCGGGGCTGATATATGATAAAAGAATGGGTTGACTGGGCTTGTACACGATAGAATTTAGAAGAAAGAGAGGGGATCTTATAGAAACATATACAATTCTTAAGAAGATTGGACAAGGTACATGCAGGAAAAATGTTCCCGACGTTGGGGGAGTTCAAAACTAGGGGGTCACAGTTTAAGAATAAGAGTTAGGCCATTTAGATCTGAGATAAAGGAAAACTTTTTCACCAGAGAGTTGTGAATCTGTGGAATTCTCTGCCACAGAATGCAGTGGAGGCAAATTCACCGTATGTTTTCAAGCGAGAGTTAGATTTAGCTCTTTGGGCTAAGGGATTCAAGGGATATGGGGAAAAAGCCGGAACTTTGGTTGAAGAGCAATGATCATATTAAATGGTGGTGCTGGCTCGTAGGGCCGAATGGCCTACTCCTGCCCCTATTTTCCATGTTTCTATGCCTGGAAAGAATGCAAAGCAAAGCTTTACAGTGTATCTCAGTACACGCAACAATAATAAACAATAATAAATCTTTTCATCTCCCCTTTCCATGAACTACTCATTTAATTTAACGTGGTCAAGTTATTGCAACACGAGCACTCAATTCCGTCTTGTACACCAACAGTCTGTATATAACTGAAAGAGAGCATGCAGGAAATCCTTTTACTTACTTAAACGTACTTTTTATTTAATCATCGGATTAAATTATTGCCGGTCAGACTGTCATTTATCTTCCACTCCTAATTGCCATGTATTGAGGATGCAGTTAAAAGTCAGGGCAATGATGAGAAATTATCTCCCTTGAAGGCATTCAGGAATCATTCTGCCAATTTCACAGATCTTATTAACAATGCTAGCTTTCTCATTCCAAATCTATTTAATTTCTCAATAGGTTCCCCAGCCTCCAAGGTGGAATTTGAACTCGTGTGGCCGGTAATGTTGAGTATTGAGTAAAGTGGATGACGTGACTCAACCACAGAAGGTATGTGAGCATGAACAGTGTCCTAATATCTGGGATGCTGGCCTTGGAAAACACACTGATGTTGTATCCATTGCCTATCTGCCGGTGGATGCAAGAGATACAAATCAAGAGGGTTTCATTGTCGTAAGAACCGGATGGGGGGTGGGGGGGGGGGGGTGGGGGGTGGGGACATGGCGGCACAGCGGTAGAGTAGCTGCCTTACTGTGCCAGAGACCCGGGTTCGATTCTGACTATGGGATTCTGTGCGGAGTTTGTACGTTCTCCCTGTGACAGAATGGGTTTCTCCGGGTCCGCTGGTTTCCCCCCACTTCCCAAAGACCTGCAGGTTTGTACATTATTTGGCTTATGTAAAAAATTGTCCGCAGTGTACAGGATAGAACTAGGATAGATCGCTATTCGGCACGGACTCGCTGGGTCGAAGGGCCTGTTTCAAAGCTATATCTCTAAAGTTCATGTTCATAAGTTACAGGAGCAGAATTAGTCCATTCAGACTATCTATCTTTTCATCTCAAGCCCATTCTCCTGCCTTCTCCCCATAACCCCTGGCACCAGAACTAATCAACCATATCTCCTGACAACCTTTCTAATCAACCATGACCCCTAACAACTTAGCTCATCCACCATAACCCGATAGCATTATTCTGCCCAGGGACGGAAATCGCTATCGAACCATGGGGAGGGGGCACAACGTGGGGGCCACGCGCAGGCGCTCACACACACACACACACACACACACACACACACACACACACACACACACACACACACACACAAGGGATCAGAGGCTTCGGCCATGGGCCCTGTGAACGGTAACATCGGGAGCTGACCTGGTTGGTGACCGACTCCGAACTCTAGCAACAGCAGCTTCGTCCGCCCCGAATCGTGGGGCTTGAATCGGCCCGTTTGCGGGGCCTTTCATCGCCCGGCGCAGCTTAAAATCGGCCGGCGGGGGCTTCAACATTGGGATCCTCGATCGCCTCGATGCAGTAGTTTGATTTTAAGCCGATGAAAGGCCCCGCAAACAGGCTGATTCAGCCCTTAGAAAGCGTCTGATTCCCGCTTGAATCTTTCAAAAGCTACAATGTAATAAATAACACTTAAACAAATCAAAATGAAGCAAATAAAGGCAAACAGAAGAACCAACCTTGGAGGGGGCAGAGAGAGAGATGGGGAAAAAATATTAAATAATGTGAGTGACCATGAATAAGGGACTTACCTGCAAGCCAGCCAGGAAACCCGTCCGAGCCCTTAATGACCTGACCCGTTTAAATCCGATACCCGTTTAAATCTTTCCCGTCCACCAATACATCCAATTAGTTCAAATGGTAATTGTACCCGCATCAGACAGCTTTAAGAAATTCTCTGTGAATACCTTCAGTAATACTTGCAGCGTGCTTGTCGCAAATCACCGAAGGGCAATATACAGAAGAAGCAAGCAATCAGAAGGGCAAATGGTATGTTAGCTATTATCACACCCAGCAGTAATGAAGTTTTATTGCTTTGGTGAGACCATGTCTGAAGTGGAAATATAACTGTGCAAATCCCATTTGTTTGCATTTGACCCACATCCCTCAAAACCTTTCCTATCCATGTACCTGTCCAAATGTCTTTTAGTCACCATTAAGTATGTGCCTCTACAGCTTCCTCTGGCAGCTCGTTCCATTTCTACGCACCAGCCTCTCTGTGAAGTTTTGATCTCCATGCCTTAGAAAGAATGTACTTGATGCACAGGATATGGGAAAAGATCAACATGTTTTATTCTACGGGGAAATCGCCCAGTCTATTTAACAGCTCAAAACAAATATTCTGTCCTAAAGACAAATTGTTCCTTCCTTCAGTGTTCAATTGTGTAACCTCCCTGAAGCGCATTGCTTCTTGCTACTTTAATAAAGAAGGTACACATGTTAAAAAAAAACATCATCTAATGTCACCCTGTCATCTAGGGCTGCACAGTGGCACAGCGGTAGAGTTGCTGCCTTACAGCACCAGAGACCCGGGTTCAATCCTGAATGTTTGTACATTCTTCCCGTGACTATTTGGGTTTTCCCCAGGTGCTCCAGTTTCCTCTCACACTCCAAAGATGTACAGGTTTGTAGGCTAATTGGCTTGGTAAAATTGTAAATTGTCCGTCATATGCAGGACAGTGCTGGTGTGTGGGGATCGCAGGTCGGCTCGGACTCGGTGGGCCGAAGGACCCGTTTCCGTGCTGTCTTTCTAAACTAAACTAAAAACTAAACTAAAACTAATGAAAATAATATTTTGAACAATGCTTTAGCATTCATGTCAGAGAAAATATTAATCTGTACTTCAGGCACGGTCTCACCAAGGCCCAATTCAATCGGAATAAGATTGAATTACTCGTAGAAGTAATGAAGACTAAAAGGCCTGTCTCACGAGTCTGCGGTCATTGGCGGCGAAACGGGAAGAATCTGCCGCCATAGACCGCGCACTCGTGAGAACGTACAATTCCGGGGCGTGCGGCGGTGTTCCCAACACCGCACGGTGCTAAAATAAAACCGACAATGTTGAAAACTATAATCTTACCGCACAACCTCCACCAGTGATGCACGAGTGCGGCACGGCCGCCCGCACGGGCCGCCGCCAGTGTGGCTCGAGCGCCGTGTGTCAAACCTCCACTGCCACAGCCTCCGCCAGTGAGGCACGTGCCTCCGCCAGTGAGGCACGTGTGCGGCACGGCCGCAGGCACAGCCACCGCTACAGCGCCGCGATCAGGACGGCCGCCGCCACAGCCGCCGCTGGTGAGTCACGTGCGGCGGGCCGACGTCATCGCAGTCGGCCCGCCCTTTTTTTTACTTACCGCAAGCACGTGGGACCAGCCGTATTTGAATTACTCGGCCCCCGCGCAGCATCCGTGCGGCGCTCCAGTGGATAGGCTCGGCGCTCTCGCCGTTGCCGTGCGGTCCCCGCTACCGGCGACGCCGCGCTTCACCGCCGATGACCGCAAACAGGTAAGACAGAGCCTTTACATACCTTTGCCCACCTGATTGTTTGCTGCAACTGTGCATTCCCCTTTAGCACACCATGTCCCATGCAACACTAATCAATTGTTCACCATTCTAAACCCATCCTTGGAGTAGAAAGACTACAAGAAATACTATCCATCCTTGTAGTAGAAGATACTAGATTGGTAAGAATGTCAAGGGTAATTTCATGAGTTATAGGAGCAGAATTAGGACACCAGGCCCAGCACGTCTACTCTGCCATTCATTCATGGCAGATTTATTTTTCCCGCTCAACCCCATTCTCCCGCCTTCTACCCATAACCCTGACACCGTACTAAACAAATGGGGAGAAGGCAGGAGAATGGGGATGAGAGGGAAAGATAGATCAGCCATGATTGAATGGCAGAATAGACTCGATGGGCCAAACGGCCGACGTGTTCCTAAAATAACATTAAAAAAAAGCCTAAAAGAAGGGCTGCAGGTAAAATGCCGGGAACTATAGGCCAATGAGCTTAACATTGGTAAGTTACTGGTGAGTATTCTGAGGGATAGGTTATACGGGCATTTGGATGGGCAAGGGCTGATTAGGGATAGTCAACATGGTTTTGTACGTGGAAGGTCATGTCTCACAAATCTGATTGGTTTTTTGAAGACGTGACCAAAAAGGGCGATGAGGGCAGAGCTGTAGATGTGGTGTACCATGGACCTCAGTAAGGGATTCAACAAGGTTCCGCATGGTAGGCTTCTCTGGAAGGTTAGATCACATGGGATCAATGGATAAATTGCTGAATGGATAGCAAATTGGCTCCATGGAAGGAAGCAGAGGGTGATGGTGGAAAGGTTGCTTCTCAGACTGGAGGCGTGTGACTAGTGGTGTGCCTCAGGGTTCGGTGCTGGGCCCGTTACTGTTTGTCATCTACATCAATGATTTGGATGGGAACATATAGGGCAAGATTAGCAAGTTTACTGATGATATAAAAGTTAGTGGTTTTGCAGATAGTGAAGATGGTCGTGAAAGATTGCAGCAGGATCTGGATCGATTGGCCAGGTGGGCAGAGGAATGGTTGATGAAATTTAATGCAGAGAAATGTGAGGTGTTGCATTCTGAGAAGTCTAACATGGCAGGACCTACACAGTAAATGGTGGGCCTCTGGGTAGTGTTGTAGAGCAGCGGGATCTAGCTATATTTAAGAGGGAGTTAGATGTGGCCCTTGTGTCTAAGGGGATCAGGGGTATGGAGAGAAGGCAGGTACGGGATACTGAGTTGGATGATCAGCCATGATCATATTGAATGGCGGTGCAGGCTCGAAGGGCCGAATGGCCTACTCCTGCACCTATTTTCTATGTATCTATGTATCTATGACATGCAGGTAGATAAAGTGGTCAAAATGGCTTTTTGGCACTTTGGCCTTCATCAGCCAGTGTATGTCTATATCCATCCATCCATCTTCTAACCATAACTTCTTCTATACATAACTAAAACTCTGATCTTGTTATCTTCCGGTTTGCGCGGTCTTTTTATTTGCGGAAAAACGGTATGCGATAGCGCTATGATTTTTCGCCAGCTCACTCACCATCCTCCTGTGCTGCGAGTGCACCAAGTTTCATTCCGATTGGTTGAATGTTGTAAAAGTTAGCGAGGTTTAAAAATCTTTAAAAACCGTGAATGCGCAAATCGATCTCTTCTCCTGCCAGTCAGCGCGGCGCGGATTAGTCTCTTCCCCTGTCACTCCCCGGTACAGTCCGACCCTTCCTGTGCCATTGCATCTTTACTGGAGCTGAGGATGGCCGGTGGACGTTTCCAACCGGACACAATTTTCAGAGGGACTAGAAGCGACCCAGCCCGAACCAACCCAGCCCAGCCCGAACCAGCCCATCGTCGGAGACCCAGCCAAGCCCAGCGTCGGAGACCCAGCCCAGAGTTGGCGACCCAGCCCAGCCCCGTGTCAGAGATGTCACCAAACTGAAAGTGGAGACTCTGTTGCCGGCGGAGAATGACCAGCGCCCGCTGTTAGTCCCCATCACATCACCAGCTCTAGCCCCTAGACCCAACGAGTCCCACTTAGTCTAGTCTCCTTTAAACTTTGACCCTCTCAAACTTAAAGCTATGCCCTCTAGACTTTGATATTTCCACTCACGGGAATAAAGGTTCCGACTGTCTACCTTATCTATACCTCATAATTTATTATACCTCAATTTTAGATAATTCCGCAGATCTCCCCTCAACCCCTGGCATTCCAGAGAAAGCAATCCAATTCTTTCCACTTTCTCCTTACAGCTAATATATTCCTAATCCAGGCATCATTCTGGCAAACCTCCTCTGCACCCTTTCCAAATCCTCCACATCCTTCTGCATTGGGGGCAATCAAACTGCACACGATATTACTAATGTGGCCTAACCAAAGTCTTACAAAGCTGCAACATGACTTCCTGGCTTAGATTACTTTTCACTGTACCTCAGTACATGTAACAATAAACTAAACATGTTTATCATTGTCACGTGTACTCCGGCACAGTTAAAAGCTTGTGTTAACTGCTATCCAGTCAAAGAAAAGACGTCCACAGCGTACAGATAAAGGATAAAGGGTACGGCATTTTGTGCAAGATAAAGTCCAATGAAGTCCAATTAAAGATCATTTAAATGTCTCCAATGAGGTAGCTGGGCGATCAGGATTGCACTCTAGTTTATGAGAGAATGGTTCAGTTGCCTTACAGCAGCTGGGTAAGAACTGTTCCAAGATCTGGATGTGTGTGTTTTCAAACTTCTCTACCTCACACCTGACGGGAGAGGGGAGAAGAGGGAGTGGCCGGGGTGAGACTAGTCCGTGATTAGGCTGGTGCCTTGCCGAGGAAGTGTGAAATGTAGATGGTGGCAATAGGTTAGGTTTGCACGATGGTCTGGACTACCTCCTTCTTGTGGTCTTGGATGGTGCTGTTCCCAAACCATGCTCTGATGCATCCTGATAAAATGCTTTCTATGGAGCATCTGCAACAGTTGGTGAGGGGTGTGGGGGACATGCCGAAACTTCCTTGGGCTTCTAAGGAGGTAGAGAGGTGTTCATGTGCTTTCTTGGCCATAGCTTTGATGTCCTGACCCAGGATATATTGATGGTGATAATTATACCTAAGAACATGATACTTTCAACTATCTCTACTTCGATGCCATCAGTGTACATCAGGGTGTGTGTGTGTGTGTGTAGTGCTTTGCTCCTGAAGTCAATCACAATTTAATTTCTGTTGCTGACACTCCGGTAGAGGTTGTTGTCTTGGTTACAAGATTCTCAATCACCTTCCTGTGTTCCGTCTTGTCATTATTTAATATCCGTCCCACTACGGTGGTGTCGTCTGTGAATTTGTAAATTGAATTGGATTTGTACTTAGCTCCACGCTCAAGTAGGTCAGGTGTCGCTCCAAGTGGCCGAGCGTGCGGAGTGGAGAGGACATCAACACAATCGCCTGGCCAAGACGACCCCTGCAACTCCAGCCCAGTGCCGCCCCCTAAGTCAATGGGCCTTTATGCTCATACTGAGACTAACATCTTTAAAACATTTCAGACTTGAAGGGTACAAGATGGCGTCTAAAATGTGTGGACTCATGTGTGCCGACTCCTATCTTATACCCTTATACATAGTATGATTGTGCCTAATATATCATAGGATTGTCATTGAACACTGAACTGTGCCACACGTCACCAGAGACCCAGGATCGAACCCGATCTTGGTTGCAGTCCATATGTAGTTTGTACATATCTCCCTGTGAATGGGTGGGTTTTCTCCGGGTGCTCCGGTTTCCTCCCACACTCCAAAGACGTACAGGTTTGTAGGTTAATTGGCTTCTGTATAATTGTAAATTGTCCCTAGTGTGTAGGATAGTGCTAGTGTACGGGGTGATCACGAGTCTGCGCAGAGTCAGTGTACCGAAGGGCTTATTTCCTCACTGTACCCTAAAGTCTAAAGACTAAAGTCTAATAGTATGCAAGAAAAAAATAATGTTACGATACTTTGGAACACGTGACAATTAAGTACCATTGAAACATTGAGTTGCACTAGCACTTTGATTTTCACTGAATATTCCAACATCTGTACGTCTCTTGGGTTAACAAAGCTTTTCAACACTGGATGAGATCAAGATCGGGTGGCGTCGAGCCACGTTGCGGAGGTAACATTTGTTCTATCCACGGTGTGAGCTTGTCTCAGTACAGAACGTGCAACAAACGGCCAGATGCAGCTTCTCACTGTTGCCAGGGAGAGGAATGAATCAGTTGCTAGGGAACAGAGTTTGTGACAGTGACCAAAGACAATGGGGTGTAATTAAGAAATAGGATACAGCCAAGACAAGATAGAGATTACAGTTCCAATATCTTTTTTATTATATGTATACAGTCCTGATGCAAATTCTTTGCCCAACCAGGAAAGAGCAAAGCCTTTTAGGCCGGTTGAGAAATGGATTAGAGATGAAAACTAACATCCTTTGATTGGAATCATTTGGTATAAATCCAAAATGTTGGGTTTCATTCCAAATGCAGCAAATTAGAACTCATTAGCTAGCCTTGTCACCATGTGAGCAATTGTCAAAAGGACATTTTCCAGCAATTCTCCCCCTCTCCTCTTCATTAGCTTCCTCGTATAATTTGGAGAAAATAGCAGCTATTAACAATAACACACTGATTGAATTGATTGTAAGATACAGCACGGAAACAGGCCCTTCAGCCCACGAAGTCCACACCAGTTCTATATTATCCTACTATTGCATCTATTCCCAATACATTAGGGACAATTTTATACAATTAACCTACAAACCCGAATGTCTTTGGGATGTGGGGAAAAAACGGGAGTACTGAGAGGAAATTTATGCACTTACAGTGAGAACATGCAAACTCCACACAGACAGCACCCGTAGTCAGTAATGAACCCTCACCGGTTCCCTGGCGTTATGAGAAAGCAGCTCTACCAGCTACACACACCACTGTGCCACCCCATTCGTGAAGTAGGGTCCCTATCAAGTTGGGAGCCGCCATCTTGGAGGAACGGCTGCTAAACAGCAGCCGTCCGTCAAATTCACTGTTTCTTTAGTTTTAGTGTTTTTTATTTCTTTGTTTGTTTGGGGTTTTTTGACTTTTAATGTGGGGGGGTAAGGGGGAAACTATTTCTAGGTCCCTACCTGGTCGGTGAGGCAGCTTTTTCTCCAGGCTGCCTCGTCGACCCGTCCTCGTGGCCTACCAGCGGGCATTGAGCGCCGTTTCCTGACGGGGACCGCCCAGCACCTTCAGCTTCGGTGGCGGCACAGCGCTGGAGCGCTATCGGGGAGCGTAGCGGGCGATGCCTTGCCTGGGTCGCCGCGCTGGATTGACGCGCTGGAGCTCCGGTGAGCTGGACCGCCGACTTCAACACCTCCGGGCTGCGGGACGACCAGCTGCGGGCGGCGGCGCCGACTCCAACATCGGGAGCCTCGTGGCTCCAAATCAGCGCGGCCCTGTCGGCTTCAGGTGCCACGGACTCCGCTGGGAAACCGGCCGTTCCAGCCACTCCGAGGACTCTCCCGACGGCCAGGAACATCGGGCCTCCGTAGAGGCAACTGTGGAGGCCTCATTGGGCCTGACTCTGGGGAGAACTGGGTTGGGGACTGGACATTGTGCCTTCCCCCACAGTGGTGGTCATTGTGGGGGGATGATTTTGTGTGCTGTGCCTGTTAGTCCGTGTACAAGATGGCGGTCGGAGGGGAGAGTGGACGCTGGCGCGAATTGGTCGCCGCTGCTCTCTCCTCAAATTGTGTTTCTTATTTTCTTTTGGTGCTTTTGAAATTGAATTCTGTCCTTGATTTGTGTACTGTGGTGTTTTTTTTAATTTAATTTATTCCGATTATGTGTTTTTTTGTTTTGTTGTGATTCTATGCATTGTAAGGTGTCCTTGGGTTTTAGAAAGGCGCCAGTAAATAAAATTATTATTATTATTATTATTATTATCTGAAATGTTGTCTGCCTATGTCCCTCCACAGATACTGCCGGGCCCAGTGGGATCCTCCAGCAATTTGTTTATTTGCTTGGGAACATGCATTCTTTTCTCTGCCACTGTACACAATCAATCAGCTGGATCACTGCTGATCAACATTTAAACATACACATTGACCTTCAATCCCTTTCCATACAAATTGTCGATGAAAACAACGTTTTTCCGCACTCAGTCAGGAGTCCAATTCTAATGGAACTGTTGCGTTCTTGCAGAAGACAATTTTTTGTGATCCTCAATGCGATAATAATAAAATGTATTTTTCCTTCTGAAGACTAACGGCCCCTGTCTCACGGTGCGAGTCCATCCACGAGTGATCCCGGGTTTAAAACAAATCAAACTCGTGGTAATCACGTAGAATTAACGTAGCGGGAACGTCGGAACTCGTAACGCTAACGGCAGGTACTCGGGAAACTTGTTAACGCTGTGAAAATCTTTCAACATGATGAAAGATTTCCACGAGTCACATTTACTCTTGAAGTAAAAATGTTCAACTTTTAAACTCGTTGTAAGAACGTAGTAGCCCGTGAGTTTACCGTAGTGACTCGTGAGTCTACCGTGGGCACTCTTTAACTCAGCGGGACAGGCAGCATCTCTGGAGAGAAGGAATGGGTGACGGGATGACGTTTCCAAAATTCTGCTGCGTCTTTGTGTTACTCCAGCACTGTGTGTTCACTTTTGTCAACCAGCATCTGCCCTTTCTTGTGTATGACATTATTTGTATCCGTGGCAGTTGATTGTCGCTCCCTTCAGTTTCCCAGGGGGTCGGGACGGGACTGGAGTTGGGAGGGAAAGGTGGGGGAAAGAACAAATATATGAAACACCAAAAACGGACAGCAGAGATGTCTTTGCTATAACCTACAATAATCGGACTATTGGTACGCTGCTGTTTGCTTGACTACGGTCATGTGAAACGACTCTTGTACATTTAATACACCGACGATGTCTGGCAGTGAATCTCACTCTCTCAAATCCGTAGCGAGACACGAAAAGCTGGAGTAACTCAGCGGGTCAGACAGCATCTCTGGAGAAATGGACTAGGCGACTGCAGTCTGAAGAAGGGTCTCGACTCAAAATCTCAGCCATTCCTTTTCTCCAGAGATGCTGCCTGTCCCGCTGAGTTACCCCAGCTTTTTGAGCCTATCTTCGGTTTAAACCAGCATATGCAGTTCCTTCCTGCACCTCTCAAATCTGTGCCATTATTCAGTACTCCAATTTTTGTTTTATTTTACTAATTCTGGATAATATCGCCCCGTTCCTTGGTCGTACGCCTCGACCCCACCCCTGGTGCTTTAAGTGCTTTTGTTTTTTTCTTTTACCCCCGGGAGGAAAAAAAAATCAAATCCAAGAGTTCATCTGGAGCAGTTCTCGGATATAACAGCGAATGAAGAGAATTGGCGGGTTATTTAGAAATTAATCCTTAAAGAGAGCGTAACTCATTGGATAAATGAGATCGTCACTAGGCAGCATCTCCCCCCCCCCCCCCCCCCCCCCCACCTTTCCCTCCCAACTCCAGTCCCGTCCCGACCCCCTGGGAAACTGAAGGGAGCGACAATCAACTGCCACGGATACAAATAATGTCATACACAAGAAAGGGCAGATGCCGGTTGACAAAAAGTGAACACACAGTGCTGGAGTAACACAAAGACGCAGCAGAATTTTGGAAACGTCATCCCGTCACCCATTTCTTCTCTCCAGAGATGCTGCCTGTCCGCTGAGTTAAAGAGTGCCCACGGTAGACTCACGAGTCACTACGGTAAACTCACGGGCTACTACGTTCTAACAACGAGTTTAAAAGTTTAAAATTTTTACTTCAAGAGTAAATTTGACTCGTGGAAATCTTTCATCGTGTTGAAAGATTTTCACGAGTTAACAAGTTTCCCGAGTACCTGGCGTTAGCGTTACGAGTTCCGACGTTCCCGCTACGTTATTTCGACGTGATCACCACGAGTTTGCATTGTTTTAAACTCGGGATCACTCGTGGGTGGACTCGCACCGTGAGACAGGGGTTTTAGGATTATGCTTTTACCCTGAAGCAAAGGATTTATTTATTTCTCAGTTCCCCCAAAAACTGCCTTTGAACAATTGATCATCTCAACTTAACGGAGCCATTTGCAACTAACCCTCTTTAAATTGATCCATTAAGATTTATATAAAAGACTCTTTGGAGAGGTACGTGGACAGGAAAGATTTAAAGGACTAGGGCCAAACACAGGCAATGGAACTGGCTTAGATGGGGCATTTGTCAGCATAGAGTTGGATGAAAGGATCTATTTCTGTAATGTACGACTCTACGACTATAGAGGGGCAATGTTTAAAGGAGAAGTGTGGCACTGAGGCAGCAACTTTGCCTAACTCTACCACTTTCATCTGCATTTGAGCAAATATCAGCAATCGCCATACACTAGCACTATCCTACACACACTAGGGACAATTTACATTTACCAAGCCAATTAGCCTACAAACCCGTACGTCTTTGGAGTGTGGGAGGAAACCGGAACACTCGGGGGAAAAGCCACGCAGATCACGGGGGGAACGTACAATCTCCGTACAGACAGCACCCGTAGTCAGGATTGAACCGGGTCTCTGGTGCTGTTAGGCAGCAACTCTACTGCTGCGCCACCGTGTCAACCTGTAGCGCGGTATCTCGAAAGTAAAGTAAAGTAAAGTTAGCTGCTCCTACCCGACTAACACTGAATCTACGGTGGCCTCTTTATCTCATCTATAGCTCTTGGAGGGAGATGAAGATGCTTCCAAAATAACAAGGCATGAACAATTTCAAAATGCCCAAAGGCAATCTAGCAATTCACCAGTTTAATGCCAGATTCTAAATTATTTAATTGTTGCAGACTGTGTGGCACTGAGACTATTCCACCATCTCCACAGCATTGCAAATGTTATGTTGATTTGCTACTTGATCACCCTCTAGCAGCTGCTCCTCATATCTTTATTACTTTCAAACCTATTAATATCAGCTTTTCATCCAGCTTGATTGATCCAGCTTGCTTACTTCTGCTCAGTTAATACACCCCACTATTCCGCAGGGAAAATATTTCTATCACAGGTCTGTTCTGCAGCTTGTTCATTGCATATACCATTTCTTTATGGAACTGGCCGTTCTGTTTTAGTTTTCCCATTACAGGAAAGGTTCAGAGGCTTTGAAAAGGGTAAAGGGGTGGAAGAATTACCAGAATGTTGCCTGGATTCGGAAGTATTAGATAGAGAGAGAGATTGGATCAACTTGTACTGTTTTCGCTGAAACACCAGAGGCTTGCGGGGAGATCTTGTAGAAGAATATATAATATTGAGAGGCTAAGACAAAGTAGACAGTAGGAACCTTTTTCCCAGGATGGAAAAACAAATACTCGAGGGTAGTATTTAATCATTTTCACCTGCATTTGAGCAAATATCTTGACAGGCACAGTGGCACACAGTGGAGTTGCTGCCTTACAGCGCCAGTGACTCGGGTTCGACCCCGACTACGGGTGCGGTCTGTACAGAGTTTGTATCTTCTCCCGTGACCTGCGTGGGTTTTCCAGTTTCCTCCCACAGTCCAAAGACGTACAGGTGTGTAGGCTAATTGGCTTGGTAAAATTGTAAAGTGTCCCTAGTGCGTGTAGGATAGTGCTAGTGTACGTGATGATCGCTGGGTGACGCGGACCCGGCGTGCCGAAGGGCCTGTATCTCTAAACTAAACTACATCTAAAAATATCTTGTTGTCCATTGTGAATGGAATTTATGATTTCAGAACAGAGGTTGCATTTTCCACTTTAAGTGAAGGACGGAGAGAAGTTCTTGCGTATTTTATGACCTCTGACCAAAATCGACATACGGATGTCTCTAAAAAATGCATCCTGTTTGTAACCTGACAATGGCCTGTTCTGCCGTATACTCTCATCCATCTGATATCCATGGGGAATGGGTGCACCGGACCACATGGGAATTGCTCAGAAAAATAAAAGAATTACTGTACATCACATACAAATATTATATGTATATCAGTCTGCCAAAACCTACATGATCTCCTGGTTTCTAAACACTTTAACTCCCCCTCCCATTCCCATACTGACCTTTCTGTCCTGGGCCTCCTCCACTGTCAGAGTGAGGCCCAACGCAAATTGGAGGAACAGTTCCTCATATTTCGCATGGGCAGCTTACACCCCAGCGGCATGACAATTGACTTTTCTAAGTTCAAGTAATCCTTGCTTCCCCTCTCTCTCCATCCCTTCCCCATCCTAATTCTCTGACCAGTCTGACTGTCGTCCTGATTGAATGTTGTCCCTGTTTGCTTCATAGTGACCCTCCCCTAGCTAATAATGATCTAATGTAGATTTTCCTTGTTCTTCATCCCCTTTGACGTCACATTTTCACACCTTACCCTTCCATATCTCTGTGTCTCCCTCTCCCAACTCTGTCTGAAGAAAGGTCTCGACCCGAAACGTCACCCATTCCTTCTAACCAGAGATGCCACCTGTCCCGCTGAGTTACTCTAGCATGTTGTGTCCATATTTGGTGTAAACCAGCATCTGCAGTTCCTTCCTACACAAATCTTTAAATAAATGACCAGACTTGGATTCTTTTCTTTGGAATGTTGATGGTTGCAGAGAGACCTGCTAAAGGATTTAAAATTATAAGAGGCACTGATATGGTAGACAGTCAGAGCCTTTTCCCCCCAGAGTGGAAAATACCACAATCAAATACTGGAGGTCATAGCTTTAAGGTGAGCGGGGTAACTTTTACACAGAGAGTGGTGAGTGCCTGGAACATGCTGCCAGGGTTGAGTTTGAACCGGATAGGTGAGTGTCATTTAAAAGACTTTTGGACAGGCACATGCAGATGCATGGAATGGAGGGATACGGGTTACGTACAGGCCAAAGGACTGTATCTCTAAACTAGACTCAAATCAGATGGCAGATGATTGGAGTTTTATTGCATGCGGCTTTATTGTGCAGCCACCTCCTACTTGGCGTATCGTTTGAATGCAACAGCAAGATTGAAATATTTCTTTAAAAAATACAACGATCTAAATAATGTGCAAAAGATCTAAAGGCAGATCTCAGAAGCACTCCATTTTCAAGGCATTTTTGTTTCTATTAACAGATCAAATCATATTCAGAAAAGTTCAATTGCTAATCCATTTTCATTAAAGATGGATGGGTGGGCTATTAATTTTGTGTGTCTCAATCTTGCTCAGTGGTTTCACATGGGAAACCTTAAATCCAAGTGAATTACATTATTCAGAGCTCCCTTCTTCACTAATTTATTTACTCTTCCATCAGAGTTCCAATCGATGTTGTGTACAACCCGTAAACTCGACTACCCACATCTTTTCTTCACGTGATGGGTGACAGAATCTGTCAGTACAACAGTGGAATTAAAACTGGGATAGGGAGGGGTGAGTAAAACACAAAGTGCTGGAGAAACTCTAGTGGGTGAGGCAGCATAGAAACATAGAAACATAGAAATTAGGTGCAGGAGTAGGCCATTCGGCCCTTCGAGCCTGCACCGCCATTCAATATGATCATGGCTGATCATCCAACTCAGTATCCCGTACCTGCCTTCTCTCCATATCCCCTGATCCCCTTAGCCACAAGGGCCACATCTAGCTCCCTCTTAAATATAGCCAATGAACTGGCCTCGACTACCCTCTGTGGCAGAGAGTTCCAGAGATGCACCACTCTCTGTGTGAAAAAAGTTCTTCTCATCTCGGTTTTAAAGGATTTCCCCCTTATCCTTAAGCTGTGACCCCTTGTCCTGGACTTCCCCAACATCGGGAGCAATCTTCCTGCATCTAGCCTGTCTAACCCCTTAAGAATTTTGTAAGTTTCTATAAGATCCCCTCTCAATCTCCTAAATTCTAGAGAGTATAAACCAAGTCTATCCAGTCTTTCTTCATAAGACAGTCCTGACATCCCAGGAATCAGTCTGGTGAACCTTCTCTGCACTCCTCTATGGCAATAATGTCCTTCCTCAGATTTGGAGACCAAAACTGTACGCAATACTCCAGGTGTGGTCTTTGGAGGGAATGGACAGGTGATATTTGGGATTTCCTTTTCACCTCTGGCCTTTGTCACTTACTCCGCCCAAACCCCCTCCCTTTTATCCACCTATCACTTGCAAACTTTGCCCCACTCCACCACCTTTGTCCCCCCACTCCATCAATCTGACGAAGGCTCCTGACCCAAAACATCATCTGTCCATTCCCACCACAGACGATGCCGTGACCAGTGCCCGCTCCCCCTCCCTCCCTCCTCCCCATCCAACCCGAGTTCCTCCAGCACTTTGTGTTTTGCACAAGATTTCAGCAACTGGAATCTTGTGAGTCTGAGTACCAGACTCAGGAACAGCTTCTTCCCCTCTGCTATCAGGCTTCAGAACGGTTCTCTCATAAGCTAGGGTACTGTCCGATTCTCATCTACCCCTTGCAGACATTGGCCTTTGTCTTTGGCACTGATGTGCTATATTCTGTACTCTGTATCTTCCCGTATACTCTACCTACAGTACTTGATTGTATATATGTATCATATTGCCTGAACCGTTTGAATAGTATGCAAACAAAGCATTTCACAGTACCTTGGTACACTTGACAATAACAGAACGAAACCTAAATATTTATACATGAGAAATGGAGCTTTGCTAACCAAGGTTGAACTCTTTACTCCAACGGCTTATGTACAGTGACCCGGGTTAAAAAATTAAAAAAAGACAGTAAGTACTGGGGCAGCATGGTGGTGCAGCGGTAGAATTGCTACCTTACAGCGCCAGAAACCCAGGTTTGATCCTGACTGCAGGTGCTGTCTGTATGGAGTTTGTACGTTCTCTCTGTGATCGAGTGGGTTTTCCCCAGGTGCTCCGGTTTCCTCCCACACTCCAAAGAGGTTCAGGTTTGTAGGTTAATCAACTTCAGTAAATATTGTACATTGTCCTTAGTACGTGGGATAGTGTTAGTGTAGGGGGATCGTTGGTCAGCGCAGACTCGGTGGGCCAACGGGCCTGTATCTCTAAACTAAACTACTAATGATCTTAATACAATAGCAAAGCACAAACTGCTGGAGGATTTCCTTATGTCTCCATTAAAAAAAAAACAGCAAGCGAAGGGGGACACTACCAATACATCATATGCCACAAACAGCATTTCATTTGATTCCTTGAATTAGATTGCTGCCTTGGATTCATTCCATAGGATCATGCTAGACATTTTATGCAGACGTTTTATTCGGTTTAACTCTTGTTGCCATGGCAGCAACGTCAAGTGTGTTCGAAATCTGTCAATAATCCTCTTGTTCCCGAGACATGATGACATTAGCACTGTGGGGGTTAATGAAAGTGGCAGTATTAATACAAATTTAGTGAGATGCTAGATAAACTGCAATCAGCTTCGACAGGCAGTGGGATGGGTAGAATAATGGGGAGAGTGTAACACAAGACTAAAGACCTCTCAACGAGGATCAAGCATGGCAGAGTGAAAGTGACACCATTGTGTGGGATGATGTGAAATGTACACCTTCCAAACCTTAAGAGGCACAGTGGCGCAGCGGTAGCGTTGCTGCCTCACAGCGCCAGAGTCCCAGGTTCAATCCTGACCTCGGCTGCTGTTCTGTATGGAGTTCGTACATTCTCCCTGTGACCGCGTGGGATTTCATCCAGATGCATTAAGGGGATTGTGGAGAGAATAGGTCACAGGTAAAGAATGGGCTCCATGGGCCAAAATGGTTTCCTTTTATGACCTCAAAAGGTACAGAAATACATGGAGACCTGAGTTTGATCCCGACCATGGGTGCTGTCTGTACAGAATATTTACGTTTTCCAAGACCACGTGGGTTTTCTCTGGATGCTCTGGTTATCTCCCACATTCAAAAGACGTGTAAGTTTGTAGGTTAAATGGCCTCTGCAAGTTGTTCAAAGTGTGTAGGTTAGAACAAGTGTATGGGTTTGTTCTAGTGTGTGGCTGGTCAGCATGGTATCTGTGGGCCGAAAGGCCCATTTCCACGCCATATCTTCAAACTAAGTTAAACTACCAGATACTTGCCTGCTTCTTAGCTTAGAGATACAAAATGAAAACAGGCCATTCGGCCCACCGAGTCCATGCTGACCATTGACTCGTTCACACAAGTTCTATGTTATCCCATTTCCGAATCCACTCCCTGCACATTAGGGTCAGTTGTACAGAGGGCAACTAACCTACAAACCTGCATGTCTTTGGGATTGTACCCCAATAGTATGGGATTGGGATTGCTTCCTCGTAGATGAATTCTTGATATGATGGCCTTCCGTCTCTCTATGCAAGGGTGCTTGGTTTGGGAACAGCTTTGCCCAAGACTCCAAGAAATTGCAGAGCTGTGATGTAGCCTAGTCCATCACACACACCAAACTCCCCACCATTCACACTGCTTCAGGAAAGCAGCCAACATAATCAAGGACCTTTTTCACCCCGGTCATTCCCTCTTCTCCTTTCTCCCATATAAAAGCTTGAAAGGAGGTACTGTTAGACTTAGGAAGAGCTTCTTTCCCTCTGTTGTCAGACTACTCAACAATCCTCCCATGAGCTAGGGTGTGGCCTCAATCTTCCTCATTGAGGACATTAGACTTTTTCTCTGGAACTGGAATACTACGATGCTGTAAACTTATATTCCCATTCTCAGGGATGGCTTCATGGGGCAGCGCCTTACAGCTACAGCGCCAGAGACCCAGGTTCGATCCTGGCGACAGGTGCAGTCTGTACGGAGTTTGTACATTTTTCCTGTGTCCGTGTGGGTTTTCTCCAGGTTTTCCCCCCACATTCCAAAAACGTACAGATTTGAAGGCTAATTTGCTTCAGTACGTTGTAAAATTGTCCCTAGTGTGCAGGAGAGTGTAAGTGTACAGCCTGATCGTTGGTCGGCACAGACTCGGTGGGCCGAAGGGCCTATTTCCGCATTGTATCTCTAAAGTCTAAAAGTCTAAAGTATTATTCTCTTTGCGCTGCCGGTTGTACATGCATATGGATTGATCGGACTCATGTATAGTATCATCTGATTTAATCGGATAGCACGCAAAGAAAAGCTTTTCACTGTATCTCGCTACTCATGACAATCAGAAATCAATACCAACACAAATAACAAGACCTGTAGGGACAGGAAGGTACAAGTTGTGGATAGATGACACCATCAAAATACACATGGAATGCTGAACAAGACACAAAATGGAAAGCCAATAATCCTACCAAGGGCATGTGATCAATCAACAAATAAAAAGTCCCTGCAAACCATGTATCATCATTGAATATTTCTCTTAGAGTAATCAACATTTGGGAGAGAGCCTATACTCATGCCAGTATAGGTGTCTGGTGAGAAGAAAACTTGGTGGTAGACAACATTTCTTCGAGATAATAATTCACCAAATATGCATGGCAGATGCAGTTTAATGTGGATAAATGTGAGGTTATCCACTTTGGTAGCAAAAACAGGAAGGAAGATTATTATCTAAATGGTGTCAAGTTGGGAAAAGGGGAAGTACAACGGGATCTGGGGGTCCTTGTTCATCAGTCTATGAAAGTAAGCATGCAGGTACAGCAGGCAGTGAAAAAGCGAATGACATGTTGGCCTTCATAACAAGAGGAGTTGAGTACAGGAACAAAGAGGTCCTTCTGCAGTTGTACAGGGCCCTAGTGAGACCACATCTGGAGTATTGTGTGCAGTTTTGGTCTCCAAATTTGAGGAAGGACATTCTTGCTATTGAGGGAGTGCAGCGTTGGTTCACAAGGTTAATTCCCGGGATGGCGGGACTGTCATATGCTGAGAGAATGGAGCGGCTGGGCTTGTACACTCTGGAATTTAGGAGGATGAGAGGTTATCTTATTGAAACACATAAGATTATTAAGGGTTTGGATACGCTAGAGGCAGGAAACATGTTCCCAATGTTGGGGGAGTCCAGAAACAGGGGCAACAGTTTAAGAATAAGGGGTAAGCCATTTAGAATGGAGATGGGGAAACACTTTTTCACACAGAGAGTTGTGAGTCTGGAATTCTCTGCCTCAGAGGGAGGTGGAGGCTTGTTCTCTGGATACTTTCAAGAGAGAGCTAAATAGGGCTCTTGAAGATAGCGGAGTCAGGGGATATGGGGAGAAGGCAGGAACGGGGTACTGATTGTGGATGATCAGCCATGATCACATTGAATGGCGGTGCTTGCTTGAAGGGCCGAATGGCCTCCTCCTGCACCTATTGTCTATTGTCTATTAACAATTAGATATAATCAATGGTTGCATTATTTAGATATTCCACTCTACCTTCTCACTTAACTACATAGTAGAAGGGCATCGATGAAAAGCATGGCAATTGTAGACCTGTGAGAATAACAGTAGTATGGAAGTTATTGGAAAAAAAATCGATGGGACAGGATTAACGAGTATTTGGAAACTAGTGGACTAACCAGAGATGGTCACCGTGGGTTTGATGGGCCAGCTCTCGTCTGATTGAACTGATTGAAAATGTTCAAGGTTACAAAATGCATTGATTGATTTGTAAACTAGAACACAAAACAGGCCCTTTGGCCCACAAAGTACACATTGACCACTAATCACCCCTTCACACGAGCTCCACGTTATGCCTCGAGGGGCAGCTTACAGGAGCTAATTTGTCTACAAACCTGGGCATCTGGAGGAAATCCACATGGTCAGAGGGACCCACATTTCAAAGACGTGCAGGTTTATAAGTTCATTGCATTTTGCTCAATATTCCAACATCTGCGATTCCTTGTGTCTCCACAGTATTATTTTTGTGATTGATTTTTGAACAGTAACAAAATATATTTATAAGAAGAAAGCATAAGCAAGTCTTTAGCAACAATGGATTTTGCTGTGCAGTTGATATTCAGAGGTGTTAGGTGGATTAATTTCAAGGATTACAGAAAGCTGCTTGCATCTTTGAAAGTAAGATAGATTGACTGAACTAAAATCCCTCCCAGAGAATAGGAACAGGAGTGCAGCAGGATTGATAACGTCTGATAGCTTCTGAAAAGCTGTCAATCAAACAAATCAGAGCATGCATGGTAGCGCAGCGGTAGAGTTGCTGCCTTACAGCGGCAGAGACCAAGGTTTGATCCAGAGTACGGGTGCTGTCTGTGTGGAGTTTGTACGCTCAACCCATGACCGTGTGGGTATGTACATTAATTGGCTTCAGTAAGTTGCAACATTTTCCCGAGTGTGTGTAGGTCAGTGTACAGAGGGTGATCGCTGGTCGGCACGAGACTTAGTGGGCCGAATGGCCCGTTTCTGCACTGCATCTCTAAAGTCTGAAGATAGGTCTTTATTCTTTGGAGCGCAGAAGGTTAAGGGGGGACTTGATAGAGGTCTTTAAAATTATGAGAGGGATAGTCAGAGTTGACGTGGATAAGCTTTTTCCATTGAGAGTTGGGAAGATTCAAACAAGAGGACATGACTTGAGAATTAAGGGACAGAAGTTTAGGGGTAACATGAGGGGGAACTTCTTTACTCAGAGAGTGGTAGCTGTGTGGAATGAGCTTCCAGTGGAAGTGGTGGAGGCAGGTTCGATTTTATCATTTAAAAATAAATTAGATAGGTATATGGACGGGAAAGGAACGGAGGGTTATGGTCTGAGTGCAGGTAGATGGGACTAGGTGAGAGTAAGTGTTTGGCGCGGACTAGAAGGGCCGAGATGGCCTGTTTCCGTGCTGTAATTGTTATATGGTTATAAGTCACACAGCATATTTATGAAGGAAAAAAAAAAAATCACGAAATATTGGAAACACTGAGCAGGTTAGACAACAAATGTGTGAAGAGAAATACAGTTAATGTTTCAGGTCATACAATAGCGGGGAAGAAAAATTAACCCAGAACAGTAAAGGTACAGACCCTACAGGGTACATGCTGTTGCCAAATTAAACTAATCACTTTTGCCTTCACATGATCCATATCCCTTCACTTCCTGCATATACATGTGTCTATATGAAAGCCTCTTAAGCATCTCTATCATATCTGCTGCCTCCCCAGACACCCACCATTCCCTGTGTAAAAATACGCATCTCCTTTAAACTTTCCCATTTGACATGTCCAATGTGGAAAAAAGTTTTGGCTACTGCATTATACTTAAAGTTCGAGAGATTTGCAGAGAAGCTCTACCAGAGAGGCTTTCTCTAGTTGTTGCTGGGATTCAAAACGCTTGAACTATAGGGAGAGATTGGGCAGGCTAGGGCTTTATTTCTCGGAGTGCAGAAGGATGGGTCGATGGTTCCGGATCGAGGCGTCAGTGGTGTGGGCTGCTGGAGGCCCGCTCAATTAGATCGGACTCTACTCCAAGTAGCCGAGCGCGTGGATCAGACGTGGTCTACAGTGTTGGAGAGCACAGATGTCGCCTGGCCAGGTCAACCCCTGCAACTCGGACCCAGTGGTGTTGTCAGGATAATGGGCCTTTATGAGCACGTTAAGACTCTAGTGTACGGTCTCAACATAACCCACTATGTTTAGACCCTTGTACTTAAGTATGATTGTGCTTAAGTATGATTGTGCTTATGAATGGTAAGCTTTTTTTAATTTTTATATATATTTTTTTTTATAGGAAGAAATGTACAATACAGTGATATAAGCCAAAAATAACATAATACATTTCCTGTACCACTTCTTGTTTTAAACTTTAAAAAGAAGAAAAATAGAGAACAGAAGATATAAGAAAGTAAACTAAGATAAAAGGGATGTACCTACTTCATATCTTTACACACCCCTCACCAGGTCCTGAAATCATTTATTTTCAAAGTTATGTTGCACCCTATGCTTGTAATAAGGCGATAAATGGAGACCAAATCTTTTGGAAATGGTCTGATTTGCCTGCTAGGAGGAATCTCATGTCTTCCAGGTGTAACATTTCAGACAAATTTGGAATCCACATTTTTATCGTTGGTGTGGGAGCGTTTTTCCAGAATTTAAGTATAGGTTTTTTTGCCATTATTCAGCCGTAATTAAGGAAGCTCTTTTGGAACGAAGTCAGCTCAAAGCTGGCTTCCATTGTTCCGAAAATAATCAATTCTGCGTTCGGTTTCAGTTTTATTTTAAATAGTTTTGTAAAAATGTCAAAGATTTCATTCCAACATTTTTGGATTTTTATACAAAAAACAAAGGAATGTGCTATAGTTGCTTCTTGGGATAGACATTTATCACAAATGGGGGACATTTGGATAACATTTACTTATTTTAGTTTTTGAGTAATATAGTCTATGTAAAGTTTTAAATTGGATTAGAATATGTCTTACATTGATCGAGCATTTGTGCACATATAGCAAGTGTTTATCCCAACTCTCTTTCGAGATTTTTATAGCTAGTTCTTGTTCCCAATCTCTTCTAATTCTATCGGATGATGGTATTTCTATATTTAGGATAATATTATACAAGTATGATATTAAATTAGTTGATTCCGCCTTTATATTCATTGCTTCGTCTAATAGGTCTGGAGACAAATTTTGATATTCTTGTGTATATTTTTTCAAATAGTCACGGATTTGAAAATATTTAAAATATTGATTACTTCTCAGATTGTATTTAAGTTGTAATTGTTGGAATGATAAAAAAATTCCATTTTCATACATGTCTCCAAATGTTTTAATTCCTATTCTATCCCAGCGTGTAAATGATTTATCTATAATAGATGGTTTAAACGACGGATTATTAACTATTGGAGAGAGAAGCGATAGGTTTCTTAATTTTAAGGTTAATTTTATTTGTTTCCAAATTCTAATTGTACTATGAATAATTGGATTTTTACTGTATATTGTATTATTCAATTTTATTGGTGAGAGAAGGTTCGCTCCTATATTAAAAAGGGGAGCAATCCTCTCTCTCCATTACTATCCAATCCACCTGCTGGGCAGAGTTGTCCAACAGGTGAATCACATTTTTGACATTTGCTGCCCAATAATAATACAAAAAATTAGGGAGTGTTAATCCACCAAATTCTTTAGGTTTGCACAAATGTCTTCTTTGAATTCTATGGGATTTATAGTCCCATATAAAATTTGTGATATCGGAATCCAGTTTTTTTTTTTAATTTTGGTAAGTATATTGGTATAGATTGGAATAGATATAAAATTTGTGATAGAAAGATCATTTTTATAGCATTTATTCGGCCTATTAAAGATATCGGAAGAGTTTTCCAAAATTTAATCAGGGCGTTTAATTTATTAAGTAGGGGCATATAGTTTGCATTAAATAAAGATTTATATTTTCTAGTAATTTCAATTCCCAGATATTTAAATTTTTCTGTAGCAATTTTAAAAGGGAATTTTAACAAGTGTGTTGAGTCTTGGGATTTTCACTTTTATTCCAATTTATTCTATATCCTGAAAAGGATCCAAATTCCTCTATTAGATTTAATATATTTGGTATACCGATTTGTGATTTTGTGATGTATAGTAGTACATCATCTGCGTATAATGATATTTTATTATTTGAGTATTTTGTATTATAACCATGGATATTCGGATGTGTTCTAATGCTTTCAGCTAGAGGTTCTATTACACGAGCAAATAGCAGAGGTGATAGTGAACATCCCTGTCTATTGCCCCTTGATAATTGAAATTTTGAGGACAACACGTTATTAGTTAATATTCTAGCAGTGGGCCTGTCATATAATAGTTTTATCCATGAGATCAAATTCTCTCCCATTTGAAATGTTTGCAATACTTTAACAAGGTAGTCCCATTCCACTTGATCAAATGCTTTTTCTGTGTCCAATGAAATAATTGATAAGTCTTGTTCTTCGGTTTTATATGAATGCATTATATTAAACAGACGTCTCAGATTATTGCATGAGTATCTCTTGGGTATAAACCCCGTTTGATCTGCATTTATTAATTTACTAACATATTTACTTAATCTTCTAGCTAATGTTTTCGCTCGTATTTTTTGATCTGTATTTAAAAGCGCAATGGCTCTGTATGAACTATAGGGAGAGATTGAGCAGGCTAGGGCTTTATTTCTCAGAGTGCAGAAGGATGGGTCGATGGTTCCGGATCGAGGCGTCAGTGGTCAGTGGAGGCCCCGCAGCAGCCTGGGGCTCAATTAGATCGGACTCTACTCCGAGCAGTAGCCGAGCACGTGGATCAGACGTGGTCTACAGTGTTCATAAAGGCCCATTATCCTGGTGTTGTCAGGATAATGGGCCTTTATGAGCACGTTAAGACTCTAGTGTACGGTCTCAACATAACCTACTATGTTTAGACCCTTGTACTTAAGTATGATTGTGCTTAAGTATGATTGTGCTTATGAATGGTAAGCTTTTTAATGAACTGTAAGCAAAAAAGGAATTTCACTGTACCTAGGCATTTGTGACAATGAAGTACCATGGAACCATTGATCTTAAAGAGGTGCATAAAGTCATGTGGAATCTATAGGGTGAATGCATACTTTTGGGTGCCACCATGCTGCCCAAGAAGAATTCCAACACAAAACGGCACCTATCCATGCTCTCCAGAGATGCTGGCTGAACTGCTTAGTTACTCCAGCACTGTTTTTTTAAAGAAAACAACGCAACTGCTCATGGGAGCTTGCATGCACAAGTTATCTCCCGTTTTTCCACATTACAAAACAAAAACTTCTTTGTTGACTGCAAAGAACTTTGGAATGACCAGTCTATAAAATTGAAGGCCAAGTTTAGTTACAAAACAATATAACTATCAGTTCAGTTTAGTTTATTGTCACGTGTACCGAGGTACAGAGAAAAACTATAAAAAGTCATCAGTATCTTAGATGTTTAATAAAGAATTGCAGATGCTGGAAAATCCAAAGGTAGACAAAAATGCTGGAGAATCTCAACGGGTGAGGCAGCATCTATGGAGCGAAGGAATAGGCGACGTTTCGAGTCGAGATCCATCTTCAAATTATCAGTATCTTAGATAATCTGCACTTCAGAACACAGTGACAGCACTTTATTGACCACAGCACCATCTGTGATGTCTGAAAAGCACATGAAAGAAGCTTGTGTTTCTTTCCACAAGCATTTAATTGACGATTTTCACCAAATATCAGTCGACTGAAGCAACTGTCCACTGAACTCATGAAGTTTCACGTACATTCCAAAGTTTTTTTTTAACCAAGGTATTTGGAACAAAGGCAAAGACGAAGGGCTAAAGGAATTCAAGGTAGTGCATCCACAAAATATTGATAGACGTTGAGAAGACTGAAAAAGATTTTTAAAAAGTGCTGGAGTAACTCAGTGGGTCACATAGCATCCCAGATGAACATGGATAAGTGGCTTTGAGTCGGGACTATTCTGCTCTTTTAACTCCTCTCATTTCTGAAGAAGGGTCCCGACCTGAAACGTCATCTATCCATGTTCTCCAGGGATGCTGTCTGTCCCACTGAGTTACTCCAGCACTTTGTGCCTTTTTTTGTAAACCAGCATCTGCAGTTCTAACAGTGCATGCAGATAAGGGCTGGTCTTGGCATCATGTTGGGCACAGACATAGATTTTTAATTAGTACGGATATCAAGGGTTATGGGGAGAAGGCAGGAGAATGGTGTTAGGAGGGAGAGATAGATCAGCCATGATTAGATGGTGGAGTAGACTTGACAGGCCATTTGGCCTAATTCCGCTCCTATCACTTATGACCTTATCTCATTCCCTTCCCACACCATCAGTCTGAAGGTTCCTGACCCATAACGTCGCTTATTCTTGTCTCCAGAGATGCTGCCTGTCTCACTGAGATACTCCAGCACTGTGTCTTTTTTGTAAACTAGCATCTGCAGTTCTTTGTGTTTATGTGGAATGGTTCCCTTAGTGCCTTGGCCAATATGTATCCCTCAAGCAAATATCATTAAAACCGATGATCTGGTCAATATTTCACTGCTATTCCTGGACCTTGCTTGGATCAAATTGATTTCTACATTCCTCTACTTACTTTACAACAGCAGTGACAAATTCACAAGAGTTCACTGGTCGAGAAGCCTGTTATGACATCCTGAGCTGTGAAAGTTGCATTAGATGTCCAAATCCTTCTCTTTTATGAATGCCTGTAATTACTCACCTCTCTGGTGAGCAGAGCTCATCGGCTGGTAGATAACATGGACTTCCCCAATGAATATTGGCAGGCAATGATACTGACTGCTGGACAGAATCAATGAATTGAAAAATACAAGAACACTTCATTGCGCTCTTTAATATTATAGTCTGCAATTAAGGCAAGTGCACAGAATGAACTCAATGCGGAAGTAAAACTTGCAACTGTTGGAGGATGGATATGTCATTACCCTTTGTCAGCCTGTTTTATGTTGATAATTTTGTTTCCCCTGGAACACCAGAGTTGAGGGAAGACTCAATAGAAAGATATAAGATAAGAGGCATAGACAGAGTAGAACCGATTTCCCTGGGTGGAAATGTCAAAGACTAGTGGGCATAGCTTTATTTTAAGTTTAGTTTATTGTTGTTACATGTACCGGGGTATCGTGAAAAGCTTTCTGTTGCGTTTTATTCAGTCAGGGAAAATACATGATTGCTATCAAGCTCTCCCACATCCACTCTATCCAGGCCTTCCACTATTCGGCAAGTTTCAATGAGGTCCCCCTTCATCCTCATCAAAACAAGGTACGTTTTGCTTCAGTTGGACGCACCAATCAGAATGCGAACACAGCTTCATTGTGTTCGCAGAGAATGGTGAACATTTAAACAAAATGTGGTGAAACCACTAGATGAAATTTCACTCATTTTGTCATGAATTTAGTTGGAGCTAGAAAGCCAGAGGGTCAGAGTCATACACCATGGAACCTTCAGTCCAACTAGTCCATGCAGACCAAGATGCTCCATCAGTGCTAGTCCCATTTGCCCATTTTTGGCCCATACACGCTCAACCTTTCCTATAGATGTACCTACCCAAGTGTTTTGACAATGTTGTTATTCACCTGCCTCAATTACCTTCTCTGACATCTCCTTCCATATACCCACCACCCTCAAGGTGAAAAAGTTGCCCCTTCAGGTTCCTATTCCATTTACCCCTCTAACCTTAAACCTTGGAGGCACAGTTGGTCAGCGGTGGAGCTGCTGTCTCACAGGGCCAGAGACTCAGGTTCGATCCTGTCTATGGGTGCTGTCTGTGCAGAGTTTGCATGTTGCCCCTGTGACCACGCGGGTTTTCTCCGAGTGCTTCTGTTTCCTCCCACATCTCTAAGACGTGCTGATTTGTGAGTTAAGGGGCCTGTCCCACTTTACGAGGTAATTCAAGAGCTCTCCCGAGTTTTAAAAAAAAATCAAACTCATGGTAAGTACGTCGAATGTACGTAGCAGCTACGTCGGAGCTCGTGGATGTCCCGTAGCGGCTCGTAATGCTAACGGCAGGTACTCGGGAAACGCAGAAACTCGTGAAGTTTTTTCAGCACTGTGAAAAATGTCCACGAGAGCCCCGAGTACCTACGAACGGCTATTACCGTAATTCTCCGAGTTCGATTCAGGGGAAACTCGGGAGAACTCTTGAATTACCTCGTACAGTGTGGCAGGCCCTTTACTTGCCTTCTGTAAATTGACCCAAGTGTATAGGATGCGGAATTGGATAACATAGAACTAGTGTACAGGTGATCGATGGTCGACATGGATTTGATTGGCCAAAGATCCTGTTTCCAGTCTGTATTTCCAATCTAAATGAAACCAAACCAATTTATGTCCTCTAGTTCTTGATTCCCCTCCCCTGGGCAAAAGACTGTGCATTCACCCTATCGATTATTTTTTATAGACCCCTATAAGATCACCCCTCAGCCTCCTGCACTGCAAAGAATAAAGTCCTAGCCTGGCCAACATCTCTGGGCAGCACTGTAGCGTAGCGGTAGAGTTGCTGCCTTACAGCGCTTGCAGCGCCAGAGACCCGGGTTCGATCCCGACTACGGGTGCTGTCTGTACGGAGTTTGTACCTTCTCCCCGTGACCTGCGTGAGTTTTCTCTGAGATCTTCGGTTTCCTCCCACACTCCAAAGACGTACAGGTATGTAGGTTAATTGGCTTGGTAAATGTAAAAATTGTCCCTAGTGGGTATAGGATAGTGTTAATGTGCGGGGATCGCTGGTTGGCGTGGACCCAGTGGGCCGAAAGGGCTTGTTTCCCCGCTGTATCTCTAAACTAAATTGCTCAGGCCACAAGTCCTGCCAGCTTTCCCATAAACCAATTTGCTTTAACAAATTAAAAGGTTAACAAATTTTTAAAAAGTGAAACAAAACAAGTTAATAGCAACACTGAATTTTCTATATTGATGCCACATTCACTGAATGTTGAAATGTGTGTTTTGTTTGCATTGTGCGTGGGAGGCAATGATTGTAATTATCCAGGAACCGTGCTCTTGAATGAGTAAGCGCACATGCACTGTTGTTCCATGCGGAGCGCCAAGATTTAATAGCAGCATGTTGCAACAGCTAGTAGAGCAGCTCCAGATACCTGGGTTCAAGCATGACCTCGAGGACTTGCAAATTCCCCCCCATGACCATCTGGGCTTCCACAACGCACTCCGGTTCCTTCCTTCATCCCAAAGACATGCTGGAGAACACAAAGGTACACAAAAATGCTGGAGAAACTCAGCGGGTGCAGCAGCATCTATGGAGCGAAGGAAATAGGTAACGTTTCGGGCCAAACCCCTTCTTCAGACTGATAGGGGGTGGGGAGAAGAAAGGAAAAAAGGAAAAAGGCGGAGGAGGAGCCCGAGGGCTGGGGGAGGGGAGGAGACAACCAGATGGCTGATGAAGGGGAGGGGACAGCAAGGGCTGGCAGAATTGGGAGAATTCAATGTTCAAGTCCCCAGGATGTAGACTGCCCAAGCGGAATATGAGGTGCATTTCCTCCAATTTACGGTGTTGCTCGCTGTGGCCATGGAGGAGACCCAGGACGGAGAGGTCAGATATGGAATGGGAGGGGGAGTTGAAGTGCTGAGCCACCGGGAGGTCAGGTTGGTTATTGCGGACCGACCGGAGGTGTTCGGCGAAACGATCGCCAAGCCTCCGCTTGGTCTCACCGATGTAGATCAGCTGGCATCTAGAGCAGCGGATGCAATAGATGAGGTTGGAGGAGATGCAGGTGAACCAGGTGCGACAGAGGTTGCTTTTCCAAGGGATATGGACGCAGAATGGAGTGGTCTATCCCAAGGACAATGATTTCTGCCGTTTTCATTGTAACGCTGCCTTGATGCTCATTATTTTCAGATTGAGATGAGTTTGTTATCTGTACTCTGCAAATTGCTTGTAAACCCTCAAGCACTGGTAACGACAAATGAACCATGGAGATTGTCCTCAATGGAAATATCACAAGCGCCAAATCATGATACGCTGGTTAATTCAACATCAAAAATAGTTGAACAGCTGTGAAAAGGTTGAAGGAATTTCAAGCACCAATTCCAGACAATGCAAATTGTGATTCCAGGAATTTCACGCCAGTTTTAAATGCATCATGTTGGAAGCTGTCTCCTCACACAGTGCTAGACACACAATTAGGCTGAAATTATCGATGGCGGTTTGTAATAATTGCACTGTCCTGACCTCAAGGTCATCTGCGCAGACCTTGCAAATTGTTCTGACCACGTGGGTTTCGATACGATAGAACCTTATTTATCCCAGGAGGGAAATTGGTCTGCCAACAGTCATAATGCACAAGATACATGAAACATGACATTAAAGTCACCCCCAGATGCCCTTACATCCATCCGTAACCCAAAAGGGCGTAAATTGAACATATGGCGCATTCAGTAGAACAGTACACTAGTAGAACAGGAATCATCAGACCGCGATATCCGTGCCGAACATAAACATATCTCTCCTGCCTGCATGCAATCCATCTTCTTCCATAGTCACGTGTCTAACCCAAAGCCACAAACCCCACTATTGTATCTTCCATCTCCACCCATGGCAGCATAGTCAGCCACCACGCTGTGCAAAACAATTGACCCACACACTTCCTTTAAACTTTTCCCACTCTCACCTTAGAGTATGCCCTCTGGAGCGGACCCAACACCAATCCCTGAGGAACACCACCAGTCCAACCAGGCCCCCTTTATTCCAGCTCTTTGCTTTCTGCCAGTTAGCCAACCTTCTATCTATGCTAGTACCTCTGCCCGAGTTGGGAGACGAAGGAATGGCTGGGGTGGGACAAGACTTTGATTGCACCAAGGACTTTGGCTTTTTATTTGCACTGTTATCATGGTTATTAATTTGCATCAACGTAACAGGCCAAACAGCCTGTTTCCAAGCTGTATCCTGCAGAGATAGATAGATAGATAGATAGATAGATTCCTTTATTGTCATTCAGACCTTTCGGTCTGAGGAAGAAGATTGAACTTTATTGCCTTCCATCACAGTGAGGAATGTGGAATCCGCTGTGGTGGATGTTTATGTTAACTTTTATGTGTTGTGTGTCTTGTTGCTTTTCACTTAGTATGGCTGTATGGCAACTCAAATTTCACTGTACCTTAACTGGAACACGTGACAATAAACTGACCGTGAAACCTTGAAACACTTGACTGATTTGACCCAACGCAGAAAGAATGGCTTTAGACTTTACTTTCGACTTTATTTTTGCAGCGTAGAAATAAGTCCTTTGGCCTACCAAGTCCTTGCCAACCACCAATCATTCCATACACTATCCTACACATTAGGGCTAATTTAGAATTTACAGAAGCCATTTAACCTACAAACCTGTACATCTTTGGAGTGTGGCAGGAACCTGGAGCACCCACAGAAAACCCATAGTCACATGGAGAACGTACAAACAGTAACTGTAGTCAGGATCAAAGCCGAGTCTCTGGCACTGTAAGGCAGCAACTCTACCGCTGTGCCACAATGGTGAAACACTTCCCATTCAGAAGAACCTGCGACTTGATGTTTCTTTGCACCCACCACCCTCGTTTTTCACAGGTTTCTTTAGTGAGAGGGTGGTGAATCTGTGATATTCATTGCCACAGATGACTGTGGAGGCCAAGATTGGGTATTTTTAAGGCAGAGTTTGATAGGCACTTGATCAGGAAGCACATCAAAGGTTGCGGGGAGAAGGCAGGGGAATGCAGTTGAGAGGAAAAGATAGATCAGCCATGATTGAAAGGCTGCAAAGACTCGATGGGCTGAATGGCCTAATTCTGCTCCTATATATCTTATAGTCAATGGTGAATAAACATCGTACAATGTTGGAGGTCATTACTGCCCGACATACTGCACCATTTACGTTACTTCCCATTTCCTCATCCCTTGCAGTAACTTTAGATTTGCTACAGAGTGCATGACTGCAAACATAAAATTAGATTGCCAGTGAATATTGAGGGACAAAGGAATAACATTTCTGCTTGAACTCTAAATCAAACAAACATTTTAAAATGATACAGAAATTTACCATTTATAGTTTTCAGGCTTTCTGGTTATTTTTATTGCACAGAGTTAATAATCTAATCCTCCAAGTCCCACAGCAGTTACAATTGCTGCTGCATTTGGAAGAAAAACACAAATACATAACCTCAGGAAGAATCTAATAATATCATTTGTTGATTCTTGGAATTAGGATCTGATTTGCATCTGAAGCGAAAATATAACAACTCGAATTTTGAAATAATACCTTCTTACTTTCTACTGTGCATTGGGATTAGACAGAAAAGTAAAAGAGTTAAAGGCAACAAGCGCCCTTGCATGCTCACCTATAATATCTTGCCATTCATGTACACTATTCAAAATCAAATCTAAAAATTATATTGAGTAAATTGTACCAGTGATTCCTATATTCAATGTATTGAATGCAGATTTAGAAGACAATAACTCTTTCCATCCAACTGATCCCATCACCTTCTCCCATCTCCCATTGAGCAAATGGTATGGAAGTGTGAAAACACACTCTTCCAGATTCAGGGAGTTTCTTCTCAGCTGTTATCAGACAACTGAGCTATCCTATCAACAGCCAGAGAGTGGTCGTGACCCATCATCTACCTCATTGGAGACCCTTGGACTATCGTTAATCAGACTTTACTGGAACCATCAAACACTAAACATTATACGTCTTATCCTGTATCTGTTCACTGTGGACGGCTTGCTTGTAATCATGTATAATCTTCCACTGACTGAATAATACACGACAAAAAGCTTTTCACTATACCTCGGTACACGTGACAATAAACTAAACTCTACATGTTGTTGGAGGCAATAAGCAAAGAACAAACAACCTCCTGTACACATTGTACACATATCCTCTTCATCCTTCAAGATTCCTCGAGTTCTACGCCAGTCCAATTCCAGCCTTTTGTACTCTTAACATCCACACATCGAACAGTCTAGCGCAGATGTGAACACAGCCCAGGCCATCACTCAAACCAGCCGCCCTCCGGAAAAGGATCTCAACCCAAAACGTCACCTGTCCATTCCGTCCACAGATGCTGTCAGACCGGCTGAGATCATCCAGAACCTTTTATTGCTCAAGGGTCCAGCATCTAGAGTTTCATGTATCTTTGGGATGGTGAAGTTGGGAGAGTTGCTGCTTAGAGTGCCAGAGACCCAGGTTTGATCCCGACTATGGGTGCTGTCTGCGTGGAGTTTATACATTCTCACAGTGATCTCTTGGTTTTTCTCCGGGTACTCCGGTTTCCTCCCACACTCCACAGACATACAAGTTTGTAGGTCAACTGGGTTTGGTAAAATTGTAAATTGTCTTTAGCGTGTCAGATAGTGCAAGTGCACGGGGTGATCGCTGGTTTGTATGGACTCGGTGGGCCAAAGGGCCTGTTTGTGTGCTGTATTTCCAACGTCCAAAAGGCTCAAGTGTAAAGCTGCTGCCTCATGGCGCCAGAGGTGCAGGTTCAATCCCGCCTCAGGTGCTGTCTGTGTGGAGCTTGCACGTTCTCCCCATGATCGCATGGGTTTTGTCCAGGTGTTCCGGTTTCTTTACACATCCCATCGACGTGTCAGTTTAAAGGTTTATTGGCCTCTAAAATTGCCACTGGTGTGTAGGGGGTGGATGCAAAAGTGGGATGCAAAACACAGAACTAAAGAGAATGGGTGATCAATGGTCGACGTGGACTCAATGGAACAAAGGGTCCGTTTCCCCAGTTGTGTCTCTGAACTGAATTCATTCCAAGCACCCAGAGGAATGCTACATGGTGCGTGTAAACTCCACATGGACAGCAGAGGTCAGGATTGAAACGGGGGCACTGAAGTTGAGGCAGCAGCTCCACCACTGTAACTAATGCTTTCATCTTATAAAAGTAGAGACATACAGTTATACTTTAATGAAGATCAATGTGACTATCAATCTTATGTGGGGCTTCAACGATAGGAGGCTAATTTGATAGACATTGACCTGTAACTGAACTCGTGACGATCGATTTACACTGGAGAGCCGAGATTAGATTTTACTAAATCTGCTTTGATTACCTTGAAGATTATAACCTAGAATTTTAAATGCCTACTTCCCACCCCTCACCCTTCAACCCGGAAACCTCTCATCATTTAGAAACAGAAATATAGAAAATAGGTGCAGGAGTAGGCCATTTGGCCCTTTGATCATCCAAAATCAGTACCCGGTTCCCGCTTTTCCCCCCATATCCCTTTAGCTCCGAGAGCTAAATCTGATTCTCTCTTGAAAATATCCAGTGGATTGGCCTCCACTGCCGTATGTGGCAGAGAATTCCGCAGATTCACAATTTATAAATAAAATGATGTATCCCTTAAATCAAAGCAATGTTACCATGACCTAAACAGGCAAATTACTATACAAACACCATCTTCCCCCATCCCTTTCTCACCCATAACTACCCCCCCCACCCACCTTTTCCTCCCCTCCCCCAAGCACAGGTTGACCTTGTACTTATCTCTCCCCTCCCAAAACATTCTTAAACAATTTGCACCTCGTCAATCCTCTACCTTCATAATTCGCAACTCTCTAATCCTTTCATCTCTCATCTTGTGTGTATTCATCTCTGCCCTTTGTCCAACCTTCTGCCTATCAAAGATCTCCCTCGCCTATGTTCACCTCCAACCGGTCATGCTTTGCCCTGATCCTCCTCCCCCAGCTTTCTTTCCCCTCACCCCTGCAATCAGACTGACCAAGAGATAAAGTGAATAAACACAGATCTAACAATCTAACGCTTAACTTCCTTCGGTAATATGCCTGAGGGCAGCAGACTTAGGCAGCGGTAGAGTTTCTGCCTTACAACGCCAAATACCCGGGTTTGATCCTGACTACGGGTGCTGTCTATACGGAGTTTGTCCCTGTAACCGCATGGGTTTTCTCCGGGTGCTCCAGTTTTCTCCCACACTCCAAAGATGTACTTTTTGTTTGTTTTTTGTTTTTTGTACGTTTGTAAGTTAATTGGCTTCTGTAAAATTGTCCTAAGTGTGTAGGATAGTGCTAGTGTACAGGGAATTCGCTGGTCAGCATGGACTCGGTGGGCCTAAGGGCCTATTTCCGCACTGTATCCCTAAAGTCTAAAGGCGGTCATTCAGTACGTTGTCTGTGTTGTACATTCTCGCACAATCAACAGAAGATCAGAATGAGGCGAATATTTTGTAGCTCTGGCAGAAAATCAGAAAGGAATTGGATGGAGTGTTGAGGATTATGATTTTTTTGCTTTGACTAATGTGAATAACACATTAAGGAAATAAAAAGTCGGCAAAGGCATTATAATGGCTCTGCCTTTCATCTCAAAGCGCCACATTAATGAATACATTTACAGATGTCAAAAATATCAGGTACTTTGTTTGCCGACTAGATCCAAAGTAACTTATTTACATACATTTTCATTTGTGTATAATATCTTTTATCTAGATTGGAGAAATGGAAAATAATTCTCTAAGGTTGGAGGACACAAAATATCATCTATCCTGAGGATGCTGCCTGACTTACCCCTTACTTACTCCAGCACTTTGTGTCTTTCTTTAAGTTTTTGTTTTTAATATAAGTGCCAAGAAGAGGAACAATGTGTAAGGTCAGATACAGGAGCAGGTCTGAAGAAGGGTCTCAACCCAAAAACATCACCTATTCCTTTTCTCCAGAGAGGTTATGTTTCGAGGGATACGGGCAATACAGGCTGGTGGAATCTTGTAGATGGGGAATGTTGACCAGCAGAGGCAAGCTGGGTCGAAGGGCCCGTTTCCACTCAGCACGACTCTAAGACCAATAACTCCTTGTTCATTTCACAGCTACAAGCTTCTTTCAATTACACAAATCTACAACATGAAGTTGATTAATAGACTTTCTTCAGAGAAAAAAAAAAAAGGTCAAATATACTTGGTGACTTTTTGCCTCAAAGCAAATATAACGATCCTGGCCAATGGCAACATTCATCAAGAGAAACTTTTAAAGTGACATTTTTATTAAATCAAAATTGATAATTTCCCCGACAGAATTACAGGTGATTATCGTTTGGTTGTTTAATTGGCAGGAAAAAAAAAGTACCATTTTTCATCTATCCCATTAGTGTTCATTGGAGCTCGTTGACTCTGTTAATTAAGAGGATGAAGTCCCTGCAGAATTAATCTACATCTGTTTAGTTTGCATTTTGACACTGACTTTGACCCGCAGTGCAGTTGTGTTTACAGGGAAGCTCAAGGTTATGGGTAATAGGCAGCAAAGTGGAAGTCAAGGGAGGATCTTCAGCACCCTGGAAAGTCGTTGCCAGGACTCGAGGGGCTGAGCTGCAGGGAGAAGATGGGCAGGCTAGGACTTAATTCCTCGGAGAGCAGGAGTCCGAGGTAAGATCTTAGAGAGATGTATCCAATCATAAGGGAATAGATAGAGTGAATGCACTGTCTTTTACAGAGAGTAGGACATCACGAACCAGAGGACACAAGTTTAAAGTTTTTTTTTTTTTTTTAATTTTAATTTTATTAGAAGTAAGTACAATTGTATACAATCATATTTTCATAATACCTTTTATGTACAGCTTCTTATTTTTTAAATTTTTTGAAATAAAGAAGAAAAAGAAAAAAGTTAGATAATGAAAAATAGAAAAATGTGAGATATATAGTGTGTGAAAAAGAAAAATAAAGAATGAAATAAGAAAGTTGAGACATAGAAAATAGAAGAAAGAGAATAGATGAAAAGAAAAGAAGAAAAGAAAATAGGAGATCATTTATAATCTTGACCATCCGCAGTCAGGGAGGGAGGGCAAGATTTCTTGCAAACCTGGAGCAACCTTTTCACTCAGGGAGTGGTGGGTGAATGGAATGAACTGGCAGAAGAGGTAGACACAAAATACTGGATTATCTCAGCGGGTCAGGCAGCATCTCTGGACAAAAAGAACAGGTGATATTTTGGTTCGGAACCCTTCTTCAGACTCCAGAGAATGTTGTTGAGGCTGGTACCATAACAGCATTTAAAGGACACTTAAATAGGTACATGGATTGGAAAGGTTTAGAAAGATGTGGGCCAAACACAAGCAAATGGGACAAGCTTAGTATGGTCGTTTTCGTCAGCATGGATGAGTTGGGCGGAAAGATCTGCTTCTGCGCTGTACGACCATAACAGCAATCTAACTGAATGGCAAAGGCAGCTGGATTTGGTGTCTTAATCCTGATTGTATAGATCTATGTCCTTAACCCAGGGAAACATTCCTACCTGATCTCCTGGTTGCTAAACACTTTAATTCTCCTTCCCATTCCCACACAGACCTTTCTGTCCTAGGTCTCCTCCATTGTCAGAATGAGGCTAAACGCAAATTGGAGGAACCGCATCTCATATTTTGTTTGGGCAGCTTACAGCCCAGTGGTATGAATATTGATTTCTCACTTCAAGTAGCCCCGGCATTCTCATTCTTTCTCTCTCTCTCTCTCTCACATTCATTCTCTCTCTCTCACATTCATTCTCTCACTCACATTCATTCCCTCTCTCTCTCTCACACATTCATTCTCTCTCTCACTCTCACATTCATTCTCTCTCTCATTCTCACATTCATTCTCTCTCACATTCATTCTCTCTCTCTCTCTCATTCTCACATTCATTCTCTCTCTCTCTCTCTCTCTCTCACATTCATTCTCTCTCTCTCTCTCTCTCTCTCACACATTCATTCTCTCTCACACATTCATTCTCTCTCTCTCTCTCACACATTCATTCTCTCTCTCTCACACATTCATTCTCTCTCTCTCTCTCACACATTCATTCTCTCTCTCTCACACATTCATTCTCTCTCTCTCACACATTCATTCTCTCTCTCTCTCTCACACATTCATTCTCTCTCTCTCACACATTCATTCTCTCTCTCACACATTCATTCTCTCTCTCTCTCTCTCTCTCACACATTCATTCTCTCTCTCACACATTCATTCTCTCTCTCTCTCTCTCTCTCACACATTCATTCTCTCTCACACATTCATTCTCTCTCTCACACATTCATTCTCTCTCTCTCTCTCTCTCTCTCACACATTCATTCTCTCTCTCACACATTCATTCTCTCTCTCTCTCTCTCTCACACATTCATTCTCTCTCACACATTCATTCTCTCTCTCTCTCTCACACATTCATTCTCTCTCTCTCACACATTCATTCTCTCTCTCTCTCTCACACATTCATTCTCTCTCTCTCTCTCACACATTCATTCTCTCTCTCTCTCACACATTCATTCTCTCTCTCTCTCACACATTCATTCTCTCTCACTCTCACATTCATTCTCTCTCATTCTTACATTCATTCTCCCCTCCCTCCCCCTCTCACAACACACTAGCTTCTCGTTTTCACCTAACAAACAGCTAACAATGGCCTGTTTATCATCGTCACTTTTTTGCATATCTTTTTTTTTGCCTCTTTCATTCATTGTTCTTTATTTCTCTACATCATCGCCTATATCTCTCGTTTTCTTTATCCCTAACCAGTCTGAAGAAGGGTCTCGACCAGAAACATCACTCATTCCTTCCCTCCAGAGATGCTGCCTGTCCCGCTGAGTTACCCCAACTTTTTGTGCCTATCTTCGGTTTAAACCGAATCGGTGGGCGGCGCGACTCTCGTTTGCAGCGGCCTCTGCAGTCCGTCTGTCTTTTTATTATTTTTGTCTCGTTTTTATGTAGTTTTTTATTATTTTTTTTGTCGGGGTATGTGTGTGGGGGGGTGGGGGTGGGGGTGGGGAGGGGAAACTTTAAAATCTTTCCCCTGCACGGGAGACCCAACCTTTTCTTTGTCGGGTCACCGTTGTCGTTGGGGCTGGGCAACGTGGAGCGGCCTCCAGCAGGAACGACCTGGGGCTCCAGTTGTGGAGCTGCGGACTACTCACCATCACGGGGCTGGCCGAGTCCGGAGCGGGTGGAGCTGTGGTGGAGACAATCGCTGCTGCTACCCGACCCCCGGAGATTCGGAGGCTACAACCGCAGGTCTGGCAGACGGCAACACCGGAAGCCCGCGGGTCCCCTGGTGGGAGACCGCTTTTCGGGGCTTCCGCAGTGGCGACTTCTCCCGCCCGAGTTGCGGGGTTGAAGAGCACCTGGAGCGGGGCTTTACATCGTCGCCCCGCGCGGCTTGGAATGGCTGCCGGACTTTGCGAGCGCGCGCCGGGGCTCTAACACCAAGACCCGGTGCACGACCCTGCATTAACCGGCGTGGCTTTAATGGCCGCGGGATAATCACCATCGCCCGCCGGGGGCTTTGACTTTGACATCGGGGGGGGGAGTGCAGTGGAGAGATAAGTGTTTTTGCCTTCCATCACATGACAAATTTGTCCAAAAGACAAATAAAATTGTATTGTATTGTAAAACCAGCATCTGCAGTTCCTTCCTACACATTCCTCAACAATCAGTTCTAAAGAAAATCCACCCACTGTTTACCTAGTAGATGCATCCCTCAAGGAAGACAAAGGTTCTCCAATGTACTTTATATTCTGGCAGTTGGCCAAGACACAAACAGTTTGAAGCATTCTTAATCACTTCCCTGGGAATTCTCAGCTTTCCCCAGCTCCCAGACGGACCAACACCAAAAACATGACGCCACCATTTTTTGCAAACATCATCTGATGAAGCAGCAATGTCTTTAGAGATACAACATGGAAATAGGCCCTTCAGCCCACTGAGTCCGCACCAACCAGTGATCACCCCATACATTAGCACTATACAACACTCTCGGGACAATTTACAGGTCCATTAACCTACAACCTTGTATATCTTTGGGGTGTGAAGAAAACCAGAGCACCTGGAGAAAACCCACAGTCACAAGGACAATGTACAAACAGTGTACAGACAGCACCCATATCAGGATCAAACCCCACTCTCTGTCGCTGTAAGGCAGCAACTCTACCACTGCACCACTGTGCTGTCCATTATTTAGGCTACTTAGAGTGAAGTCTATGCCCATGTAGAATATTACCTTGCATCCCTCATAATTTTACAAGAGACTCAAAAGTAATGACAGCTGATAAGAGTTACAACAGAGTAACGTGAAGTGCTGGAGTAACTCAATAAGTCATGCAGCATCTCTGGAAAAAATGGATAAGGCGACGTTTTGGGAAAGGTCCCAATCTGCAACGTCGGAAAAAGGATCCCAACTCATAGCATCACACTATCCACGTTCTCCAGAGATGCTGCTTGACCTGAAGAAGGGTTTCGGCCCGAAACGTTGCCTATTTCCTTCGCTCCATAGATGCTGCTGCACCCGCTGAGTTTCTCCAGCATTTTTGTGTACCTGCTGCTTGACCTGCTGAGTTACTCTGGAACTTTGTGTCCTTTTGTGTAAACTGGCATCTGCAGTTCATTATTTATACACTAGTTACAACAGTTTGGGCTTGTTCCCAGTTGACGTCAGGACAATACAAGGTGAATTGATTGAATACTTAAGATCGCAAAGAGTTTTGTCGATGTGAACAAGCTACTTCCATTTATGGGAGAATATAGAACTGCAGGCCGCTTTTTAAAAAATATTAGCAGATCATTTAAGACAGAAAGAACATTATTTAATTTCTTCAAGACAGTTTGAATTCTCTTCAAATGCTGGTGGCAGCAGTGACATTGAATATTTTAAGGTAAATAGAAACTTGATAAGCAAGGTTTAATTAAAGTTTCCAGGGCAATATGGGAATGCAGTTGAGTCATAGATTAATACAGCACAGAAACGAGCCCTTCGGCCCTACTTGTTCATGCCCACCAAGATGCCCCGCTCAAGCAAGTTATGCCCGATTTAGTTCAGTTTAGTGATACAGTGTGGAAACACCGAGTCCACACCAACCAGCGATCCCCACACATTAACACATGTTCTCCAGAGATGCTGTCTGACCCATTGAATTACTCCAGCATTTTGAATCTATTGTAGGGACAACATCACACTGAGTGGAGGGTCTGGACCAAACTCAACATTAATGATAACAAAATTGAAAGCATAATATAAAGAGCACAGCTGAGAAACCAAAGGTGAATTGCCATCAGATAGCCAGGAGAAGCCAACATTAAATTCAATAACGTCGCAGAAAGCCACACCTAAGCTTCAAGGATTTTGTCTTCCAATATTAACATTTTAATAAGGAATCCAATATAAAACCAAACTGATAAATTCAGTTGCTGACAATAGCTCGGTACTTTAATATTGACATTCACATTTCTAATTTATTGGTTCAGATAGAAAACCCCTACAAAATACAAGGTTGAGTACCGCATGGAGAATTAATTTTGTAGGTCATAGGATCTCGAGTTTTACTGCGATTAGCAATTCAATGTTCCATCTACCTCCTCCTCCCCTCCCCCATGGTATTCTGTTCCTCTCCATCTACCTTCAATTGTCTGCAGCCCTTGACAAACTTAACCTTCTCTTGTTGGTAGAATTAGAGTCGTATAGGACCGAAACAGGCCCTTCGGCCCAACGCACCAGTGCTGTCCAAAATGCCTTATCAGTAATCGGGGCGGCACAGTGGCGCAGCAGTAGAGTCGCTGCCTTGCAGCGCCAGAGACCCCGGGTTTGATCCGGTCTATGGGCGCCGACTGTATGGACATTGTATGTTCGCCCCATGAGTTTTCCCTTACACTCCAAAGACATACAGGTTTGTAGGTTAAATGGCTTCGGTAAAATAGTATATTGTCCCTAGTGTGTAGGATAGTTTTCATGTATGGGGGTAATCATTGGTCAATGCAAAGGACTGCACTGCATCTCTAAGCTTTTCTTTAGTTTTTAACTTTAATTTTAGAGGAAATATAAGGCCATGAATAGGCTTTCCTGATGGAGTATTATGGTCAGCATGGGTGTTAGGCCAAAGGGCCTATTCCCATGCTGTACGACTCAAATCCATTTAAATGCACCCCCCCCCTCCCTCCCCAACTTTGTTATGGAGTGATGTGCACTGAATCAGTCCCTTTGGCCCACTAGGTCAATGCTGTCCATTAACTAACTATAGCCAATTTACCAGCACTTGGTCGATAGCCTGCCTTGTTGTAAAAGTTAGAGACAGTTTCTTCCCAGCTGTTATCAGGCAACTGAACCATCCTACCAACAACTAGAGAGCAGTCCTGAGCTATCATCTACCTCATTGGAGAACCTCCGACTATATTTGATTGGACTTTACGAGCTTTATCTTGCACTGAACTTTATTCACATTATTTCCTTTGTCATGTATCTGTACACTGTGGACGGCTCGATTGTAATCATGTATTGTCTTTCCGCTGACTGGTTAGCACGCAACAAAAAAGCTTTTCACTGTACCTCGGTACATGTGACAATAAACAAACCTAAACCGAAAGCTTATCTGATTGAAGCGCTTTGCAAGATACTTGTATATCGTGAAAATACCTCGCTCAAGCAAATTCTCACCATCTTCCTAAGATCCGATCAAAATCCCAGCCAAATCCCATTTAATCATTGCCTTTCAATCATAACCAGAGAGCCACGATTCATCTCTACCCATGGCCATCACAATAAATGGTCCCAAACTCTACAAATTAGATTGTGTTAAATTACACTCATCCAATGTCAAATTCAGTCACATTCAGCCCAGATTATGGGTTTCATTTTTGCTGCATTGAATGATCCGAAATGCATATTGTGCTCGCATTTTTTTTTTTTGCTGGCCAAAGATAATTCGGTCAAGAGATATCATTTGCAATTAAAGGACATACATTATTTTTGCATTGCAAGATAAATATTGTGGGACCAGACTATCAGAGATATCAATATTGAGACTGAGAAAGGATGGGCGGTGAGATTTTTTAATTTTCACTATTTCACAACATGAAAGTCTCCGGGGTTCAAAACCCAATCATGTTTCTAATTATTCACTTTCACACTGCACAGCAGATTGTGCGAGAGTTCTAATAAATAGACCTAGAATTGGTCACATTGTCGCCTCAAATCTAATTTCAAGGGATTTGTGAGGATCATTTTTTTCTGCAATATCAATAATAATATCTTGGCTACATGTTTAAACCTCCACAAATGAAGCCAAAAGCAATTACGGTCTCAGAGATGCTTGTCAGAACACACACACAACAGGCCTTTGTCGCGTAACGCAACAATGGGGTCTGCACAAATCCAGGAGGTGATTAAAAGCATCAAATAGTGTGGCACAGTGGTGCAGCTGATAGAGCTGCTGCCTCAAAGTGCCAGAGTCCCAGGTATAATCCTGGCCGTGGGTACTGTATGTGTGGAGTTTGCACGTACTCCCCGTGACCTCTGGATGCTTTGGGTTCCACCCACAGCCCAAAGACGAGAGGGTTTGTCGGCTAATTGGCCTCTTTTAATTGCCTTCAGTGTGTAGGGAGTGGATGTTGAATTGGGATAACATTGAACTAGTGTGAACAGGGGATCAATGGTCTGCATGGATTCAGTGGGCCAAAGGGCCTTTGCTGGATCTCTAAACTACATTAAAAAGTCACATCTCATTGCATTGACTTTTAGTTTCAAACACTTTTGGTGCAAATCCAGTCAGGAACATATTCTCTTTAAGACTTAAGAACTGGAAGTATCCCCAGTGAACCAGAAAGCCTCAACATTAAATAGCCCATTAAAAAATGGATGTACTATGTACTTTAATGGGCTGATGGTTTAATCCCTGGTTTAGGATTGACTGATGAGACATTTATAAATTTAGACAGATTTATTTTAGTTTGGACTTTATTATACTTTTGAAATGCAGCATGGAAACAGGCCCTTCGACCCAACGAGTCCAAGCCGACCAGCATTCATCCCACACACCAACCTGCACATTTGGGACAATTTACAATTTTACCAAAGCCAAGCATCCTACAAACCTGTACTTCTTTGGAGTGTGGGAGGAAACCGGAGCACCCACTTAAAACCCACGTGGTCACAGGGAGAACACACAAACTCCGTACAGAAAATACCCGTAGTCAGGATCGAACCTGGGTTTCTGGCTGTAAAATAGCAACTCTACTGCTTCACCATTGTGATGTAGAACGATTTAATTCTTCAGGGACGTATCGGAAAGGGAATGATTCACCCAAGGCCTGGGGACCTGTAGCCCATAAGAAAAGAAAAAGTGGGTAGCAGGGATCTCCGAGGGATGGGCACAGGGTGGTAGGAAGGATTCAGGAGTGCAATGAACGGGACTACGGGACAAGAGCAGGCTCACGGTTTAAACTCCATGCCAAATAAGATGCCAACTTAATCTAATCTCCACTACACATGATACATATCCCTCCATTCGCCACATATATATGCCTATCTAAAAGCCTCTTAAAGGCCACACTAGTATCTGCCTCCACCACCACCCATTGCGTTATATTCCAAGCAAAAACCCTGCCCCACAGATCACTTTAAACTTTGGCCCTCATACCTTAAAGCCATGCCCTCTAGTCTTTGACATTTCCACTGCAGATGCTAGAATTGAGGAGAGAAAAAAAAGCACTAGAAATGCCAGAGGACATCTGTGAAAAGTTCTGGTCGAGATCTCTCTTCAGATTGATGGAGTAGTGGAGGGAGAAAAATGGAGACGAGAGGTGGGCTGGGGCAAAGATTAGCAAAGGATAGACGGATAGAGGTGAGCGAGGGGGATTAGCAGTTGGTTGGAGATAGTGACAAAGGCAAGGGTGAAAAGGAGGGAAAAGTGTGTTTGATGGAGAAATAAGCTGGAGGGAGGGATGTGGGTAGAGGGGATAAACAGGGAAAGGGGGACTCAGAAGTGGGAGATGAGCATAAGGAGGAGGAAGTGAAAAGAAAAGGAAAGTGGGGCTGGTCAGATTGAGACTCTAGAGTTACAGCATGGTAACAGTCCCTTCAGCCCATCAAGTCCGTGCCGAACAGTGATCACCCTGTAGTCTAGCAGTATCCTCCATATTAGGAATAATTTACAATTCACAGAAGCCAATAAACCGCAGAAAATCAACACGGTCACAGGGAGAACGTGCAAACACTGTAGAGACAGCACCCGTACTGATCACCCCTCATCCTCCTGCGCTCCATGGAATAAAGTCCGTGCCTGCTCAACTTCTCCCTGTAGCCCAGACTGGTCTGTGGGGGCGCTGCAAGCCGGCAGCCCTGTCAGCAGCATGTCCGGTTTTTCTACTTTTTTTGTTTTTTTAGTATGTTTTAATGTATGGTTTTAATGTTTCTTGGTGTGTCTTGTGTGGGGGGTGGTATGGGGGGGTAAGGGGGAAACCGTTCCTTCCTCCACGGCCCAACAACAAGGATCGGTGCGGCCTTTCCCGGAGACGCGCACGGGGCTTCAGCCACGGGCGCAGCGTGGACTCTCGGTGTGGAGCGGGCGAGCCCTCGCTGGGGCTCACCGGAGGGGAGCGCTCCGTTCGCTGGCCCGCGGCAGCCTGAGGCCGCGGTCTGCAGAACTCCAGCCGGCGCGGCGTCCGCAGCCTGGGATCCCTCGTGGGGGACCCGGGGAGAAGAAGAAGCCACCACCGCCGGCCCGCGGCCAACTTCTACCGCGGGCGCAGCGTGGACTTACCATCAGGAGCGGGGTCCCTCCCCGGGGACCCCTGGAGGGGAGTTTCGACCACCGGCCCTGCAGTCTGCGGTGCTTCTGGCTGTGGCGTGAACTTTAGAACTTTAAATCTCCGACCGCCAGCCTGCGGCCTCCACCAACTTGAAGCCGCGGTCTCCGGTGGGAAAGAGCCGATTCTGGACTTACCTGGACTTTTGACCTTGTCTGCACATCTGGACGCCCGCAGCGACGGCTGCGGAGGGTTGAGGTCGGGGGAAAATGGAGGAGGACTGGCCAAATTTTTGTGCCTTCCACCACAGTGATGAATGCTGTGGTGGATGTTTATGTTAAATTTTTATTGTGTTTTTGTGTGTTCTTTTTCATTGTACCGCTGCTGGCAAATTCATTTCACTTGCATTTTATGTGCAATGTGACGAATAAAACTGATTGTTGTTGTTGATTGTTGATTAGCTTAGGCCCTCGAGTCCTGGCAACATGCTTGTAAATCTTCTCTGCACACTTTCCAGCTTGAAGCCCGATAATGGAGGGGAAGAAGCTGTCAGAGTCTGGCAGTGTGCACTTATAATGGGCCTGTGCCACTTAGGCGACTCTTTGGGCAACTGCCAGGGACTAGTTTTAATGGAATTCACCTACGACACCTGGCGACAACCTGCGAAAGCAAAAATTGTCCCCGCTGTCACCAAAAAATTTTCAACATGTCGAACATTTTGCAGCAGTCGCCTGTAGTCTCCCAAAAAATTGCCTGAGTGGGACAGGCCCATTATTAAGCTTCTGTACCTTCTGCCGGGTGTGAGCAGGGAGAAGGAGGAATGATGGGCTGGGACAACTCTGATTCTGTCGGCTGCTTTTCCAAGGGATATGGACGCAGAATGGAGGGGTCTATCCCAAGGACAATGATTTCTGCCGTTTTCATTGTAACGCTGCCTTGATGCTCATTATTTTCAGATTGAGATGAGTTTGTTATCTGTACTCTGCAAATTGCTTGTAAACCCTCAAGCAGTGGTAACAACAAATGAACCATGGAGATTGTCCTCAATGGAAATATCACAAGCGCTAAATCATGATACGCTGGTTAATTCAACATCAAAAATAGTTGAACAGCTGTGAAAAGGTTGAAGGAATTTCAAGCACCAATTCCAGACAATGCAAATTGTGATTCCAGGAATTTCACGCCAGTTTTAAATGCATCATGTTGGAAGCCGTCTCCTCACACAGTGCTAGACACACAATTAGGCTGAAATTATCGAAGGTGGTTTGTAATAATAGCACTGTCCTGACCTCTAGGTCATCTGCGCAGACCTTGCAAATTGTTCTGACCACGTGGGTTTCGATACGAAAGAACCTTATTTATCCCAGGAGGGAAATTGGTCTGCCAACAGTCATAATGCACAAGATACATGAAACATGACATTAAAGTCACCCCCAGATGCCCTTACATCCACCCGTAACCCAAAAGGGCGTAAATTGAACATATGGCGCATTCAATGGAACAGTACACTACAGGAATCATCAGACCGCGATATCTGTGCCGAACAAACTCATTTCTCCTGCCTGCATGCGATCCATCTTCCTCCATAGTCACGTGTCTAACCCAAAGCCACAAACCCCACTATTGTATCTTCCATCTCAACCCATGGCAGCATAGTCAGCCACCACGCTGTGCAAAACATTTGACCCGCACACTTCCTTTAAACTTTTCCCACTCTCATCTTAGAGTATGCCCTCTGGAGCGGACCCAACACCAATCCCTGAGGAACACCACCAGTCCAACCAGGCCCCCTTTATTCCAGCTCTTTGCTTTCTGCCAGTTAGCCAACCTTCTATCTATGCTAGTACCTCTGCCCGAGTTGGGAGACGAAGGAATGGCTGGGGTGGGACAAGACTTTGATTGCACCAGGGACTCTGGCTTTTTATTTGCACTGTTATCATGGTTATTAATTTGCATCAACGTAACAGGCCTGTAAATGTGATACACATAGATAACATATAATTATATAGATTATAGATTATTATACGGATATCAGGGGTTATGGGGAGAATGGGGTAAGTAGGGAGAGATAAATCAGTCGTGATTGAATGGCTGAGTAGACTTGATCGGCCGAATGGCCTAATTCTGCTCTTATTATGTATGACCTTATAATAAACAAAAAGGGAATAAATTAATAACCATGATAACAGTGCAAATAAAAAAAAACAAAGTCCTTGGTTGGACATTTCTACCCTGGCAAAAAGGTTCTGACTGTCTACCCTATCTACCCCTAATAATTTTATACACAAAATAAATTCTAATCACAACCTTGCATATTCACACGGATCTTGTCATATGACAATTAAAAACACTTACCCTTGCTAACAACACTAATGCACCCACAACCAGAGGTTTATTGCAGCTACCAGGCCAATGACAGCCATGACTGAAAGGCATGAACCAAGATCCGTGTGAATATGCAAGGTTGTGATGATAATTTACCTTGTGTACATTAGAGGGCATGTAAGGAGACAGGGGGGACATTTAATGGAGATGTACGGGGATTTATTTTTCTATTTCACAGAGTAGTGGGGGCCTGGAATGCATTGCCAGGGGTGGTGGTGGAGGCAGATATGATAGTGACTTTTATGAGGCTTTTAGATAGACACATGGAAAGTGCAGGGGACAAATGGGATATGGATCATGTACAGGTAGATGAGATCAGTTTAACTCGTGTAGGGAAACCAATATTGTGGGCCAAAGGGTTCATTATTGCGCTGTGCTGTTAGATGATGTGCACATTCTATGGGCCTGCAGTCCAATTACAATGAATAGCTTCTGTACCATCGTAGCAATCCGCTGCATGCGTGTGGTTCTGTCAGCTAATATGAAACCAAATCAGAAGCACAGCGCCTTTGACAACATCTTATCAGTGGAGATTGCAATCCCATGTAAAAACGTTTCCATTTTGCCATATAAAGAGAATTCTAATAATTGGAATTTCACACAATAAGCAAGTAACAAATCAAGGATCCTCTTAAATGTGTGGCAGTTCTATTGAAAAGGAAATGAGTCGCAGTGAGTGGGCTGTACATTTTCGTAATGCTAACAAAGGGAAAAGACTATTCTTTGTTCACTTGAATTGGTAGAGTTTCATTTCAGTGGGATCAGTTAATGTTGACAATTCACATCAAAACAAATGATTCAAATCATTTTCCACGTTGAAAACAAAAATAATGAGCGAGCTATCCCTTTGGTTCAACAATTGTCTCCACTTCTGTATCATATCTCAAGATGGCCACAGACCACTGCACAGAGGGTGATGGGAGGAGATGTCAGTGGTGGTAGTTGAGGCAGGTACTATAACATCTTTTAACAGATATTTCAATAGGTACATGGATAGGAAAGGTTCACAGGGATTTGGGCCAAAGGCAGGCAGGTGGGACTAGTGCAGATGGGGTGTGTCTGGTGTGGGCAAGTTGGGCCGAAGAGCCTGGTTCAATATAGCTATGCCCTCAAGTGTTGGACATTTCAACACTGGGGAAAAAAGGTTCAATGGTACTTTGTCACGTATGCATTGCACAGTGAAATCCTTTTTGCATAGATCACACACGCACAAGTCAGCATATTTTGGTGCCATTTACAAAAAGTTCGGATTGTCTACCATCAGTGCTTCTTCAACTGTTTCAATGTCATTCACCCTCGAGGCTTTATCACAAAATATCATTCACACTCAACTAAATGTTCTTGTTTTTTGGTAAATTCTGTCTTATTCTCTCTTGTGTTTAATTTTATATATAATTTATTTTGTCGCATGAGCAAAAAAACATCAATTAACATTCACCCCAAAATAATGTCATTTACCCTTTGGTGAACCATTCACCAGTTTAAGAAGCACTGGTCTAACGTATCGATGCCTCAACTCTATATACACATAGATACACATTTTATATACACATAGTTGTGATGCCAATCACAACTGCAACATGTGGCATCATTGAAATCAATTTTTCCAGAACAATGGATGTGCTGAAATAGAGAAACTTGACAGGAAGATAAATCACCACGACATTGATTGATTGTAAATAGCCGAGTTCTGGTTGTACTACAAACTCCAACTAAACTATAAACTACCTTGATTGCACCAACGACTTTGGACTTGATTTTGGGGCTTTTTTTTGCACAAATTGGGTTCTTTATTTATTGCACTTTCTTGTATGTTTATTATATTATCTATTGAATACAGAGTTTGCAGGTCTGTTGTGCTGCTGTAAGAAAGAACTTCATTGTTCTGTTTTTGTTCATATGACAATAACACACACTTGACTTTCTCTTGAAACCTTTGCAGTACATTTCGGACTGTGCAAAAGAGCATGGGAAACAGTGTTTATACTTTAGTTTACTTTTGAGATGCAGCACGGAAACAGGCCCTTCAGCTCACCGTCCACACCCGTCGGTGATCACCCTGTACACTAGCACTATCCCATACACCAGGAACAATTTTCTCACAGAGAGTGGTGAGTCAGTGGAATTTTTCTCTGCCTCAGAGGGTGGTGGAGGCAGGTTCTCCGGATGCTTTCAAGAGAGAGCTAGATAGGGCTCTTAAAAATAGCGGAGTCAGGGGATATGGGGAGAAGGCAGGAACGGGGTACTGATTGGGGATGACCAGCCATGATCACATTGAATGGCGGTGCTGGCTCGAAGGGCCAAATGGCCTACTCCTGCACCTATCGTCTATTGTCTAATTTACAATTTTAGCGAAGCAAATTTTAGCTACAAATCCGTATGCCTTTTGAATGTCGGAAGAAACCAGAGCACCCAGAGAAAACCCACGCAGTCACAGGGAGAACGTACAATTTCCGTACAGACAGCACCCATAGTCAGGATCGAACCTGGGTCTCTAGTATTGTAAGGCAGCAACTCTATGCCACCGTGCTACCCCAAAATGGTGAACATTTCTTTCAAAGGCAATTGATATTGCACTAACACTAGTCCAATAGCAGTTTCTTTGTTCACACGAGAAATACTCAGTTTGATCACAAAAGAATCTCTATTCCTGGAGAAACTCCAACATGCCTCGAGGAACGACCCTGGTGTCTTTAACCCTCTCACATTTTATTACATACTCCTCAATTTCAGGCAAAGATTCCAATTATATCACTATGACAAAAAACAAATGTGCATCACTTTATGGATTAACAATGGGGAGAGAGCAAAGTAACCAGAAGCGATCTAGTTTGAATCAATACCACAGATCTATAACACATTAAATCTTTAGGCAATGCAGAGAATAAGTAGTAGAGCAATCACTTCAAAAGAATAAAAGGCTTTCTTTTAACTCAAAATAATTCCTTAAGGGATCAAAACAAAGACTTGAATTTCAGAATTTCCAGCTTCCAAGCAATTTACTCTTCTGTCAAAATACAATTTAACTTTAGGCTTGTGTCAAGGAAGATATCTTCCACCGTGATTTCTGCTGAAAGCAGGTCTTGGAAATGACATGCGGGTTAGAGAGCAGAGGTGGGGGTTGAAAAGTGTGATGATTTAGCTAGTTTATTGACATCCCGCCTTCTGATAAAGCACGGCAACCTCACACATGCATACACAGAGGCATATGCATCTCTTGAAAACAATCAAAGCCACATTGTAGCACAAGCAGATGATAGTGGTAACTAAATCATACAGATTATTATAGATTTCAATTTTCATGGAAATCTTCTGCTGTATTATTACACCAAGTGAAAAGTTGTTCATTTGGAGAATAGAAACGCACGTTTCTCCTTTTTGCTACTTGGATTATTTGGCCCAATTTGACACGTTTTGATCATTTTGAAAGCAGAACAGTACAACACAGGAAAGTGCCTTTAAAATAAAGTGTTCTTAAATTGCTTTCACCCTCAGCTACAAATTGAGGATCAAGACATTTCAGAGAATCGTGGATGCAGCCCAGACCCATCACACAAAGCAACCTCCCTTCCCTTCCAACGTCTACACTTCACGCTGCCTCGGCAAGGCCACCAGCATAATCAAGGACCAGTCTCACACCAGTCACCCCCTCTTCTCCCCCCCTCCCATCAGGCAAGAGGTACAGAAGCGTGAAAATGCACACCTCCAGACAATTTCGTCCCAGCTGCTATCTGGCAACTGAACCATCCTCTAGAGAGCAGTCCTGACCTACCATCTACCTCATTGCAGACCCTCAGACTATCTTTAATCGGACTTTACCTTGCATTAAATGTTATTCCCTTTATCCTGTAACTATATACTATGGATGGCTCGATTGGGCATATTGGACCCTATGGACAAGTGTGGGCCGAAGGGCCTGTTCCCCGCTGTATGATGTATCAAAGCAATCATTAAATCGATCATTTGGAGAATAGAACTGCTTTATAGAACTCTCCTTTTTGCTAATTGGATAATATGGCACAATTTGTATTGTTCGAACATCATTCTGAACATAGAACAGGAAATGCAGTTCCCTTAAAATGCTTTCGCCATCAGCTAAATATTAACCTCCTGACACAAATGATCCAAAAATACAGAATTACTAATAGTACAACTGATAAACAGAAACCTGCGGATGCTGAAAACATGAAATCAAAGCAGCTGGAGGTAACTAAATACTGAATTAATCCATTTCTGATAACCAGCCATTCCTGTTTGTACTAGAACCCATCAGTTTAGGTTAGAAATATAGTGGGAAACAGGTTCTTTGGCCCACTGAGTCCGTGTTGACCAGCTATCAGCTAGACACTAGTTCTATTGTACACCCCAGGGACAATTTTCAGAAGCCAATCAACCTACAAACCTGCACGTCTTTGGAGTGTGGGAGGAAACCGGAGTACCCAGGAGAAAACCCAAGTGGTCACAGGGAGAACGTGCAAACACCATACACTCAGCACCGGTAGTCATGATCGAACCTGGGTGAGGCAGCAATTCCACTGCTTTGCCACTGTGTTGTGATGTACAGTCACTCACATATCACATTGGATCAATTTTCCCCTCTCTATAAAAATATTGTCTGGTTGGACTACCTTTAATGACCCTAGGACTATTTTAATCGGACTTTATCTTGCACTAAACGTTATTCCATTTATCTGTACACAGCGGACGGCTTGACTGCAATCATGTATTGTCTTTCTGCTGACTGGATAGCACGACACCAAAGTTGTTCACTGTACCTCGATACACCTAACAATAAAACTAGTCTGCTGGGTGTTTCCTACATTCCTTTACATTAGATTTCCATGAATTGCATCTTACATTGCTGGCATTCTTTATCTTTTGTGCCGACTGCCACATTCACACTTATTTACACTCGACAGAACGCCCAATTAAGAATGGCAAGCATTCATCACCTTTGCTGAGTGAGACGGCATCAACAGAATGAGTTTCACCCGAATCATTTTGGTCCCCACCCTGTCACACACATTCCCTTCATTCTCTCTACCCCATCCCTCACTTGCAAAATTAAAACACTGTTTTCCCGTTCATCAACCCAAAGCCGTAACTTTGTTGAGATTTGTATCCGTTCCTCCCTCAACAAATGCTGCCTCACCTGCTGACTATCCCCAACATTTTGCCATTTTTATTTGCAATGAATACTGTGGTGGTTGTTAAATACTGAACATATATATCAGTGATCTCTGTTCACAGTAGTACAGCACAGAAACAGGCCCTTTTGGCCCACAATGTTTCTCCCAAATATGATGCCAGGAAAAACTAATCGCATCTGCCTGCATATACATCCGAGTCATACAGCGTGCAAACAGACCCTTCAGCCCAACTTTCCCATGCCAACCCACATGCCCCATCTGCACTAGTCCCTCCTGCCTGTGTTTGGTCCATATCCCTCTAAACCTATCCTTTTGATGCACCTGTCCAAATGTTTTTTAAATGTCATGACAATACCTGTACACTCGTTCCATACACTAGCAACCTTTGTGTAAAAAAAGTTGCCCCTCAGGTTAATATTAAATCTGACCTTCCTCGCATGCCTATCTAAAGGTCTCTTGAATGCCACTATTGTACCTGCCTCAACCACCAATCTTGGCAGGGTGTCCCAGGCACCCACCACATCCATGTAAAAAAAAAACTTGCTCTGCACATCTCCTTTAAAACCTTTTGTCCTCTCACCTTAAATCTATGCCCACTGATGTTTGATTTTTTTCGACCCTGGGGAAAATGGTTCTGTCCACTCTATTCATGCCCAAACAAAAAAAGTCTTTACTCGAGAGTATAAGTCCCTGGTGTGACAGCCGGCTGAAACACTAGCTGGCTAGTTGGAAGAGGTGTGTGGCGTAATTACTGTGGTTAAATCAGATTTGAGAACGCTAGTCCTATCTGTGTAAGGAATAGAGCTCTCCTTGGTCCTCCTCGAGTTCAGCTTTAATAGTTGTGTTGCATTGAAAATGTTGCCTTGCAATTTCCACATCACATTAAAGAACTGTAGGAAGTGAAAATGTCAGATTCCAAGAGCTTGCCATTTTAGTAAGTGGTTAAAACTTGCATCAATCAAATACCACTTATTCCCTCAATCAGCTATAACGCAACTTCAAAAGAATTGCCAAGGAAATCTCCAGTTCTTACTGTAAATGGAGGGTCGCAACATGATCTTAATCCCACTCAAAGGGTTGGAAGATCAAATCCCACCCCAAAGACCCAAATTTTAAAATTTCATCTGATGCTCCAAAAGTGAACCTAGGGAACGATATGTGGTCACCCTTCAGATGAGTCTTTAAATGGAGGATCTCTGTGCCATTGCATTTGATGAAAGATTGTTGATACTGCTTTAAAGAGGAGCAAAAGGACACATAGTGCTGGAGTAGGATACGTTAGTGGGATACGGGCAAATGCAGGCTGGTGGAATCTTGTAGATCGGGAATGTTGGTCAGCAGAGGCAAGTTGGGCTGAAGGGCCTGTTTCCATGCTGTATGACTATGACTCAAACTCAGCGGGTCAGGCAGCAAATCTGAAGAACATGGAAAGGTGACGTTTCAGCTTGGGACCCTCCTTCATACCGAAGAAGAGCAGTTGTATGCCATCTGGTCAACAGATTACAGATTATCTGCCTTTTATTTCATAGAAACATAGAAACATAGAAAATAGGTGCAGGAATAGGCCATTCAGCCCTTCGAGCCTGCACCGCCATTCAATATGATCATGGCTGATCTCCAACTCAGTATCCTGTACCTGCCTTCTCTCCATACCCCCTGATCCCTTTAGCCACAAGGGCCACATCTAACTCCCTCTTAAATGTAGCCAATGAACTGGCCTCAACTACCTTCTGTGGCAGAGAATTCCAGAGATTCACCACTCTCTGTGTGAAAAATGTTTTTCTCATCTCGGTCTTAAAGGATTTCCCCCTTATCCTTAAGCTGTGACCCCTTGTCCTGGACTTCCCCAACATCGGGAACAATCTCCCTGCATCTAGCCTGTCCAACCCCTTAAGAATTTTGTAAGTTTCTATAAGATCCCTCCTCAATCTTCTAAATTCTAGCGAGTACAAGCCGAGTCTATCCAGTCTTTCTTCATATGAAAGTCCTGACATCCCAGGAATCAGTCCGGTGAACCTTCTCTGTACTCCCTCTATGGCAAGAATGTCTTTCCTCAGATTTGGAGACCAAAACTGTACGCAATACTCCAGGTGTGGTCTCACCAAGACCCTGTACAACTGCAGTAGAACCTCCCTGCTCCTATACTCAAATCCTTTTGCTATGAATGCTAACATACCATTTGCTTTCTTCACTGCTTGCTGCACCTGCATACCCACTTTCAATGACAGGTGTACCATGACACCCAGGTCTCGTTGCATCTCCCCTTTTCCTAATCGGCCACCAAAGTGGATAACCTCACATTTATCCACATGATACTGCATCTGCCATGCATTTGCCCACTCACCCAACCTATCCAAGTCACCTTGCAGCCTCCTAGCATCCTCCTCACAGCTAACACTGCCCCCCAGCTTCGTGTCATCCGCAAACTTGGAGATGTTGCATTCAATTCCCTCGTCCAAATCATTAACATATATATTGTAAATAGCTGGGGTCCCAGCACTGAGCCTTGCGGTACCCCACTAGTCACTGCACACGGTACCCCACTAGTCACTATTTCACTGCTTTCTGCAGGAATTGTTGTGCATATGTTTGGTTGCTAATTATCTAAAGGATGAGAACACGGAATTCATGGCACAGGATGTGGTTGAGGTGACACGAGACAAAAGAGGGAACAGTGAATGGAAGGTTACGATGATAATTTAAGTGCCTGTCCCATTTGGCCGTCATTTGCGCGTTTTACGCAGATGGCGCGCGAAGATTTTGTACATCACAAAATCCTGGGACGCCGCGTGCGACCGCGCGTCACTGCCTATGTCACCACGCACCATGCGCACATCACGTGCGTGTCACGACTTGTGCATCGAGACGCGTAAATGATGTCGCATAAGTTACACGCAAATGACAGCCAAGTGGGACAGGCCCTTTAGAGGAGGAAAGCAGAGAGGCAGCACAGTGGCACGATGGTAGAGTTGCTGTTTTACAATGTCAGAGTCCCGGGTTCAATCCTGACTACGGGTGCTGTCTGTACAGAGTTTGTATGTTCTCCCTGTGACAGCATGGGTTTTCACCAGGATACTCTGGTATCCTCCCACACTTAGGTTTGTAGGTTAATTGGCTTTGGACACATTGTAAGTAGTCCACAGAGTGTATGGGGATTACTGGTCGGTGCGGACTCGGTAGGCCAAAGGGCCTGTTTCCACCCTGCATCCCTAAAGTAAACTAAACTCCAGCATACTACTAGCAAGGATCGGTTGAGCTGAATGGCCTGTTTTTTGCGCCACATATTCGATTGTAAAGCTATCTGGTGTTGACCTCCCAAAGTACAACACCTCACGCTATCCCGTTTTAAACTCCATTTGCCATTTCCCCGCCCATATTTGTAGCTGTTCTGCATCCTGCTGCATACGTTGACACCCTTCCTCACAGTCCACGATCTTGGTGTTGTGAGAAGTGCAACTCTACTTTTAAATTATCTGCATCACAAAGAATAAGAACATATTGGCGTGTTCTTCACAAGCTTGCTTCTGACTTTCTTAATCGTCTTCCCCAGGTGTACCGTAGCTACCAACTTTGGTATTTCATCCAAACATCATTAGTTTCAAACCATCACAGTATAATTTGGGAACAGCTCCATCCAAATTGCAGAGAATAGTAGATGCAACCAGTATCATCACACAAGCCAAACTCCCTTCCATTGTCTCCATTTACATAGACAATAGGTGCAGGAGTCGGCCATTCGGCTCTTTGAGCCAGCACTGCTATTCAATGTGATCATGGCTGATCATCCACAATCAGTACCCCTTTCCTGCCTTCTCTCCATATCCCTTGATTACGCTAGCCCTAAGAGCTATATCTAACTCTCTTTTGAATGCATCCAGTGAATCGGCCTCCAATGCCTTCTGAGGCAGGGAATTCCACAAATTCACAACTCTCTGGGTGAAAAAGTTTTTCCTCATCTTAGTTCTCAATGGCCTACCCAGTATTCTTAAACTGTGCCCCCCCCCGGTTCTGGACTCCCCCAACATTGGGAACATGTTTCCTGCATCAAACATGCCCAATCCCTTAATAATTTTATATGTTTCTATAAGATCCCCTCTAATCCTTCTAAATTCCAGTGAATACAAGCCCAGTTGTTCCATTCTTTCATCTTATGACAGTCCTGCCATCCTGGGACTTAACCTCATGAACCTACGCTGCACTCCCTCAATAGCAAGAATGTCCTTCCTCAAATTAGGAGACCAAAACTGCACACAATACTCCAGGTGTGGTCTCACCAAGGCCCTGTACAACTGCAGAAGGACCTATATGCTCCTATACGCAAATCCTCTTGTTATGAAGGCCAACATACCATTAGTTTTCTTCATTGCCTGCTGCACCTGCATGCTTACTTTCAGTGACTGATGTACAAGCATACCCAGGTCTCGTTGCACTTCCCCATTTCCTAATCTGACACCATTCAGATAATAATCTGCCTTCTTGTTCTTGCCACCAAAATTGATAACCTCACATTTATCCACATTATACTGCATCTGCCCACTCACCCAACCTGTCCAAGTCACCCTGCATCCTCACAGCATCCTCTTCACAGTTCACACTGCCACCCAGCTTTGTGTCATCTGCAAATTTGCTAATGTTACTTTTAATTCCTTCATCTAAATCGTCAATATATATTGTGAATAGCTGCGGTCCCAGCACCGAGCCTTGCGGTCACCCCACTAGTCACTGCCTGCCATTCTGAAAGGGACCCGTTAATTCCTCCTCTTTGTTTCCTGTCAGCCAACCAATTTTCTATCCCTGTCAATACCCTACCCCCAATGTGCTCTAATTTTGTGCCACTAATCTCCAGTGTGGGACTCCACACATACACTTCATGCTGTCTTGGCAAGGCCACCAGCATAATGAAGGGCGAATCTCACCCCATCAAGCAAGAGGTACAGAAGTGTGAAAACACACACCACCAGATTCAGGGAGAGTTTCTTCCCAGCTGTTATCAGGTAACTGAACCATTTATCGTCAATTAGAGAGAGGTCAAAGCTACTATCAAACTCAACAGAGACCCTCAGACTATCTTTAATCAAACTTTACCTTATACTAAATGTTATTCCCTTTATCATGTATCTGTACACTGTTGACGACGGTGCTGGCTCGTATGGCCGAATGGCCTACTCCTGCACCTATTGTCTATTGACTCTATTGTAATCATACCACCGACTGTTAGCACGCAACAAAAAATGTTCACTGTACCTTAGTACACGTGACAATGAACTAAACTAAAACATGAAGAAATGTCATCAACCTGCAACCTTTACTCTGACTCTCTCCCCATTTATGCTACCTAACACACTGAGTACTGCCAGCCTTTTCTGTTTTTAATATCAAAACATAGTCTCTTCTTCCCAGATACCATTCTGGCCCTTCAATTCAGATTTCCACTGTTCAGGGTCTCTCCCATTCTGATTACACCCATTTGCCATCCACTTTGTCGCTCTCCTTGCCTTTTCTCCATTTCTCATTTCATGGGCTGCTCATTGATTTTGAAGCTTGGTCACAAGATACAATAATCACACTCATGTCAGAAAAGTCACATTTCATTCACGAAGCAAGAGCAGATGAAAAGCAGGGATAGAAAGGCAAGTCAAAGCTGCGAATGCACTCCACTGGGATCCAAACCTTCCAATTTAAAATCCATTCACTTTGTAACTCATATTACTTCCAACTGAAGAATTATTTTCTTCACAACACAGGCACTTAAGAAGAGACCCAAAACACCACCGATCCATGTTCTCCAGAGATGCTGCCTGACACGTTGAGGTATTCCAGCTCATTGGCGCAGCGGTAGAATTGCTGCCTTACAGCGCCAGTGACCAGAGTTTGATCCCAACTACGGGTTCTGTCTATACGGAGTTTGCACATTCTCCCTGTGACCACGTGAGTATGCTCCAGGTGCTCCAGTTTCCTCCTACACTCCAATCATGTACAGGTTTGTAGGTTAATTAGTTTCAGTAAATGATCCCTAGTGTGTAGGATAGAACTAGTGCACAGCTAATCGTTGGTCAGCTTGGATTCGGTAGACTGAAGTGCCTATTTCAACACAGTATCTCCAAACTAAAACCATACTAAGCACTGTGTCCTTTTAAGCAGTATTTCTTTATGGAAACTGCAAGCAAAGAGGGAATTCTACTCCCACAGTTTCTAAGCTACAAATAAAACTTAATCCAACATTGCGGGCCTCTGTGTTTCATCAATACCGTTTACTATCTTTCATAAAGTATTCACAATCACTTCATGAACTATTATATCCATTTGCTGTCTTTGCACAATGGTGGCTGGCTCGTGCACATTTTGCCATTATCCATCTTCACACTCGATTGTCCCAAGTGCGGCACAGTGGAGCAACAGTAGTTGCTGCCTTACAGCGCCAGAGACCTGGGTTCGATCCTGACCAAGGGAGATTTCTGTGCAGAGTTTGTATGTTTTCCCTGTGACCTGCGTGTTTTTTTCTCCGGTTTCCTCCCACACTCCAAAGATGTACAGGTTTGCCGGTTCATTGGCTTGGTATAATTGTAAATTGTCCCTAGTATGTGCAGGATAGTGTAAGTGTGCGGGGATTGCTGGATGGTGTGGACTCAGTGAGCCGAAGGGCTTGTATCTCTAAATACGCAATAGAGATACCTGAACTAAAACTAAACTAAGTTCTTTGAAGAACTCCCTCAGTTTACAATTTACAGCCATAACTGCAAACTGCCTTCCATGTCCCTTCCCAAAGTGTGCCAGGCCTGCAGAGATTTAGGAGGATGTTGCCAGGCCTCGGGGGTGTGAGCAATAGCAAGAGGTTGGGCAGCCTAGGACTTTATTTGAAGTGCAGGAGGCTGAGGGGTGATCTCATAGAAGTGTATAAAATCATGAGGAGATAGGGCAAGTACACAAAGTATTTTACGCAGAGCAGAGGGAAAGAAAAATCAAGAACCATAGGGCAGAGACTAGAGTTCGATCCTGACTACAGGTGCTGTCTGTACAGAGTTTGTGCGATCAGTTCGTGACTGCATGGGTTTTCTCTGGATGCTCTTGTTTCCTCCCACACTCCAAAGAAATACAAGTAAAATTATAAATTGTCCCAAATGTGTAGGATAGTGCTGGTCTACAGGGTGAGCGTTGGTCGTCATGGACTCTGTGGGCCAAAGGGCCTGTTTCCACACTATCTCTAAAGTAAAGTAAACCGGAGGGCATAGGTTTAAGGTGAGAGGAATCTGAGGAGCAACATTTTCACTCTGAGTGGTGGGTATATGGAATTGGCTGCCAGAGGAAGTAACCGAGGCAGGTACAATGACAACATTTGAAAGACATTTGGACAGAAATATGGATAGGAAAAGTTCAGAGGGGCATAAGGCAGGCAAATGGGACTAGGCAGGCAAATTGGGCCAAACGCCCTGCTTCAGTGTTGCATTACTCTAGTAACACAGAAGGACTGGATCCTGGATTTCCTTTCCGAAAGACCCCAGTCTGTGCGGGTGGGGAAGAACACCTCCTCTGTCATCAAACTGAGCACCGGCTCCCCTCAGGGCTGTGTCCTGAGTCCGCTGCTCTTTACATTGATGACACATGACTGTGTCGCCAGGTCCACCACTAACCATATCATCAAATACGCGGATGACACAACAGTAGTGGGCCTCATCCGCAATAACGACGACCAGGCATATAGAGAGGAGGTGGAACAGCTGGTGAGCTGGTGCAGCAGGAACAACCTTCTCCTAAATGGCAACAAAACCAAGGAGATTGTAGTCGATTTCAGAAGGAAAATTCAGCCCAGTCACACTCCACTTTGCATCAACAACTCAGCAGTGGAGCAGGTGAAAAGCATCAAGTTCCTGGGGGTGCATATAACAGACACCTTAAACTGGTCCACAAACATTACATCTCTGGCAAAACGGGCACATCAGCGGTTGTACTTCCTCCGCAGGTTGAGAAGTTTACACCTCCACCCTCCCATCCTCGCCACTTTCTACAGAAGCACAATTGAGTCGGTCATGACCGGCTGTATCTCTACGTGGTGCGGCAGCTGTACAGCTGCAGACTGGAAGTGCCTTCAGAGAGTGGTGAGGACAGCGGAAAAAATCATTGGGACTTCTCTTCCTTCCATCATGGACATGGGGTACAAGCGCTGTCTGAGTAGAGCTAAGGGCATTACCAAAGCCCCCACACACCCACAATTTGGACTGTTTATACTGCTTAACTCTGGGAGGAGGTACCGCAGCATGAAGAGCGGGACAACCAGGTTCTGCAACAGCTTCATCCCCCAGGCCATAAGATTATTGAACAATCAATTAAACCGAGGCTAGAACTTTTTAAATATCGACACTTCTAAACAAAAAAAAAAACTGGAGAGTCAAATGCAACGAAATTTCGTTCTAGGTGCACTGTGTATAGGTGTATATCTGAATGACAATAAAGTTTTCATTCATTCATTCATTCATTCATTCATTCATTCATTCATTCATTCATTCATTCATTCATCTCTGGATAACATGGATAGGGGCCGTTTTATGTCTAGACTCTTCTTCAGACTCTATGGCTCCAAACACACATACATTTTAGCCAGATGTCTTAACCTTAATCTACAGCCTTTTTAAAACAGGCAACTGGGCCAGGGTTGCTATTAACTCTATCAAGGTCAGTTGAGAGTTTATGATGACCTTGGGACTCTATTTTCATGACCATAGAACATGTTGAATTAGTGAAATAAATGAACATCGTTGGTAATAATGTTTCAGGCTCCTCATGTCACTGCCTATGAAGCAACTAACACAGGTAGAGCTACCCGCAAACACCCTTTACAGACGGCAGCCAACTCTCAGCTAACAGATGGGGCAGGTGCAATTATCCAAATTCTTTGAACATCACACGTTTTGTTCACAAAGGCACACCACACTCACCTTCAAAACACACTACAATGCTCAAGGTCACATGAAGGCAGCAGAGAACACCACAGGCTCCCTTGGACCCATCACCCCTCCAATTCAACCCATTGTCTCAACAGTACAGGAACAGATGAACTGATAACATATTTTCAGCTTTTGCTTTGAACTATCCTGATGCTCACATAACACGCTAACAAAGAAATTGGGCTTTAATTTCAAACCTTAACCTTCGTCAATTAGTCATAGTTAAATTGAGACAAGGCACACCCTGTTTTGGTAACCGCAAGCCCAAAGGTCATATTACCCATAAAGTATACTGCCCTCATTGCATCATTAACATTGGAAAGAGAGCTGCAATACAAAGGGCACAGGCTAGCAGGGTTCTAGCCAAGCAGAGGGTGAAGGGAATCTTACGCACTGTATTCACAGTGGCCAAGTACATATTCAGACTTTCTCATATGATCTGTTATGCCATCATTTAATTAGCTTTTGGGTCTACACCACTCATTTGATGCAGGAGAGACACAAAATGCTCGATCGAGTACATCACTAAGATCGGGCAGCAGTAGGGAGCATATTGACTGGTTGCATCATAAACAACTCAAATGTCCGGGAATGAAGGCGATTATAAGAAGTGAACACCGCCCGGTCCATCAGCAGTACCAACCTCCCCACCATGGATGGGAGCTCTGGGAGGCACTGCCTCAAAAAGGCAGCCAGCATCATCAGAGACCCGCACCATCCTGGCCACAACCTTATTTCACTCCTGCCATCGGGAAGAAGGTATTGGAGTCTGAAAATTGACATCCAGGTTCAGAAACAGCTTCTTCCCAACAACCATCAGCCTTTTAAACACTACGAACTCCAATTAAACGCTGAACTATGGACTGAATTTATTGCACTAGGAACGTCAGGCTTCGGTTTTTATTTTACACAGTTTGGTTTTCTGTTTCTTTATTGAACCTTTAATCCCCTTGGTTTATTATATTATCTATTGAGGCCCTGTTTAGGAATCTTTTGTGCTGCTGCATATTCGGGCCGGCTCAGCGGTAGAGTTGCTGCCTTACAGCACCAGAGACCCTTGTTCGATCCTGACTACGGGTGCTGTCTGTATGGAGTTCGCACGTTCTCTCTATGACCGCATGGGTTTTCTCCGGGTGTTCCAGTTTCTCCCACACTATAAAGACATGCAGACTTGTAGGTTAATTGGCCTCTGTGTGTAGGATACAACAGGAGACCGTTGGTGGGCCGCAGACCTGTTTCCAGGCTGTATCACTGAACTAAACAAAGTAAAAATTTCATGATTCCGTTTCAGTAGATATGACAATTAAAAACGCGACTCTTGGACGTTTCTCTCAGCGAAGACTTCGTGTTGGAATACGGTCAACACTCGAGCATGGTTTGTGGGCAGAGTTATTAATGCACTATAAATTTCACTCAATAGGTATTCTATTGAAACACTGAAAGGACTATCGAGTAGAAGTTGTTTAAAAGGAAGGACAATTCATTTAAAATTTGTGTTTAAAAAAATCAGCTAATATTTAATTTGGGAATTTTACCCAAATGTAGATGAACACATTATTTATTGATATGATCCAGATAATACTGTGAACCTTTTCGACACAGACGATAAATTTTGTTGAACAGAATGTTTGTTTGCAACCATTTATCAAAGGTTGAATATTAATGTTGACTGTTACTTAGCCAGAGGAAGTTAACTTGAATGCTTTATCAATATAGCAAATAAAAGTTTTCCAAAAACAAAATGAAAAGGCTTGAAAATTAGATTCGTGGCTGAGAATTATACCAAGCTCATCAATTAACCTGGAAAGAGTGCATAGAAGATCTACGAGGATGTTGCCTTGACGCAAGGGCCCGAGCTACAGGGAGAGGTTGGGCAGGCAACGACTTTATTCCTTGGAACGCAGGAGAATGAGGGGTGATCTTAGAGGTGGGTCAAAATCATGAGGGGAATAGATAGGATGAAGGCACAGAGTATTTTACCCAGAGTAGGGGAATCAAGAAACAGAGGACCTAGGTTAAAGATGAGGAGAGAAAGTTTTAATCGGAACCAGTGAGGCAACTTTTCCCACACAGAGGGTGGTGGGTGCATGGAATAAGCTGCAAGAGGGGGTAGTTGAGGCAGGTACTATTGGAACACTTAAAAACATTTGGACAGGTACATGGATAGGAAAGGTTTCGCGGGATATGGGCCAAACGCAGGCAGGTGGGACTGGCGTAGATGGGACGTGTAGGTCGGCTTGGGCAGGTTGGGCCAAATTTGCGTGCTGTATTATAACAACACTTAAAAGACACTTGGACGGGAACATGGATAAGAAAGGGTTAGAGGGATATGGGCCAAATACAGGCAGGTGGGGCTCATGTAAATGGGACATTTTGGTTGACATGGGCATGTTGGGCCAAGGGGCCGACGAACATGATGTATGACTCCAACATTGGCTTCTGTAAATTCCCACAACATTGGGAATAAAGACAGACATCAGATGAAGGGAATCAGAGGCATAACATTATTGGGACTGCGAGTGCGCATGCAATAACGTGTACAGTTTAAACACACACCTTCTGCCTTTGTTTTACTGATGTCTCATCTATTGTCCACATTTACAATAGAGAGCAGTGTCTCTGCAAACAAACCACAGTGTAAGCGCAACAAAAGTGTTCGGTAAAGACAGCCTTCAATTGCAATTTGTCAACAACTGGAACAGCAAAAAATATTTTTAATGCATTGAGAGTCAAGAATATGGCCTCATCCTCGTTGTGTGTGTGTCTGGTACATGTATATTTATATAATATAGAACAAGTATCGCACATGAACGGTCCCATCAAACAACAATGTCTGTGTCGAGCAAGATGCCAAGATACTATCGTATCTGCCTCCACCACCACCCCTGGCAAGATGTCCCAGGCCCCCGCCACTCTCTGTGTAAAAAATATACTTGCCCCACACATCCCCATTAAACTCTCCTCCTCTCAGTTTATAGCTATGCCCTCTATTGTTGAACATTTCCACCCTGGGGGGAAAGGTTCTGACTGTCTTCCCTATCTACTCATCTCATAATTGGACATACGTCCATCAAGTCTCTTCTTAACCTCCCACAATTCCGGAGAAAAGTTTACCCTTGCAGCTGAAACCCTCTAATCTTGTGCTGGTGCATTTAATATGTCCACAAAGCTACAATATTAAGAATTTCATGGTTCCAGTCACAGTGCAAATGACAATTAAACACTCTTGATTCCTGACTCTCTCCTGTGTTTAAATCCCTGCGTGATTCCATTCATCATAATATCTGTAACCTGTCTATACGGAGTTTGTACTTTCTCCCTGCGACCACGCCGGTTTTCTCTGGCTGCTCTGGTTTCCTTCCACATTCTAAAGACATATAAGTTTGAAGGTAGACAAAAAAAAAGCTGGAGTAACTCAGTTATACGGAGTAATACAGGCAGTATCTCTGGAGAAAAGGAATGCGGGACATTCCCGGGGCAAGACCCTTCTTCAGACAGGGTCTGGGGAGAGGGAAATGAGATGTATGAAAATGTACATTGAACAAATTAACGAAAGATTTGCAAAAAGACAGATCAAAGCCAGCAACAATGATCAAGGAAAGGTGGAGCCCACAATGGTCCATTGTTGGCTGTTGGGAAGTGGAACTAGTACGACGGCTCGGGTGGGGGAGGGGCAGAGAGAGAGGATGCAAGGGTTACTTAAAGTCAGAGAAATCAATATTCATAACACTGGGGTGCAAGCTGCCCAAGTGAAATTTGAGGCGCTGTTCCTCCAATTTGCATTGGGCCTCACTCTGACAGTGGAGGAGGCCCAGGACAGAAAGGTCAGTATGGGATAGGGAAGGAGAAAGGAAGCTAAAGTGTGTGGAAACCAGGAGATCGCATAGGCCAGGGTGAACTGAGCGAAGGTGTTTAGCGAAATGTAGAACTAGTGTGAATGAGTGATTGCTGATCAGTGTGAACTTGATGGGCCGCAGGGCCTGTTTCTATGCTAAGAGCTTTAAAGAGCAGAAGCTAATTACGCAATCCAACCCTGAAGAGACATGGTGATGTTTTAGGTTTGAGTCTCATTAACTTACACCATTTTGTAAATGGAAAAAACATTTGGATTTGGGTCAGGTCAAGCCATGTAACCTTAGCCTAGCCCTGTACTGTGTACAGGTCAGAAAGAATTGCTTTAAAATACTGAATGTGAATAGCATACTTAAGATTAAGAAAGATGCTGGAAAAATCGAAGGTAGACAAAAATGCTGGAAAAATCGAAGGTAGACAAAAATGCTGGACTCAGCTGAGTTTCTCCAGCATTTTTCTCTGGCACACTTAAGATTGATATGTCATAGCAATGCATGTGCGAACTAAGGTGAACAAATGCAGAGAGCAGTGAGTATATGGAAGGAGTTGCCAGAGGAGTCCTTACTGACATCTTCAACACCTCGCTGAACCAGGCTGTTGTCCCAACGTGTTTCAAGACTGCCACCATCATACCAGTGCCAAAAAAATCCACAATAACATGTCTCAACGATTACCGCCCTGTAGCACTCACTCCCATAATGATGAAGTGCTTCTAGAGGCTGGTCAGGGACCATATTACCTCCAGACTTCCCTCCACACTTGACCCGTCCCAGTTTGCTTACAGGCCAAACCGCTCCACAGAGGACGCCATATCCTCCGTACTCCATCTGAGCCTGGAACATCTAGAGGAGAAGAACACACATGTGCGAATGCTGTTGGTGGACTTTAGTTCAGCGTTCAATACAATCATCCCTCAGCACTTGGTAAGCAAATTGGGTTGATTGGGCCTCAGCACCCCCTTGTGTAACTGGCTACTGGACTTCCTCACTGACAGACCCCAGTCAGTGCGGGTTGGAAACAACACCTCCAACATCATCTCTCTGAGCACTGGTTCCCCTCAGGGCTGCGTCATTTTGACCAGCTGCATCTCTGTCTGGTTTGGGGACTGTAAAGCCTCCGACTGGAAGTCCGTGCAGAGAGTGGTGAGGACGGCTGAAAAAATCATCAGGACTTCTCTTCAATCGGGGACATTGCGTGCAAACGTTGCTTGTCTAAGGCCAGCAGTATTATAAAGGACCCCACACATCTCCATCATGGACTGTTCACTCTGCTGCCCTCGGGCAAAGGGTATCGCAGTATAAGGAGCAGAACGGCCAGGTTTTGCAACAGCTTCTTCCCCCGAGCCATCAGACTCTTGAATTCCATATAATGTGCCGCCACTATTATTTATTTTTTTCTTTTTATCTATTTTATCTTTTTATCCTTTTGTTATTTTATGTTGCACGGTGAGCCAGATGCCACGAAATTTCGTTCAAACTTGCATTTGTAGGTTTATTTTTGAATGAGAATAAAGTCTTTGATTGATTGATTGAGGAGGTAGTAAAGGCAGGTATTATAACTAAAAAACATTTAGACGGATACATGGATAGAAATAGTGTCGAGGGATATGGACAAAATACAGGCAGATGGGATATCTTGGTCAGCATGGGCAAGTTGAGCCAAGGAGCCTGTTTTCATGCTGCATGACTCCATGACTCGAAATGATAAGCCATATAGACAATAGACAATAGATGCAGGAGTAGGCCATTTGGCCCTTCGAGCCAGCACCACCATTCAATGTGATCATGGCTGATCATCCCAAATCAGTACCCCGTTCCACTAAAATAAAACTGAAGAAAAAGTTTGCAGCAAACATGAATTTGAGTCATAGCTCCAGCTCTCAAAATGACACATTATTGCAAAAAAGCCATAAAATTATGGCCACAGGAAGAGAAATGTATATTTGACACTAAAGATAAAGATTATAATGCAGAAATAGAATAAGAGTAAAATGCCATAAAAAAAGCTCCACTGCCTCTGTAACTTTGGGGTGGCATGGTGGTGCAGCAGTGGATTTGCTGCCTTATAGCGCATGCAGCGCTGAGGACCCGGGTTTGATCCTGACTACGGGTGCCGTCTGTACGGAGTTTATACGTTCTCCCCGTGACCTGCATGGGTTTTCTGCGAGATCTTCGGTTTCCTCCCTTGGTGTGTGGTTGCGGTGTAAGGACACATGTATTACAGCAGATATTGCTTGTGTTTTGGAGCAGTGAGTCGAGTCTGTGCAACACAAGACATGAATGCATTGTGTCTGAGCTTTTGTGCAAGAATGAACAGCGGGCCTGACAAAGCTGATGAATAGCTTGTGTTCCAAAACACATTGGCTGCTTGTTGTCGGAATAAGTAGCACCTGTTGGTATATTCCATCACTGCAGTTGCAAAGCACCCTTGTGCACTGATGATTTAGAAATAAAATACTCTTCACTCCTGTTCTAATTGAAAACATTTTCTAACTGGCTGTAAATGGAGGTTGCCATTTATTATCCATTAGCTCCTGAAATTAACTATGTCAAAAATAAGTGTTGTCAAATGCTGTTCTGTTAAATCATCTTTATATTCAATTGAAACAAGTTTAGTTTAGAGATACAGCATGGAAACAGGCCTTCAGCCCACCAAACCTCGCCAAGTACCCTGTACACTAACACCGTCCTACACACCAGGGACAATTAAAAATGTACAGAAGCCAATTCACCTACAAACCTGCACGTCTTTGGAGCGTGGGATGAAACCGGAGCACCCGGAGAAAACTCAAACGGTCGCAGGGAGTACGTATAAACTTTGTACAGACAGCGCCCATTGTCAGGATAGAACCCGGGTCAGGCCACAACTATCACTACACCACTGTGGTATGGGTAAACATTGGCTGGCATGAACTCAGTGGGCTGAATAGCCTGTCTCCATGCTGTATCTCCAAACTAAACAGACAGGTAATGTTTCAGGTTGAGACTCTTCCTCAGATTTAATGTTTTGGATCGGGGTCCCACTCAGACTTAAACGTTAACTGCATTCCATCCACAAATGTTGCCCGACCATTGAGTTTCCCCAGCACCTTGTGTTTTGCTCACCTTTCCCTAGTTCACTTGTCTTGTTATGGTTTGAATTAATGAAAACATTTTTTTTTCCAGCTTGAGAATTCATTTCACGAAGGTGTTTGCAGGCTATTCCATGTGATGCCAAAGCACAATCAATATTTGCAAGTGGTTTCCAATATATAAAAAAAATGCTGTAAAGTATATGATGGTCCAAAAGAACCAGTCTGGATGTGGTCAACAGTGAAGTGAAGGCATCTGTCACTGTCCTCGCATAAAAACCAAGCATAAAGACCCAGTCATCTCTGCGGAATGACCGATATCTGTGTAGGATAGAACTGCACATGCTGGTCTACACTGAAGCTAGACGCTAAATGCTGGAGTAACTCAGCAGGACAGGCAGCATCTCTGGAGAAAATGGACGGGTAACGTTTCGGGTTGAGATCTGTTGTCAGGCATCAGTTCAAAGGAGTTACTCAACCAGCAAGTTAGGAAGCAAAATGTATAAATTAAATTAACATTCAAACAGATATTTTAAGAATTGGACACATCCTGAAATCAAAAGGGACAAGTTTAAACTAGAGGATCAACTATTCAGACTTTTACTTCTAGACTTTAGAGATACAGTGCGGAAACAGATCCCTCAGCCCACTCAATTCACGCTGACCAGCGATCATCCACACACAAGCACTGTCCTACACACTAGGGATCATTTACAGAAGCCAACAACCTACAAAGCCACACGTCTTAAGAATTTGGGAGGTAACCAGAGCACCTGGAGAAAACCCACGCGGTCACTGGGAGAACGCACAAACTCCGTACAGTCAGCACCCATAGTCAAGATTGAACCTGGGTCTCTGGCATTGTAAGGCAGCAACTCTACCGCTGCACTACCCCACAGAATCATTTCTGAATCATTGAAAAGCAAGGAGCTGCAGATGCTGGAAATTTCAGCCAAATATGATGTGTTGGAGTGCTGGTCTGCTCAGCAGGTCAGGCAGCATCTGAGGAGAGATTGGATAGCCCCCTTTCTCAAATCAACTGAAGACTTTGCAACAGACCTCTAAGTAAAAGGTCACAAGGAACAGGAGTGAAATTAGGCCATTCGGCCCATCAAGTCTACTCCGCCATTCAATCATGGATGATCCATCTCCCCCTCCTAACCCTTCTCCTCATAACCTCCGACACCTGCACTAATCAAGTATGCACTAGTCATTGAGTCCAAGTCACAGAGTATGGGAAAAGGCTCTTTGGCCAAACTCATCCATGCCGACCAAGATGACCCATCTAAGCTAGTTCCATTTGCCCGTCGCAGATTCTGTCCGTGGAGGACATGAACAGGCCACATTTTGGGTCGAGACCCTTCTCCCTTCTACCAGAGTTGATCTGAAGAATGCCGGAAGAGAGGTGCAGGGTGGGACCAGGCCTGGCAAGTGACAGGTAGGTGGGATGGGGGGGGGGGGGGGATGACGACGACAAAATTGCCTGAGTAACTCAGCTGGCTAGTCAGTGATAGGTGGATAAAGGTACGGTGGTATTGATTGGTAAACGTATGGACAAGGGCTAGAGATGAAAATGAGACAAAAGGGTGGCAGATCAGGAGAGGAGAAATATATGGCCAGAAGAGGGATATAGGTGGAAGAGGACAAGAGGAGGGGGAGACAGAAAGATGGGGGTGGGGGAAGGGGGGGGTGAGGGGGTGGTGGTGGGAGAAATGTGTGTGCACATGGGGGTGAGCAGAGAAAAGAAAGAGGTGGATGGCAACATTTCTAACTAATTACGTGACAGAATGATTATCTGCATAAAACGTTTGTGGGCCAGAGGGATTGCAACGTTGACCCAATGTCCCATTTAAAAACTAGCTTGCACCCGATGCTGCAAAGCGAGGACCAAAATCATATATTCATGAATGACTGTAGATTACTGAGAAATATTCTGGAATAGGTTGCAGAACATCATTCCCTGTAGAGGCAGAGGAAACCTCTGGCACCAACTTCAACGGCACAGCGGTAGAGTTGCTGTCTTACAATGCCAGAGAGCCGGGTTCGATCCCGACTGTCTGTATGGAGTTTGTATGTTCTCCATGTGACTGTATGGGTTTTCTCCGGATGCTCCGCTTTTTCTCCCACATTCCAAAGACGCACAGGTTTGTAGGTTAATTGTCCCTTGTGTGTAGGATAGTGCTAGTGTACGGTTGATTGCTGGGCGGCGCTGATTCGGTGGGCCTGTTTCCACGCTGCATCTCTGATAATGGCTAATAGAGGGGTAGAAATTTTCACATTGGCATACGATCAAGTGTTCGATTGCATCCGTGCCACAGAGTGAAATTTGCGTTGCTTTGAAAGTTAACTGGGTTTCCGCGTGACACCTTTGAATGGTTGAAATTGCGACTATTTTCCATCTCATCGCTTTTGAGGTCCCATGACAATTATTGTTTAACAACCCACTTGACGTTAAAATAACTCTTAGGAATTATTATGGCCTCTCAATTTTGAAAATTTAACAGCGGCACATGGGCACAACTGGGAGAGGTGCTGTCTCAAAGCACCAGAGACCCAGGCTCAATTCTGACCTCATCCATCTGATGTGACTTCAACAATTCTGACCTCATCTATCTGTTTATGTGGAGTTTGCACAATTCTCCATGAGCACTTACACTTCCTCCAATTTCCTCTCGCATTCGAAGATGTGTGGTTTATTAAGCTTCTGTAAAATTGCCTCTAATGTGTACAGTGGATGAGAACATGGGATAACATAGAACTAGTGCGAACGGGCAATTGTAGGTCAATATGGGACTCGGTAGGCCGAAGGGCCTCTTTCCATGCTGAATCTCTAAGCTAATAAAGGATTATAAAGTATTGACATCTCGAATGTTTGATTAAACATGTACATTCCAAACGACCCAGTGAATAAAATCACAAAACCAAGCAGCACAAATACTGAATGCTGTTCGTGGCTTCTTGTCAAAGGTATTCACATTAAAAAATGGAAAAGGATCAAGGAATTCATTATTAAAAAAACAGGCCAAGATCTCAGAACCCCAGTTAATAAAACATTTGTCCATTCAACCAACAAGTTCAATCAGAAAATGTAATCCCCAAAATGGTCAAGACCTAGAAACCCATTAAATAAGAGTTATACTTGGCTAACTGGAGCTACTAAAATCAATAGCCCTGGTCTATCTCAAAGTCTCACCCACCATTGTTAGGGACTGATGGAATAACGAATGTATTTAAACATGTATTAAACCCAAGATAGACACAAAACACTGGAGTAACTTAGCTGATCAGACAGCATCTAGGCAGGCAGGGACTATCCCAACATTTAATAGACGGATAGGACAGGTTAAGAGAGATATTGTCCAAACACGGGCAGGTGGGACAAGTGTAGCTGGAACATTGTTGGCTGGCGAAGGCAAGTTTGGCCGAAGGGCCTGTTACCACACTGTATCACCATATGACTATGACTTTATGAGCATGTCTGGAGACAAGGAATAGGTGAGGTTTCGGTTCAAGACCCTTCTTCGGACCCTCTTTAGTTCAGAGATACATTGTGGAATCAAGCCCTGTGGCCCACTGAGCCCACACCAACCATCGATCACCATTCAGACAAGTTCTGTTATTCCATGTTCTACACACCGAAGGCAAGTTTAGAGTCCAACTAAGCAACAATCCTTTTTGGGATGTGGGAGGAAACTGGAGCACCATGAGGAAATCCACGCAATCACGGGGAGAATGTGCAAATTCCTCACAGACGGTATCAGAGGTCAGGATTAAACCCTGGTCTCTGGTGCTGTGAAGCAACAGCTCTCTCAGTTTGATTACCAGCAACAACAAAAAAATCCTCAGCCATAAAAAAGAGTACTTTAGATTAGAGATACAGCATAGAAACAGGCCCTTTGGCCCACTGAGACCATGCTGGCCGTCAATCATCTGTTCAAACTAGATCTATGTTATCCCACTAACAAGGAAGATTTAAGAGATTGTTTTTCAATTCAAATGGCATACATGTATACACAGATGCAAACTGCCAAAGGGAAAACTATTCAGAGTTTTGAGAAATACAATTCAATCTGAAGAAAGGTCATCCAATCTTTTTCTACAGAGATGCTGCCTGGCCCGCTGACTTTCTCTAACACTTCGTGTCTGTCTTTGGTACAAATCAGCACTTGCAGTTCTTTGTTTCTACATAGGATACGATTTCACTGGATAACATGCAAAACAATGTACATCACCGTATCATATATGACTCGAGTAAACCAATACCAAAACTAATGGGGGAAGAATAGGTTACAAAGAAAAATAGTAGGGAATGGATTGAACTACAAGCTAGCACAGATTTCATGGACTAACACTCTCCCTCCAACCTTGTAAAGAGATATTGATTTAAAAATACAGCATGGAAACAGGCCCTTCAGCTCTTGAAGTCCAAGCCTACCATCGATCACCCGTTTACACTAGTTCTATATTATCTCAGTTTGTCATCCATGCCCTACACATTAGAGGCAATTTACAGAGACCAATTAACCTCCAAACATGCACGTCTTTGGGATGTGGGAGAAACCGGAGCACCCAGGGAAAACCCACGCTGTCACAGGGAGTACGTGCAAACTCCACAGGGACGGCACCCAAGGTCAGGTTTGAATCCTGGTCTCGAGCGCAACGAGGCTACGTGGAAACGTTTAACTGCATTTCTTTGAACTGCACCTGAAGAAACAGTTTGGTCAGAAGCCAAACATTATTGTTCTCGTTGAGTGAGAAACAAAGCATCAAATGGCTTCCTCTTCCATGATTGCATTATTCCATTTAACAGGAACTGAAAATGCACTTCATTAAAACATGCAGCCTTGATCTCTATTTTTGTCTTGCTCATGCCCTGAGCAATTGGAGTATGAGAATACATGTGTAATAAAAATGAACTGCAGTTGTTGATATATACCAAAGATGGACACAAAATGCTGGAGTAACTCAGTGGGTCAGGCAGCATCTCTGGAGAAAATGAATCGGTGACGTTTTGGGTCGAGACCCTTCTATTAGTGAACTTTTCATATACTAAGCCAATTATTCATCTTTTTTTTAGGAAGCTAGAATAATTCTTCCGGGTATGTTTTCTTCCCCTCACATTTAGTTTTGTGCCCAAAGGATACAAAGAAAGGTCAGAGTCATACTGCACAGAAATTTGGCCCATCAGGCCCATGCCAACCAAAATGTCCCATCCATGCTAGTCCTGTCTGCCTGCCCACAATTGGCTCGTATTTCTCTAAATGTTTCCTATCAGTCCAAAAGTCTTTAAGTGCTGTTAGAGTACCCACCTCAACCACCTCTTCTGGCAGCTCATTCTGTATACCCACCATACTATGTGGAAAAAGTTGCCCCTCAAGTTCCTATTAAAACATTCCCCTCTCAACTTAACCTGATGTCCTCTGGTTCTTGATTCTCCTACTCTGGGCAACTGACCCTATGCATTCACCCTTTCTATTCCCCTCATGATCTTAAAAGCCTCTGTAAGATCACCCCCTCATCCTCCTCAGAATAGAGTCCTAGCCTGCCCAACCTCACCCTATAGCTCAGGCCCTGAAGACCTGGCAAACATCCTTGTAAATCGTCTCCGCACTCTTTCTAGCTTAATCATATATTTCCTAAAGCAGGGTGACCAAAACTGAACACAATATTCCAAAAGCAGCCTCGCCAACACCTTGTACAACTGTAACATAACATCCCAACTTCTATACTCAATACCGTGACTGATTTTTTTTTTTTGATTTGATTTGATTCAATTTATTGTCATTGCATTTTTAAGTGCAACGAAATGGTTTAGCCTGCAGTCATAACATAGAATAAATAACAAAAACACACACTCAACACAGTTCAACATCCACCACAGTGAGTCCACCAGGCACCTCCTCACTGTGATGGAAGGCAAAAAGTCCCAAAGTCCATGTCTCTTCCCTCCTTGCTCTCCCTCTGCGCTGAGGCGATCCAGGCCTCCGATGTTGTGACCCCGCCGGGTGATGGTAAGTAAGTCCCGCGGCTGAATCCGAACGGGCCGGTTCAAACTCCGCGGCCCAGGGCGGTCGAAGCTGAAGGCCAATGTACCAAAAGCATTCTTAACCATCCAATCTACCTGTAACGCCACTTTGAAGGAACTATGTACCTGCACTCCAAGATCCCTCTGCTCTACCACATTCCCCAGGGCCCTGCCATTCACCGTGAAGGCCCTGTCTTGGTTTGACTTCCCAAAATACAACACCTCACACTTATCTGCAATAAACTTCATTAACTATTCCTCAACCTACTTGTCCAACCGATCAATACCCTGCTGTAATTTTTGATAACCATCTTCACGATATACGATACCATTCGCTTGAGTGTCATCTCTAAATATGTACAATCAACTTTCATGTGGTTTGGTCTCCTCTTCTGACATTTTTGTCACAATGGTGTGAAAAATCACCAAACCGCTTGGTGATCGTTTTCTTTGTTGCGCATTTCACTTTCCAGAAACGTCACCCTATTGTTCTGAAATGTCGCCTCCTTTTACTACACACAGATCATTGCTCCCATTTCAAATCTAGGCACATCTCAGGTTGATGGTTTGAAAGAGAATACATGGAATCTTCACCAACCATTGATCACCCGATCACACTAGTTCTGCTATCCCATTATCTCATCTACTCTCTACACACTTGGGGAAATTTACAGAGGCTAATCAACCTATTAGCCCTGTCCCACGGTACGAGTTCATTCCAAGAGCTCTCCCGAGTTTAAAAAAAATTAAACTCGTGGTAAGCACGGAGAATGAACGTAGCGGGTACGTCGGAGCTCGTGGACGTCTCTTAGTGGCTCGTAACGCTAACGGCAGGTACTCGGGAAGACTCGCTAACGGCAGGTAAGCACGGGAAGACTCATGAAGATTTTTCAACATGTTGAAAAATGTCCACGAGAGCCCCGAGTACCGAGGAGTGGCCTTTACCGTAAATCTCCGAGTTCGAATCAGGGCAATCTCAATAGAGCTCTTGGAATGAACGCGTACCGTGGGACAGGGCTTTAACAATGACTCATTGGAGACCTTTTTTTTTTTTTTTTAAATCAAACTTTACTGGAATCATCTTGCACTAAATGTTATAAAGTACAGTTTGTGATAAAGTATATTTATTGCTGATTAGATTGTACCCAACAAAAAGCTCTTCACTGCACCTCAGTACGTGTGACACTAATAAACGAAATTAAATATAAACACAACCATAGAAACCTGCATGTTTTTGGGATGTGGGAAGAATCCAGAGCACGTGGAGGAAACATGAGGTCATAGGGAGAACATGCAAACTCCACACAGCCAGTACCCAAAGTTAGGATCAAACCCTAGTCTCTAGTACTGTGAGGCAGCAGCTCTACCAGCTGCTCCACTGCAACATCCATTGTGCTGTTGAAACCTCAAAGACCTTTTGTCCCATCTAATCATCAGATGTCAACAGTGAACCTTTGCCTCCTGCTCATTCTGTGCTCAGTCTTCCCTGAGCAAACTTCCAGACTGTAGACATACAGCATGAAAAAAAATCCTTCGGCCCACTGAGTCCACGCCCCAGCGATCACCCTGTACACTAACACTATCCTACGCACACTGGGGGCAATTTACAATTTTAACCAAGTCCAATTAACCTACAAACCTTTATAGTGTGGAAGGAAACTGGAGCACCCAGCATAGTGGTGCAGCAGTAGAGTTGCTGTCTTACAGCGCCAAAGATCCAGGTTCAATCCTGACTATGGGTGCTGTCTCTACGGAGTTCGTACGCTCACACTGTGACCTCGTGGGTTTTCTCTGGGTGTTCCGGTTTCCTCCCACACTCCAAAGTTGTACAGGTTTCTAGGTTAATTGGCTTTGGCAAAATTGTACATTGTCCCTAATGTGTAGGATAGTGCTAGTGTACAGGGGTGGTTGCCAGTCCGCACAGGTTCGGTGGGCCGAAGGGCCCATTTCCGCTATGTTTCTCTTAAGTCAAAAGTAAAGTCACCTGGAGAAAATCCATGTGATCACGGGGAGAATGTACAGACAGCACCCATAGTCAGGATTGAACCCAGGTCTCTGGCACTGCGGGGCAGCAACTCTACCGCTGCGCCAATGTGCCACCCTAAATCGGAAAACTTCTCAAGCGTTTGCATGAAGGATTCATTAATGATTTGTGTCTACAAGCAGATAGTTTCTCATACCAGTTTAATACCAGTCTGGTTTTTTTTTTAAATCTCCCGCAAAAACTTCCTATTCTAAGTCTCCAAAGATACATTCCCAGCACGCCCTCCTAGTCCCATAACTCTTGATGCAATTCTGCACCCACTCCCACCTGTAAACCAGGACTCAAGGCAGTCGAGTTGGCTTAACATGCTTTGCAGCAATTAATCATTCTAATCATCTGCTCCTAACCAGGTATTCACCGTGTTCTTGATAATTACACTGCATTACCTTCAGCTGGAAGATAATTCCAAATAATCAGTCCTCTGTGGAAACACTGCAAGAAGCTCTTATTAAAGTTCATCTTGCTTAAAGATTGGGATCTTACACTCTCATCGCCCAGCATTTTGTTGATATATACAAGTCCCTGCTGAATAACTGCGCACATGAAAGAAAAGACGGAAGTGTCTCTCAAATGCATTCAAATACCAGAGTTTAGGTTTGGTTTAGTTTAGCTTAGTACCACATGTACTAAGGTACAGTGAAAAACGTGGTGTTGCATTGTATCCAGTCAGCAGGTAGACTATGCATGATTATGATCAAAAGGTTAAAGGTAATAACATTTAGTGCAAGATAAAGTCCTATAAAGTCCAATTAATGATAGTCCAAGGGTCTCCTATGAGGTAGATGGGAGGTCAAGACCTCTCTCTAGTTGGTTATAGGATGGTTCAGTTGCCTAGTTCACAGCACAGCTTTAAGGTGAGAAGGGCACAGTTTAAAGATGTGCAGGTCAACTTGTCTTGGCGAGTGCTTGGAACACTCCTTTTGGATAGTCATATGGCTACGCAGGCAGAGGAGGGATATGGATTATGCATAAGAGTTGATCTTGGCATCATGTTAGACACAGACATTGTGGGCTGAAGAGCTTGTTCTTGTACTGTACTGTTCTATGCAAGTGCTGGAGTAACTCAGCAGGTCAGGCAGCACTCACCGAGTTACTCCAACACTTTGTGTCTTCTTTTTGTAAACCATCATCTGCAGTTCCTCGTTCCTTCCTGCTCCCATGAGCTGTTTCAAGTTCTCCCGTTCTCTCAGTTACGAGGGAACCGAGGGACATGCCAGATCCACATTCCAACAGCGGGTCTGGCACACCCACCACGGTGTCGGGGGACCGCCTGGAGGGGAAAGTCGCCGAGCCCAAGGTGGGCGGCGGGAGGCATCTCCCCACAGCACAAAGGCTGAAGAGGGAGACAGACAACGGTTCGCAGGACAACTGAAATGGAGGCGACGGCTTCAACAGGCCTTTGTGACCAGATACAGCTGGGACTGTGAAATGGTGCCAACATGGTAACACTCGCATATAGACTCAGTGGGCTGTTCTATACATTCTGTACGAGCTGGGGGATTGTCTGTGTATGGTGATACTCTTGTTGATCGGTGTACAAAAAATTTAAAAAAAATTGTGCCATTGACTACCTGGACTTTCTGGTTAATTTATCCTCAATCAACATTCCATTCTTAGGCCCCCTTCAGTCATGTCTGACCATGGGTGTCTCCAGGGTGCTATTCCCTATATGGAGGACGCCTGTGCGTGACTTTGTTTAACGTGGGGAGACTGGTGCACAGACAGCCACCCCACGGTCCTTGACAGATCTGGGTCAGGATCCAGTGGCATGGAGTCCAAGACGACCGGAGACCCTTTCCTGCTGCAGCCTTCATCCGCCTTCCCAGCCGTCGTGACGCTCCACTAAGGTCAGCCATCATCCTCCGCCTGTTCCACCGTTGAGTTCTTGATTGGATTGCTTTTTGTCAGAGACCAACCCCCTCGACCTTACCGCCATGGGTGGCCCTACCAGGAGCATAGCTCCAGACGGCATCGCTCTCAGGATCTCAGGTCAACACAAGCTTCTCCACCACGACAAGGTGACAATCCACGTAATCAACATTACCATAGCAGATATTTACAAACATGGACTCATCGTAAAGCCACACTGAGAATATCTACTTGCAGGAGTCATCAATATCCTCACCTCCAATTCACAATGATAACACCCACTCCAGAGAATGGAGCACAACGTGAAGTCTGGATGTAGAATCAAGGAACTGCAGATGCCGGCAAATACACAGGATACAAAATGCTGGAGTAACTCAGCAGGATAGGCAGTATCTCTGGAGAACGGTGACCTTTCAGGTTGGATGGGAAGAAGCGTCCTATCCATGTTCTCCAGAGATGCTGCCTGATCCGCTGAGTTACTCCAGCACTTTGTGTCCAAAATATAAAGCCTAGTCCTCTAGGGCATGAATAAGGGAAAACTGTGCTGACAGACAGACAGGAGCCTTTCAATCAGGGAGCAAAACTTAGGTTCTCTTTCCTCTCACATGTGAAGAGAGTAGATTTCATGATAGAATATTGAAGAACAGCAGGGAAACTATCGCAGCCACAATCACCAATGGTGGGTATGTGGAACGAGCTGCCAGGGGAAAGTAGTTTTAAGGAAAGCACATTGCCCAAAGAAGAGTCCCAACCCACAACATTGTCTGTATTCCATGCACAGATGCTGACTAACCCGTTGAGTTCCTCCAGCACTTTGTATTTAGCACAATTGTAAAGGCATTTGGACGGGTACATAGATAGGAAAGTTTGAGGGTCGTGGGCCAAAATATAGGGAAGTGGGACAATCGTAAATGAGGTGTGGAGGTCGGCATGGGCGAGTTGGTTTGATTACTCCGTCCTCTGGGCCATGGGTAATATTCAGGGTATAGTCGAGTTCCTTAATCATAGGCCACCACAGTAGCAGGCAACTCAACATGCCATCTCCACGTGTCCTCCAGGGGACTTCCTGTACTTCACAAAGTATGTCCCCAAAACAATGACCTCCTGTAGGAAGCAAACTTAAAATGGGACGAGACTGACCCACGCAATAATAACAACCAAATATTCAAATGGTAGGCCCCACTGCTCTGTGTAACAAATAAAACCACACCATCTCCATTAAACTTTCCCCCTCTCAACCTTATAACTACAGCTCTTCTCTGACTCTCAGTCTGAAGAAGGGTCTCGACTCGAAACGTCACCCATTCCTTCTCTCCAGAGATGCTGCCTGTCCCGCTGAGTTACTCCAGTATTTTGTGTCTAACTTCGGTGTAAACCAGCATCTGGCAGTTCCCTCCCACACCATAGGTATGTTCTCTGTGTTGGACATTTCCACCCATGGGAATAAGGTTCTGACTGCCCACAATATTACTGTACAATAAACAATTAAAAATACAACGCAAGAAACTAAGACTATATGACCAAGGACACCACACACC
>CM075977.1:255764105-255875802 GCA_038087875.1 Malacoraja senta | reverse complement strand
ATAGAGTGTGGTTCCCTTCCTTTATTAAGTTTGAATTTTAAATGAAGTGCCTACTTGGTAACATGCACCCTTCTATACAGAATGTAATTAAGTCACGTGTGTGTTACTGCAAAATTCAATTCACTCTTTGGACATTAAAGGTCTTCAACGTTACCACCGCTTTTATTTCCTTTATTTCAACTGGGAAATGGCAACGTTTCGGTTGCTGGAAGCAGAACAAAGGCATATTGTGGGGAGTGAAAGAGTGGTGAAAGGGGAGCTGAATTTTGCAACACTTTATCTTTAATGCAGGAATCACATCCCAAGACACTCCACAGAAGGGATGTAATTGAATATATGATCATTTCTGGAAGCAGTAAAGATCTGTCATGGAAATATCATTAGTCTTACTGTAGCAAAAGTGTGTTGCTTCAATCTACTTTGTCTTTATGCATTTAAAAATGGAAGTCCAGACAGGGGATCATTTAGCTTGTGATTTTAATTTAATTAGATATTATCCACAATCTGTCTCCCTCTCGCTCCCCTCCTCTCACAGAGGAACAGACCCTTCAAGCCACAATGTCAGTGCTGAAAATGGTGCCCAGTTAAACTAATCTCTTCTGCCTCCATATCCCTCTATTCCCTGCACTTCTGTGAGCCCATCTAAAAGCATCTTAAGTGCACCCATCATATCAGCCTCCACCAACATCCCTGGCAGTGTATTTATTGCAGGCACCCACCACCCTCTGTGTAAAACACCGTACCGCACAACTCCTTTACACTTTGCCTCTCTCTTTTTAAAGCTATCCCCTCTAGTCTGGGGAAAAGGTTCTAACTCTCTAACCATCTATGCCTCTCAAAATGTTATATACTTCTATCAGGTCACTCCAAAGCCTCTGATGTTCCAGAGAAAACAATCCATGTTTGTCCAACCTCTCTCGGTAGCTAATCCCCTCTAATCCAGGCAGGATTCTGGTAAAACTCCTCTGCATCCTCTCCAAAGTCTCCATATCCTTCCTGCAATGGGGCGACAGGGTCTGCATGCAGTGATCCAAGTTATTTAGAATTCAGAGATACAGCGTGGAAACAAGCTCTTGGGCCGACCTTGTCCATGCTGACGAGCGATTACCCTGTACACTAGCACTATTCTACACAGTAAAGGCCCTGTGCCACGATACGAGTTCACCCAAGAGCTCTCCCGAGTTTAAAAAAAAATCAAACTCGTGGTAAGTACGTAGAATGTATGTAGCGGGTACGTCGGAGCTCGTGGATATCTCGTAGCGGCTCGTAACGCTAATGGCAGGTACTCGGGAAACGCGGAAACTCGTGAAGTTTTTTCAGCGGCGTGAAAAATGTCCAAGAGTAAAGAAAATACTCGTGATGAAGTACCACGAGTTTGATTTTTTAATTTAAACTCTGGAGAGCTCCTGGGTGAACATCGCGTCGTGGGACAGGGGCTTAAGGATAATTTACAATTTGCAGAAACAAATTAACCTACAAACCCGTACGTCTTTTGGAGTGTGGGAGGGAACAGGAGCGCCCGGAGAAAACCTGTACGGTCACAAGGAGAACGTACAAACTCCGTAAAGACAGCACCCATGGTCAGGATCGAACCCAGGTCGATTTGGAAAGTCTAACATGGACAGGACCTGAACAGTGACTGGTAGGGCTCTTGGGAGAGTAGAAGGATCCAGGAGTGCAGGTCCAAAGGTCCTTGAATGTGGCATCACAAGTATATAGGGTGTTCAAAAAGGCTTTTGGCACATTGACCAGAGTACTGAGTATAGAAGTTGGAAGGACATGTTGTAATTATATACAGTGCCCATCATAATGTTTGGGACAAAGACCCATCATTTATTTATTTGCCTCTGTACTCCACAATTTGAGATTTGTAATAGAAAAAAATCACATGTGGTTAAAGTGCACATTGTCAGATTTTAATAAAGGCCATTTTTATACATTTTGTTTTCACCATGTAGAAATTACAGTTTATTCAAAGTCCCCCCATTTCAGGGCACCACAATGTTGGGACACAGCAATGTCATGTAAATGAAAGTAGTCATGTTTAGTATTTTGTTGCATATCCTTTGCCTGCAATGACTGCTTGAAGTCTGCGATTCATGGACATCACCAGTTGCTGGGTGTCTTCTCTGGTGATGCTCTGCCAGGCCTGTATTGCAGCCATCTTTAGCTTATGTTTGTTTTGGGGGCCAGTCCCCTTCAGTTTTCTCTTCAGCATATAAAAGGCATGCTCAATTGGGTTCAGATCGGGTGACTGACTTGGCCACTCAATAATTGACCATTTTATAGCTTTGAAAAACTCCTTTGTTGCTTTAGCAGTATGTATGGGATCATTGTCTTGCTGTAGAATGAACTGCCGGCCAATGAGTTTTGAGGCATTTGTTTGAACTTGAGCAGACAGGATGTGTCTATACATTTCAGAATTCATTATGCTTCTACCATCAGCAGTTGTATCATCAATGACGATATGTGGGCCAGTACCTTCAGCAGCCATACATGCCCAGGCCATAACACCCCCACCACCGTGTTTCACAGATGAGGTGGTATGCTTTGGATCTTGGGCAGTTCCTTCTCTCCTCCATACTTTGCTCTTGCTATCACTCTGATATCTGTTAATCTTCATCTCATCTGTCCACAAGACCTTTTTCCAGAACTGTGGTTGCTCTTTTAAGTACTTCTTGGCAAACTGTAACCCGGCCATCCTATTTTTGCGGCTAACCAGTGGTTTACATCTTGCAGTGTAGCCTCTGTATTTCTGTTCATGAAGTCTTCTGTGGACAGTGGTCATTGACAAATCCACACCTGACCCCTGAAGAGTGTTTCTGATCTGTCGGACAGGTGTTTGGGATTTTCCTTTATTTTAGAGAGAATTCTTCTGTCATCAGCTTTGGTGGGGTGGGAGGTTGCAACCTTCACGTGGTCCACCCTGTTTCAACAAATGCAATCAACCTGTCATGCACAATTAAATAAGATCAAATAGAATAAGTTGTCCAACAACTTTAGGCTAGAAGAAGAAGATCAGCTGTGGAGGTCTTCCTTGGCCCTTTGCGATTAATAAGCTCACCAGTGCTCTCTTTCTTCTTAATGACGTTCCAAACAGTTGATTTTGGTAAGCCTAAGGTTTGGCTGATGTCGCTAACAGTTTTATTCTTGCTTCTCAGTCTCATAATGGCTTCTTTGTCTTTCATTGGCACAACTTTGTTCCTCATGTTGATAAACAGCAATAAAAGTTTCCAAAGGTGATAGAAAGACTGGAGGAAAGACTAGGTGCTGAGAGCTCTCTTATACCTGCATTAAGGAGGCAATTAAACACACCTGAGCAATTACAAATGCCTGTGAAGCCATGCGTCCCAAACATTATGGTGCCCTGAAATGGGGGGGACTATGTATAAACACAAATGTAATTTCTACATGGTGAAACCAAAATGTATAAAACTACCCTTTAATAAAATCTGACAATGTGCACTTTAACCACATGTGATTTTTTGTATTACAAATCTCAAATTGTGGAGTACAGAGGCAACTAAATAAATGATGGGTCTTTGTCCCAAACATTATGGATGGCACTGTGAGACGTTGGTAGGGCCATATTTAGAGTATTGTATTCAATTCTGGGCACCATGCTATAGGAAAGATGTTGTCAAGTAGGAAAGGGTACAGAGAAGATTTACGAGGATATTGTCAGTGTTTGGTCGATTGTCTCGCTCCGGTTCAGGCGTCGTCACCAGGTCATCCAGGTCAAGTCTAGACAGTCAAGATAGTTTATTGTCATGTGTCCCAGATAGGACAATGAAATTCTTGCATTTCCTGCAGCACAACAGGATATTGTAGTCATAAATACAGATCAGATCAGGGTGCCGATATACCATAGAATATATATATACACACAGCAGTGAACAGATAAAGTGCAATAGATTGTTATAGTTCATAGTTTGTTTGAAGTTGTGTTTAATAGTCTGATGGCTGTGGAGAAGAAGCTGTTCCTGAATCTGGATGTTGCAGATACCTGTACCTTCTACCCGATGGCAGCGGAGAGATGAATGTGTGGTCAGGATGGTGTGGGTCCTTGATGATGCCGGCAGCCTTTTTGAGGCAGCGACTGCGATAGATCCCCTCGATGGTAGGTAGGTCAGAACCGATGAGGGACTGGGCAATGGTTACTGCTCCTGGACGTTCAGGTTGCCGTACCAAGCCACGATGCAACCGGTCAGCATGCTCTCTACTGTGCACCTGTAGAAGTTCGAGAGAGTCCTCCTTGACAAACCGACTCTACGGATTCTTCTCAGGAAGTAGAGGTGCTGATGTGCTTACTTTATGATTGCATCAGTGTGCTGGGACCAGGAGAGATCTTCGGAAATATGAACGCCCAGGAATTTGAAGTTTTTGACCCTTTCCACCATCGACTCGTTGATATAAACGGGACTGTGGGACCCCATCCTACCCGTTCCGAAGTCCTCAATCAGTTCCTTGGTTTTGCTGGTGTTGAGGGCCAGGTTATTTTGCTGGCACCATTTGGTCAATCGATCGATCTCGCTTCTATGCTCTGACTCTCCCCCATCAGTGATACGTCCAACGACAGTGGTGTCGTCGGCGAACTTGATGATGGAGTTCGCACTATGTCCGGCTACACAGTCATGAGTATAGAGTGAGTACAGCAGGGGGCTGAGCATGCAGTCTTGAAGTGCTCCCGTGCTGATTGTTATCGAGGATGACACATTTCCACCAATACGGACAGACTGTGGTCTGTGAATGAGGAAATTGAGGATCCAATTGCAGAGGGATGCGCAGAGACCCAGATCTGAGAGCTTGGTAACCAGCTTGGAGGGGATGATAGTAGTAAACGCCGAGCTGTAGTCAATGAATAACAGTTTGGCATACGAGTTTTTGTTGTCCAAGTGGTCCAGAGCGGAGTGGAGAGCCAGTGAGATCGCATCCACCATTGATCTGTTGTGGCGGTAAGCGAACTGCAGAGGGTCCAGGTTTTTGTCGAGGTATGAGTTGATGTGCGCCATGATCAACCTCTCAAAGCACTTCATCACCACAGACGTTAGTGGTCGATAGTCATTGAGGCACGTCACCTTGCTCTTCTTGGGCACCGGTATTATTGATGCCCTTTTAAAGCAGGTGGGAACCTCAGACCTCAGAAGTGAGAGGTTGAAAATGTCCGTAAAAACTCCAGTTGGTCCGCACAGGTTTTCAAAACACGCCCGGGTATGCCATCAGGTCCAGGTGCTTTCCGAGGGTTCATCCCTCTAAAGGATCTTCTGACGTCGGCCTCTGTGACTGTGACTGAAATGCCGTCACGGCGAATGGGGGCTTGGGAAGGCACATCGGTGTTCTCCCTATCAAAGCGTGCATAAAACGCATTGAGCTCGTCAGGGAGTGATACTTCGCTGATATTTGAGCTGCCTCGCCTTGTAGGAGGTGAAAGCATTGAAACCCTGCCACAGTTGCCGAACATCCGACTCATCCTCCAGCTTGGAGCAGATGTCCCTTTTGGCCTTTTTGATGGCCTTACCAAGGTCGTATCCGGACTTCCTGTAGACCTCAGTATCACCAGACCTGAATGCCCGGGATCTGGTCTGCAGAAGAATGCGGATCTTCAGGTCAACTTCAGCGCGATGAAATGGCTCGTTGGTCTTCCTCAGATGGCGCCCATTCCGACGATAGATGACACTGTCCTCGGTTCTGACTTGATAAGATCTGGAGCGCGCAGCACGACCTGAGCAGCAGTTTAAAAACGCTAAGTGACAAGTTTAAAGAAGTAAAAGTTAAGAAGCCAAGAAGTACAGATTATTTGCCGAAGTTTCTACAGGAGCTGTGTTATTATGCAGGAAACAAAAGAGTAAATACATTGCTTTGAAAGTTAAGTTTGATGAAGTACATGGCAGCAACAGAAATCAAAAGAGCGACAAAAGTTTTTTTGTTGAAGGGGCACTCCGCCTCCCAGATGGAGCAAGTCTCCGAGACAAGGCGGAGAGTCAGCCCAGGATAGAGCCCAGTAGCCCAGGATAGAGACCTGTAGCCCAGGATAGAGCCCAATAGCCCAGGATAGAGCCCTGTAGCCCAGGATAGAGACCTGTAGCCCAGGATAGAGCCCAATAGCCCAGGATAGAGCCCTGTAGCCCAGGATAGAGACCTGTAGCCCAGGATAGAGCCCAATAGCCCAGGATAGAGCCCAATAGCCCAGGATAGAGACCTGTAGCCCAGTATAGAGACCTGTAGCCCAGGATAGAGCTCTGTAGCCCAGGATAGAGACCTGTAGCCCAGGATAGAGCCCAGTAGCCCAGGATAGAGACCTGTAGCCCAGGATAGAGCTCTGTAGCCCAGGATAGTCCAATAGCCCAGGATAGAGCCCTGTAGCCCAGGATAGAGACCTGTAGCCCAGGATAGAGCCCTGTAGCCGGGGATAGGCCACCTGTAGCCAGACGGGGTGAGAAACCTAGACAAAAGAGCCAGTCTCCCAGACCCGAGAAACCTAGACAGAGGAGCCAGTCTCCCAGACCCGAGAAACCTAGATGGAGGAGCCAGTCTCCCAGAAGCAACAAATTGTCTCCCAGACGGGGCCAGTCCCCCAGACGACACGATGCGCCGAGACGCAGCGAGAGGCAGCGGCCAGTCTCCCAGACGCAGCGTGAGGCAACGAGACAGAACCCTAGAGTTTGTAGGTTTTGAGGTGAAAGTGGAAAACAGCAGCACTTAATTGATTCTAATGTAACACTTGATGTGGATATTAATGTTCAGAAGCAGAATTTAAATCGAATGCAAAAGAGTATTGAAGGGAAATATATGGGAAATGTACAGATGTTCTGCTGCATTAAATGATGCCAAATCTAAATGACTTTAATAGTACTGTACTGAAGTTGAAGGGGGAGATGTAACGTTTGTATTTGTCATCAATATTAGTATTGAAAATAGTTTGTTATCCACATTAAATTGATTCAAGGTTAAATTTATTAGTATTCAAAAATTTGTGACCACAACGTTGAAGGGGGAGATGTAATGTAAATGCCAGCGCCCCTTGAGGCTAGGAGTAGAAGCTGGCGAGTGTGCCTGTGCCTCGTGACTGAGGTAAAGTGACCCTCTAGTAGTTGCTGTTAGTTGTGGAAATAAACTCTTGCAAGATGTTGTGGATGTCGGACGTGTACTCATTGTGCTAGTCGCAACAGGGTCATACAGCAGACATTACAGTCAGGACTCGAGGGTCTGAGCTATAGGGAGAGGTTGAGCAGGCTAGGACTCTATTCCTTGGAGCGCAGGAGGATGAGTGGTGATCTTATACAGGTGTATAAAATTATGAGAGGAGTAGATTGAGTAGACACCCAGAGGCTCTTGCCCAGAGTAGGGGAATCAAGAACCAGAGAGCACAGGTTTAAGGCAAGGGGGGCAAGATTTAAAATATGAATATAATATGAATATGTATGACTGTTGCAATTTCGTCCAGACTTCGGTCTGAACGACAATAAAGGCATATCTATCTATCTATCTATCTATCTATCTATCTATCTATCTATCTATCTATCTATCTATCTACCTATCTATAAGAGATTCCTTTTTCAGACAAAGAGTGGTGGGTGTATGGAACGAGCTACCAGAGGATGTATTTGAGGCAGGGACTATCGCAACGTTTAGGAAACAATTAAATAGGTACATGGATAAGAAAGGTTTAGAGGGATTTGGGCCAAACACAGACAGGTGGAACTCATGTAGATGGGACAGGTTGGTCAGTGTGGGCAATAGGGCCAAAGGGCTTGTTTCCACGTTGTGTTGCTCTATGACTTTATTCCTTGGAGCGTAGGAGACAGAGGGGTGATCTTAGAGAAGTGGGTAAAATCAATGAGGGGAATAGTTAGGGTGAATGCATGAATCTTTTATTTGGGGTAGGGAATCAGGAACCAAGAAGGTGAGAAGGGCAAGATTTAATACATATCTGAGAGGCATCTTTTTCACTCAGAGGGTGGTGAGTATATGGAGCAAGCTGACAGAGGAAGTAGTTGAGGCACACTTGGACAGATATATGGATAGGAAAGATTTGATGGACATGGATCAAATGCGGGCAAAGGCGATAAGATTAGATGGGGCATTTTAGTCAGCTTTGACGAGTTGGGCCGAAGGGCCTCTATCCGTGCTGTATTACTGTATGACTTAAATTTCCAAATGAGCCAATCTTTCTGAGAGACACTGTTCCTAATACATTTAATCTTCTTCAAGTCAAGTCAAGTGAGTTTATTGTCATGTGTCCCAGATAGGACAATGAAATTCTTGCTTTGCTTCAGCACAACAGAACATAGTAGGCATTGACTACAAAACAGATCAGTGTGTCCATATACCATAATATAAATATATACACACATGAATAAATAAACGGATAAAGTGCAGATAACAGATAATGGGTTATTAATAATCAGAGTTTTGTCCGAGCCAGGTTTAATAGCCTGATGGCTGTGGGGAAGTAGCTATTCCTGAACCTGGTTGTTGCAGTCTTCAGACTCCTGTACCTTCTACCTGAAGGTAGCAGGGAGATGAGTGTGTGGCAGGATGGTGTGGGTCTTTGATGATACTGCCAGCCTTTTTGAGGCAACGACTGCGATAAATCCCCTCGATGGAAGGAAGGTCAGAGACGATGATGGACTGGGCAGTGTTTACTACTTTTTGTGACACAAGATGCATTATCTTCTGTGACACAAGATGCATTATTCAAGACAAAGATTTTGTCGTTAGACTTTGGAGTAACTGGAGGTTTTTGGAGAAAATGTATGTAGGAAGCAGGTGCCTTAATTTTCACTTTGAAACTTGCCACATAAGTTTTTATTATTCTTATGGGATATCTGCTCACTACGATAACTGACCATAAAGTAGTTTGCAATCTCAGGGACAGTAAGGACATCACAAAGAACCAATAAATTATTTCTAAAATGTAGAAATTTAGAAATATGACCAATTAAAGGACATTTTATTTTCTAGTTTAGTTTAGAGATACAGTTAGGAAACAGGCCCTTCGTCCCACTGAGTCCATGCCAACCAGCGATCCTAATACACTAGCACTATCCTACACATACGGGACAATTTACAATTTTACCAAAGCCAATTAGCCTACAAATTTGTACGTACATCTTTGGAATGTGGGAGGACACCGGAGCACCCGGAGAAAACCCATGCAGGTCACTGGGAGAAGGTACAAATTCCGCTCAGACAGCACACATAGTCAAGATCACACCCGGGTCTCTGGCGCTGTAAGGCAGCAGCTCTACCGCTGTGCCACTGCACCGCCCCATATTAATAATTAAATCATTCACAGCTTTTTCTATTGCTGTTGTAGCGTTTAGCAGAAACATGTGGAATTTTAATGCACTTTGTACGTGTAATGAGAATGTGAATCTGTCGTTAAGGAAGGATCCAGGGAATTTGAAACCGGGAAGCACAGATGCAATTGAAGAAAAGGCCCTGTCCAACATTGGAGCGAATATTCCAGAGGCCAACTGTGAGAATAGACTGCTCTGTGCTGGTAATCAATAGAACTTCCCCCACAAATGGCAGCAATGAACGCAATCTGAGACTGATGGATTTGAAGAGGATAAAAGAATGAATGCACTCAGACAAAAGACACCATCAGGCGAGAAAATTGGTTGAGGAGACGAGTCTCTGATTATTGATCACATCCAAACCTGCCTGTAGACAAAAATTTGATGTGACAAAGCCTGGCAGTTGTCAGATGATAACATCTGCGCAATTTTAAAGCACAACCCATTATGGAACACAGTCTGGCCTTAGACATCTGAACTGGTTGGATGTGAGTTTTTTTGTAGGTTAATGACTTTTAATATATCATAAACTGAAACAAACATAATAATTAGAAGGGTCCAGATCTGAAATGTCACCTATGCATGTTCTCCAGAGATGCTGCCTGACCCGCTGAATTACTACAGCACTTTGTGTCTATCTTAGGTATAAACCAGCATCTGCAGTGCCTTCCTATCATAATAATTTGTTCATTCGGGTAGTCCAATTGTTCCTGAATCGAGGAAATAACCTATTTTCACCCAGTCCAGCAATGTTTCAAAATGTAGAAACAAGGAACTGCAGATGATGGTTTATAATAAAAAGATACAAAGTGTTGGAGTCAGGCAGCATTTTTGGAGGACATGGATAGGTGATGTTTCATGTCAAGTCCCTTCTTCAGACTACTGGCCTGACCCAAAACGTCACCTATTCATGTTACTCAACACTCTGTGTATGTTTAAAAATGAATGCTTTAGGATAACTGGATAATTTTGGGCATTTAACTAAACGGGATAATTCTGGCAAATCAAGCAAAGTGTGACTCGAGCAAACATCACGGTTTGAAAGTAAAAGGCTTTGCTTCACCACACTCATCTTCCTAAACAGGATATTGTTACTTGTGCTTTTGCTGAAAGTTCATAGAGTCATAGGTGCAGTCATAAAGTCATACGGTGTGGCACCCTTCGGCCCAACCTCCCCACACCGATCAACATGTCCCATCTACACTAGTCCTACTTGCCTGCGTTTGGCCCATATCCCTCTACACCTGTCCTATCCATGTACCTGTCCAAACGTTGCACTACCTGCCTCAACTACATCCTCCAGCAGCTCATTCCATACACCCACCATCCTTTGTTTAAAAAAGTTACCTCTCAGGTTCCTATTAAATCTTTCCCCCCGCATCTTAAACCTAGGTCTTCTGGTTGTTGATACCACTACTCTGGGCAAGAGACTCATAAGGTCATAAGGAGCAGAATTAGGCCATTCGGCCCGTCAAGTCTACTCCGCCATTCAATCATGGCTGATCTATCTCTTACTCCTAACCACATTCTCCTGCCTTCTCCCCATAACCCTTGACACCCGTACTAATCAAGAATCTATCTATCTCTGCCTTTAAAATATCCATTGACGGCCTCCACAGCCTTCTGTGGCAAAGAATTCCACAATTCACCATCCTCAGACTAAAGCAATTCCTCCTCATCTCCTTCTGAAAGGAAGGTCCTTTATTTATGAGGCTATGACCTCTGCTCCTAGACTCTCCCATTCGTGGAAACATCCTCTCCACATCCACTCCATCCAAGCCTTTCACTATTCGTCTGTGCATCTACCCGATCTATTCCTATGATGATTTTTTTTACGCCTCTATAAGATCACCCCTCATCCTCCTGTGCATCAGGCTGCATCCCAGAGTACTTAAGGAAGTAGCTCCAGAAATAGTGGATGCATTAGTGATAATTTTTCAAAACTCTTTAGATTCTGGAGTAGTTCCTGAGGATTGGAGGGTAGCAAACGTAACCCCACTTTTTAAGAAGGGAGGGAGAGAGAAAACGGGGAATTACAGACCAGTTAGTCTAACATCGGTAGTGGGGAAACTGCTAGAGTCAGTTATTAAAGATGGGATAGCAGCACATTTGGAAAGTGGTGAAATCATTGGACAAAGTCAGCATGGATTTACGAAAGGTAAATCGTGTCTGACGAATCTTATAGAATTTTTCGAGGATGTAACTAGTAGAGTGGATAGGGGAGAACCAGTGGATGTGTTGTATCTGGACTTTCAGAAGGCCTTCGACAAGGTACCACATAAGAGATTAGGATACAAACTTAAATCACACGGTATTGGGGGTTCAGTATTGATGTGGATAGAGAACTGGCTGGCAAACAGGAAGCGAAGAGTAGGAGTAAACGGGTTCTTTTCACAATGGCAGGCAGTGACTAGTGGGGTACCGCAAGGCTCAGTGCTGGGACCCCAGCTATTTACAATTTATATTAATGATCTGGACGAGGGAATTGAAAGCAACATCTCCAAGTTTGCGGATGACACTAAGCTGGGGGGCAGTGTTAGCTGTGAGGAGGATGCTAGGAGACTGCAAGGTGACTTGGATAGGCTGGGTGAATGGGCAAATGTTTGGCAGATGCAGTATAATGTGGATAAATGTGAGGTTATCCACTTTGGTAGCAAAAACGGGAAGGCAGACTATTATCTAAATGGTGGCCGATTAGGAAATGGGGAGATGCAGCGAGACCTGGGTGTCATGGTACACCAGTCATTGAAAGTAGGCATGCAGGTGCAGCAGGCAGTGAAGAAAGCGAATGGTATGTTGGCCTTCATAGCAAGAGGATTTGAGTATAGGAGCAGGGAGGTTCTACTGCAGTTGTACAGGGTCTTGGTGAGACCACACCTGGAGTATTGCGTACAGTTTTGGTCTCCAAATCTGAGGAAGGACATTATAGCCATAGAGGGAGTGCAGAGAAGGTTCACCAGACTGATTCCTGGGATGTCAGGACTTTCATATGAAGAAAGACTGGATAGACTTGGCTTATACTCGCTAGAATTTAGGAGATTGAGAGGGGATCTTATAGAAACGTACAAAATTCTTATGGGGTTGGACAGGCTAGATGCAGGAAGATTGTTCCCGATGTTGGGGAAGTCCAGGACAAGGGGTCACAGCTTAAGGATAAGGGGGAAATCCTTTAAGACCGAGATGAGGAAAAACTTTTTCACACAGAGAGTGGTGAATCTCTGGAACTCTCTGCCACAGAGGGTAGTTGAGGCCAGTTCATTGGCTATATTTAAGAGGGAATTAGATGTGGCCCTTGTGGCTAAAGGGATCAGGGGGTATGGAGAGAAGGCAGGTACGGGATACTGAGTTGGATGATCAGCCATGATCGTATTGAATGGCGGTGCAGGCTCGAAGGGCCGAATGGCCTACTCCTGCACCTATTTTCTATGTATCTATGTATCTATCAAGGAATATTCCTATCCTGCTTAACATCTCCCTATAGCTCAGGCCCTCGAGTCCGAGCAACATTCTCGTAAGACTTCTCTGCTCCCTTGGCATCCTGACATCTTTCCTATAACATGGTGCCCAGAACTGAACACAATACTCTAAATGTGTGTTGTTGTGTTCATTTGTGTGTTCCTAGTGCCATCATGATCTGTCACCTTTACAAATTCTGACCAAAACCAATTACTTTCTCCTTGCAACTTTCATTATTCAACTCAGCCTCAATGTTCGTTGGAACTAGATTACCTGGTAGCCATTGAATTTAAATAATTCATTTTCGAAGCAGTGAAAAAGGAGGAGTTTCTAATTAGCTTAAAGCAAAAGAAATTCAATTGCATTTGGGATTGAAAAAGAATCGCTCATTTCCACTCTATTAAAAACAATTATATCCAATTTGGCAATACCTACAACAACCAGAATAAAAAATAAAAAACTCACCACTGTGTCAATAACTGTCACCGATCATGACATTTTCTCGTCAATCGAGAATAGTTGATTTTATTTTTAAAGATGCTTGATTTTCTTTTAATTAGTTTGGAATGTCATTGCATTATGTTCAATGCAAAAATAACTAAGCATAATTAGATCATCTTAAATCCAGGTCCAAATGGACCCCCTAAAGTGTTATCGCCCTTAATGAGTTCCATTACTCTCTATTCCAGCAAATAAATCAACATTGAAATCAGAGTTTAAACCGAATATAGTTGCAAAATGTGTAGGAAGGAACTGCAGATGCTGGTTTACACCGAAGTTAGACACAAAATGCTGGAGTAACTCAGCGGGTCAGACAACATCGCTAGAGAAAAGGAATAGGTGATGTGTCGGGTCTTGGTTGAAATTCAACATAGAGTCATAGAGTGATACAATGTCGACACAGGTCCTTTGGCCCAACTTGCCCACACCGGCCAATATGTCCCAGCTACACTAGTCCCACCTGATACCTGTCTAACTGTTTCTTAAATGGGGATAGTCCCTGCCTCAACTACCTCCTCTGGCAGCTTGTTTAATACATCCACCACCCTTTGTGTGAAAAAGTTACCCCTCAGATTCCTATTAAATCTTTTCCCCTTCACCTTAAACCTATGTCCTCTAGTCCTCGATTCACCTATTCTGGGCAAGAGACTCTTTGCATCTACCCGATCTATTCCTCTCATGATCTTATACACCTCTACAAGATCACCGCTCATCTTACTGCGCTCCAAAGAATAGAGTCCCAGCCTACTCAATCTCTGCCTATAGCTCAGACCCTCTAATCCTGGCAACATCCTCATAAATATTCTCTGTACCCTTTCCAGCTTGACAACATTTTTCCTATAGCACGGTGCCCATAACTGAGCACAATACTCTAAAGGTGACCACACCAATATCTTATACAACTGCAACATGACCTCCAAACTTCTATACTCAATACTCTGACTGTTGAAAGCCAATGTGCCAAAAGCCTGCGACTCCATCTTCAGGGAACAATGCACCTGCACTCCATCTGCTCAACAACACTCCCCAGAGGCCTACCATTCACTTTAGGTCCTGCCCATGTTAGATGTCCCAAAATGCAAGACCTCACATTTTTCTGCATTATATTCCATCAACCATTCCTCAGCCCACTTGGCCAATTGATCAAGATCCTGCTGTAATTTTTCACAACCATCTTCACTGTCTGCAACACCTCACATTTTTCTGCATTATATTCCATCAACCATTCCTCAGCCCACATGGCCAATTGATCAAGATCCTGCTGTAATTTTTCACAACCATCTTCACTGTCTGCAAAACCACCCACTTTTGTATCATCTGCAAAATTGCTAATCTTGCCGTGTATGGTCTCATTCAAATCATTGATATAGGTGACAAACAGTAACAGGCCCAGCACCGAACCCTGAGGCACGCCACTTGTCACAGGCCTCCAGTCCGAGAAGCAACCTCTGCTTCCTTCCATGAAGCCAATTTTCTATCCATTCAGCTATCTCTCCGATCCCACGCGATCTAACCTTCCAGAGCAGACTATCATCTATACAGTACAACATCTACAGCTCTGCCCTCATCAACCTTTTTGGGCTACATCTTGCATATTGTATCAGGGTACCATTTCCATATACTTGGTACGTAATCTAAGATTGTGCTCAGGTATAGTAATACTTCACTGAAATGTCTGCAAAAAAAGAATTTCACTGTACTGCAGTACATGTGGCAATAAAGTACAATTGAACCATTATTACCTTCATTTTACACATTGTGTAAGAGGACAGAAGAAAATAAAAATTGCTAAAAAGTTTTTAGTTTCGCAATCCATTACATTGAAGTCATCGAAAATGGGTCTCAGTTAAAATTGTGATTGATGGTAAATTGCCCAGACAATTGAATGAGTCATTCTTTCCTGGCCAAGCCTTCACGCCATTTCAATCCGCAATGGACCCTGACTCAATCCACAATGGATCCTGACTCAATCACCCTCCCCTGCGCCTTCCACCTCTACGTTGATTGATGAATAAAGGCAACCCTTGCAATCAAGTGAAAAAATGGCTGCATGTATCTCAAATGGAAATCAAAAGCTCTACTTCCTATGAATAGAATGTTTGAATTGATGTCGTTATCTGTTTAAATTGGTTGGAATTGAAATTCCTGTAAGCTAATAATTGAGGCTATAATTTAAGAAATATAGAAACAGGTTTATCCACATACATGAATATTTGTCTCCGGAGATGCTGCCTGTTCCTGTTATTCCAACATTTTGTGTCTAATTTTGTCTAATATGTGTTAGTCACTTGCTACTAAATGGACATAAAATTACATGACAGTACATCAATGTCTCTGATTTCTGTATCATTACTCCCATCCGCTCTGCTGCCACCTCTCTCCCGATGATTTTGATCAATATTCCTGCTAGGACATTGTTCGTTTTTTAACCAACATGCAAAATAAATAAAAGGAGATGATAGACACAAAATGCTGGAGTAACTCAGCGGCTCAGGCAACATCTCTGGACGAAAGGAATAAGTCATGTTTCTGGTCGAGACCCTTCTTCAGACTTAATTCTGAATTCTTAGGTCTGCAGAAGGGTCATAACCTGAAACGTCACCTATTCCTTTCCTCCAGAGATGCTGCTCAACCCACTGAGTTACTCCAGCATTTTGTATTTATCTTCAGTGTAAACCAGCATCTGCAGTTCCTTCCTACAAATATAAGGAGAACTTGTTCAGGTGACATTTCGGGTTGAAACCCTTCTTCAGACTGAGGGTCATGTGTTTATTTATTTGTATGTGTGAGTATTCTTTCATGTGCTCCAGTTTCCTACCATATATATAAGCTTATAAATGTATATATATATATATATATATATATATATATATACACGTTTATATGCATATACAGTATATGTGGTAGTGTATATACAGTATATGTGCAGCACGCAAAATAATACATACACACATACACATATATATACAGTATATATACATATATATATATGCATATATATGTGGTAGGAAGCAGAAGCACACAAAAGAATGCACACACACACACACACATAATATATATTGAATGTACACAAAAATGCTGGAGAAACTCAGTGGGTGCAGCAGCATCTATGGAGCGAAGGAATCAGGCAACGTTTCGGGCCGAAACCCTTCTTTATTGACCTTCTTTTCGTTTATTACATTGTTTACACCGAAGAAGGGTCTCGACCCGAAACGTCACCCATTCCTTCTCTCCAGAGACGCTGCCTGTCCCACTGAGTTACTCCAGCATTTTGTGTCTAACTTCAGTCTAAACCAGCATCTGCAGTTCCCTCCTACACACCATGTCTACGTATTCTGTTGTGCTGCTGCAAGTAAGAACTCCATTGTTCTGTTTGGGACATATGACAATAAAACACCCTTGACTTTTGAATCCCATGCGGTCAATGTGCAAACTCCACACAGACAGCATCAGCGGGCAGGATCAAACCTGCATAACTGGATATGTGACGCAGCAGCAGCCTCTACTGGGGTGGCATGGTGTCACAGTGATTTCAAGGTCCTTGATTGATCATTGGTTCCCTTCAGCATAGTTGGTAGGACTCTCAGCCATTTCCATACCATTTCCTGCACTTCTGTTCTAAGCCCTTCTACTCCTGTTCAGAGCAAAGGTTAGGTTCCCACTTCCCTTCCTCTTCCACCCCATCAACATCCTCATTTAACGGACTGTCTTCCTGTAAGTATCACCACCATCCATATCTTCCCCTCCCCTATCCACATTGCAAAGGGACCACTCGCTGCACGACTCCTTAGTGCGCTCTTCCATCTTCACCAAAATCCACTATCCTCCTCATGCAATCTGGTGCGGCACCGTGGCTCAGCGGTAGAGCTGCTGCCTCACAGCACCGGAGAACCAGGTTCGATCCTGACCTTGGATCAATGGCCAATTGTCAATGTTCAAGGGTTTTGTTATTGTCACGTGTACCAAAATACAGCAAAATACATTTTTTGCTTGTAGATCAGTGAGATTATTGCCATACGTAAAGACAACCCCCAACTCAGTATTCCATGCATGGAAACTACCCACTGAGTCCATATGCAATAGTCGTCAGATTTTCATGCCATTTTACACAGTAAAGCTGCAGCTGCCCATAAAGGCCCATTGTAGCCATCACCTCATCCAGATCGCCAGCGAGCCGTCCCTCTCCTCTCCATTGCTTCAGCCTTCGTGCCCCGGGGTCGTCTCCCGCAGCTGAGCTTGAAGGCTTGAGAGTCAGGGGAAAGGGAAATGAGAGATATAGACGGTGATATAGAGAGGTATCGAAACAAATGAATGAACGATATACAAAAAAGTAACAAAGTAAAAACAATGATATGGAGGACATATTGGTTGATTAGTACGGGTGTCAGAGGTTATGGGGAGAAGGCAGGAGAATGGGGTTACGAGGGAGAGATAGATCAGCCATGATGGAATGGCGGAGTAGTCTTGATGGGCTGAATGGCATAATTCTACACCTATCACATGATCTTGTGATGTGAGTAGAGTTACAGCAGCTGTTTGAGTTGCGGAGAGATTCATGATGGAAGTGGGATCATTGGGTCTCCATTCATTGGAGAAAGGATAAACCCTCAGGCAATTCCGGTGGGGGATACAGATGTAGAGGGGGTCATTTTCAGTCATACCAATAAGATGGTTGGGACCAAGAAATTAGAATCCGTCAAACTGGTGGGGAACATAGAACACAAAGTGATGGAATAACTCAGTGGGACAGGCCACAATTCTGGAGGACATAGGTAGGTGATGTTTCAGGTTGGGACCCTTCTTAAAACTCTTCCAAGTAGTATAGGGTTTAAAACATGAAAATGGGAAGGGACTGAAAAGGAGAGAATGGATTAAAAAAAGACACAAAGTGCTGGAGTAACTCAGGCAGAATCTCTGGAGGATATAAATAGGAGGTTTCAGGTCAGGAACCTTCTGAAGAAGGATATGAAAGGTCACCTTTGCATATTCTCCAGAGATGCTGCCTGATCCGCTGAGTTACTCCAGCACTTAGTATCTTTTTTTTGTAATCAGCATCTGCGGTTCCTTGTTTCTGGAAAAGGAATAAAGTTGGGGAGGATAGGTGAGGGTCAAAAATAGACTGAACACACGGGACCAGGGAGGGCAGCAGATTCTGGATGCTGGGGTGAGATGGGATGTGGTGGGGACAACTCCAGTGCTGTTTGTGGTCCCTTTCCTGTGCTCAAATTCATCTTCTTTTATTCTCATCGCTGTCAGGCTGATCAGCTGCGATTAACAACCCTTCATCAACCACTCTCAGTCAGCACCACCTTCTTTTATATCATTCAGTCTCTCCATCCAGACAGACAAATTCCCTTTGTTTTGTCCCACCCCGCCCTTCTCTTAAAATTTCCTCAATCTCCAACTTTTCCTAGTTCTGATTAAAAGACATGGATTCATAGAATCTTACAGCGTGGAAACAGGCACTTCGGCCCAACTTGCCCAACTGGGGAGAACATCTCTGCTCTTCCTCATAATAAGGCAGTTGAACTTTAACATCCTTGTGGGATGGCACATGGAAACTCATCCTAAAGAAAGTATCTCTAACAATGCAACTTTCCATCAATACCACAACATACACTTTAGACATCAGACTTCAGAGATAGGCGTGGAAACTGGCCCTTCGGCCCACCGAGGCCGTGCAGCCCAGTGATCCCCATACATTAACAGTATCCTACACACACCAGGGACACCCAGAGAAAACCCACACGGTCACAGGGACAACGTACAAACTCCATACAAGCAGCACCCATAATCGGGATGGAGCCCAGGTCTCTGGCGCTGCAAGGTAGCAACTCTACTGCTACAGTACGTCACTGTGCCGCCCTGAAAGACATTTGGCCAGGTACACGGATAGGACAGGTTTAGAGGGATATGGGCCAAACATAAACCAGTGGGTCTACAGAAGATCGGGCATCTTTGTTGACATGGGCAAATTGAGCCAAAGGACTTGTTTTCATGCTGTGTGACCCTCTGACTCCATGAATGTGTGTGTCATCCGAGTTGAGTTGCGTTTAGTTTATTGTCACGTGCACCGAGTGAAAAGCTTTTGTTGCGCGCTAACCAGTCAGCGGAAAGACGATATATGATTACAATTGAGCCATCCACAATGTACAGATACATGATAAAGGGAATAACGTTTAGTGCAAGATAAAGTCCAGTAATGTTGATTAAAGGTAGTCTGAGGGTCTTGAATGAGATAGATAATAGCTCAGGACTGTTCTCTAGTTGTTAGTAGGATGGTTCAGTTGCCTGATAACAACTGGGAAGAAACTGAATAGAGAGATATGCGTTTTCACACTTCTATACCACTTCCCTGATGGGAGAGGGGGAAAGGGGAGTGGCCAGTATGCGACTCAGACTTGATTATTCTGGTGGCCTTGCTGAGGCAGCGTGAGGTGTAAATGGAGTCAATAGAAGGGAGGCTGGTCTGTGTTATTGTCTGGGCTGCGTACACAATTCTCCACAATTCCATGCGGTCTTGGATGGAGCTGTTGCCAAACCATGGTGTCGTGCATCCCGATAAAATTGATTGATTGATACCTCATTGTTACCTGTACTTGGTACAGTGAGGATTCATGTTTGCATACAGTATAAGTATGCAAGAGTCGCCAAGGAAAGGGCATCAACAAAGTTTCAAAAGTAACCCCCACCCCCAGTCCCTCTTTGTTCTTGGCGTTTTGAGTCAGAGTTCAGCTGAGCAATGTCCTCCCATTAGGACCTTTACATCGTGGCTACTTCCAGCGAACTTGCTGGTCGACTGGATTGTCATGGTGAGATGTCATGGGACTGGCGTGGGTGCAGCCGGTGTAGGGAGCGAAGGAACCATCTCTCATGATGCTCACACAGCCATTCCAACTGTGCAGGAAGGAACTGGCAGATGCTGGTTTACACTGAAGATAGACACAAAATGCTGGAGCAACCCAGTCTGGACAGGCAGTATCTCCGGAGAGAAGAAACAGGCGACGTACTGACCCAAAACGACACCTATTCCTACTCTCCAGAGCCGCCGCCCATAGAAACATAGAAAATAGGTGCAGGAGGAGGCCATTTGGCCCTTCGAGCCAGCACCGCCATTCATTGTGATCATCCACAATCAGCAACCCATGCCTGTCGTCTCCCCATTTCCCTTGACTCCACTAGCCCCTAGAGCTCTATCTAACTCTCCTTTAAATTCATCCAGTGAATTGGCCTCCACTGCAGAGAATTTCACAAATTCACAACTCTCCGGATGAAAAAGTTGTTTCTCATCTCCTTTTTAAATGGCCTCCCCTTTATTCTAAGACTGTGGCCCCTGGTTCTGGACTCCCCCAACATTGGGACCATTTTTCCTGCATCGAGCTTGTCCAGTCCTTTTATAATTGTATACGTTTCTATAAGATTGCCTCTCATCCTTCTAAATTCCAGTGAATACAAGCCCACTCTTTCCTCATATGACAGTCCCGCCATCCCGGGGATTAACCTCGTGACCCGCTTAGTCACTCCAGCACTCCGCGTCCATCTTCAGCGCTCCAACTTAATGCTCCAGCTTTTTCAGAGTTACTCCACTTTGATAAAATGGAAAATCAATGCGTTCATGAAGCAGTACAGACTACATGAAGGCAAATTGAAACAAGTTCACACACACAATATGTGGCCAAGGACCAAAAACGTCAGAGCTGATTAACTCTAACCAACAACAAGCTAATCACAATGAGTTCCGTGCCCTCCATGACTTGGAACGCTTCTACCGTCGCCTCCGCCTCACAGCTCACTTCCATGGGAAGGAGTCCTCGCTCCCCACTGATGACCCCTTTCCCGTCTCCAACGCACCCCATCCTCATGGAACCCCCCTCGTAGCCTTCCGGCTTTAGAACTCTTCATTCAAAACTGCCGCCGTGACATCAACCGCCTCAACTTCTCCACTCCCCTGTCTCACTCCAATCTCTCCCCCCCTGAACGCACTGCCATCGACTCACTCCGCAACAACCTAGATTGGGTTATTAAACCCGCAGACAAGGGAGGTGCTGTGGTAGTCTGGCGCGTCGATCTCTATAAAGCTGAGGCCACGCGCCAACTCTCGGACACCTCCTCCTACTTGCCCCTGGACCATGACCCCACTGACGAGCACCAGGCCACCATCTCCAGCACCATCACCGACTTCATCCACTCCCACGCCCTGCCCGACCGAGCCTCCAACCTCATCGTTCCCCAGCCCCGCACAGCCCGCTTTTACCTTCTCCCCAAAATCCACAAACCTGACTGTCCCGGTAGACCCATTGTCTCTGCCTGTTTGTGCCCCACCGAACTCATCTCCACCTACCTCGACTCCATCCTATCCCCCTTGGTTAAATCCCTCCCTACCTATGTTCAAGACAACTCAGACACTCTCCGTCGTTTCCGCGCATTCCACTCTCTATGCCCTCACCCCCTCATCTTCACCATGGAGGTCCAGTCATTGTACACCTCTATCCCCCACCAGGATGGTCTCGAAGCCCTCCGTTTTTCCTCGACCGTAGAAGCAATCTATACCCGGCCACTGACACCCTCCTCCGCCTAGCGGAGCTGGTCCTTACACTTAATAACTTTTCATTTGACTCCTCCCATTTCCTCCAAATACAAGGCGTAGCTATGGGCACACACATGGGCCCCAGCTACGCCTGCCTCTTTGTTGGGTACGTAGAACAATCCTTGTTCAATGCGTACCAGGGCCCCATCCCCGACCTCTACCTCCGCTACATCGATGATTGTTTTGGTGCCACATCCTGCACCCACACACAACTGACTGACTTCATCCGCTTCACCACCAACTTCCATCCGGCACTCAAATACACCTGGACCATTTCCGACACTTCCCTACCATTCCTTAACCTCACTATCTCCATCGAAGGTGATAGACTCCTCACCGACATCCACTACAAACCTACCGACTCCCATGGCTATCTGGACTACACTTCTTCCCACCCTGCTTCCTGTAAGGACTCCATCCCCCACTCCCAATTCCTCCGTCTACGCCGCATCTGTTCCCAGGATGAGGCGTTCCACACCAGGGCATCTGAAATGTCCTCATTCTTCAGGGAAAGGGGGTTCCCCTCCTCCACCATAAATGAGGCTCGCACCAGGGTCTCTGCCATACCCCGCAACACTGCTCTCTCTCCCCATCCCCCCACTCACAACAAGGGCAGAGTCCCCCTAGTCCTCACCTTTCACCCCACCAGCCGTCCTCACCACCCCACCAGCCGCCACCTCCAACGTGACCCCACCATTCGCCACATCTTCCCATCTCCCCCCATGTCTGCCTTCCGCAAAGACCGCTACCTCCGTAACTCCCTTGTCAATTCTTCCCTTCCCTCCCATACCACCCCCTCCCCTGGTACTTTCCCTTGCAACCGCAAGAGATGCAACACTTGTCCCTTCACCTCCCCCCTCGACTTCATTCAAGGACCCAAGCAGTCGTTCCAGGTGCGACAGAGGTTCACCTGCATCTCCTCCAACCTCATCTATTGCATCCGCTGCTCTAGATGCCAGCTGCTCTACATCGGTGAGACCAAGCGGAGGTTTGGCGATCGTTTCGCCGAACACCTCCGGTCGGTCCGCAATAACCAACCTGAGCTCCCGGTGGCTCAGCACTTCAACTCCCCCTCCCATTCCGTATCTGACCTCTCTGTCCTGGGTCTCCTCCATGGCCACAGCGAGCAACACCGTAAATTGGAGGAAATGGGCAGTCTACATCCTGGGGGCTTGAACATTGAATTCTCCCAATTCTGCTAGCCCTTGCTGTCCCCTCCCCTTCATCAGCCCTCTGGTTGTCTCCTCCCCTCCCCCAGCCCTCGGGCTCCTCCTCCGCATTTTTCCTTTTTCCCTTTCTTCCCCCCACCCCCTATCAGTCTGAAGAAGGGTTTCGGCCCGAAACCTTGCCTGTTTCCTTCGCTCCATAGATGCTGCTGCACCCGCTGAGTTTCTCCAGCATTTTTGTGTACCCACAAGCTAATCACACGCGTGTAACCCGTACCCTAAACATTAAACTGCTGATCAGCAACGTTCTAAAACCCACACTATCTTAACTAGCACCACAGCAGAAGTCAAACTCTTTGTTCGAGCTGCACCAAATATCAAACCAACCTAACCAGCATTATGCCAAATAACAAACTCTTAACCAGAGACTTGATGAGTTACAAACTTTTTCATGCATTCCACAGCTCATCTGTGGAAGTCAGAGAGAGTTGTTACGGACATGCTGAACTTTCTAAGCATGTGAAGGAAATTTTCTTGAATTACAATTTTTGACATTGGACATTAACCTAAAATCATTTGACCCAGTGATATGATTGCATCTGACTGTGAGTTCCTGAACATACGTATAACAGTGGTACAATGGTTAGAAAACTGCTTCATTTATCCAGAATCCAACTAGTAACCTGAACTCAAATCTGAAATTTGCGACAATATCTTGTCGAAGTATGTCTTTAAATTTTACTTTGGAGATACAACACGGAAACAGGCCCCAATGGCCAAAAGCCTTTTTGACCTCCTTATCTACCTGATGTGCCAGTTTCAACAAACTATGTACCTGTACTCCTAGATCTATTTGCTCTACAACACTCCCCCGAGCCCTAGCATTCACTGTGTTGGATCTGCCCATGTTAGAGCTCCCAAAATACAACACCCCACATTTCTCTGTATTAAATTCATTAACCAATCCTCAACCCACCGGCCCAACCGATCAAGATCCTGCTGCAATTTTTGACAATACCATCTACAATACCACCCTCTTTTGTGTCATTTGCAAACTTGCCAATCATACCATATATGTTCTCATCCACATTACTGATGTAGATGATAAACAGCAATGGGCCCAGCACCAAACACTGAGGCACACCACTAGTCACAGGCCTCCAGTCTGATAAGCAACCTTCCACCATTACTCTCTGTTTCCTTCCATGAAGTTAATTTTTTATCCATTCAGCTATCTCTCCTTGGATCCCATGCGATCTAACCTTCCAGAGCAGCCTACCGTGCGGAACCTTGTTGAACTCCTTGCTGAAATCCATATATACAACGTCTACAGATTGTGAAAAATATATATTTTTTAGAAAATTGCTGGCAAATTATTCTTTTCACAGACAATGATTCAGTTCGGTGAGTCTCGTGGCGAGTTTGTTCAACAATGCATAATGACCCATCCACGCAGATCTGAAAGGGTCACTTATTAAGTAAAATGCTGGTGCTATGAAATTGTCAATAGCAGATGCTATCTCGATATTCCCCTCCCCCTCCCCCCCACCCCCCACCCCCACACCTCATCCCACCCTAACATCGAAAATGATCAACTAATGAACATCCTTTCCAAGAGAGCAATTATGGAAAGCTGTCCCAGAGGGGTCATTATAGATGGATTTCATCATCTGTGCTTGGACCATGCATTTGGTAATGGTTGTGGTGGTAATGAGTCTTGAGGGACTAACTTGATACTCGAAGGGTCCAGAGGAGATCAGGGTCACACTTGCTGTTCCTGCACGTCCCTATCACTGTCTCACAGTCCAGGGCTTGGGTTAGAGATTATTCAGCTCAACTGGCCAATGTGATCATCAAAACTTATAGCCAATTTTGCACAGCCATTGTTATCTCCCCCTCCGACTGCTTCAAACTGAGGTAAATTATGAAATGCAGAAGATTTGTTGTTGTTGCAGACACTCCAGCATGTTGCAGAGATTGCAGCATTATGGAGCATAGTGGGAACTGTTTGAGTTTGAGTTTAGTTTATTGTCATGTGTACTGAGGTACAGTGAAAAGCTTTTGTTGCGTACCAACCAGTCAGCGGAAAGGCAATACATGATTACAACCAAGCTATCAACAGTGTACAGATACATAATAAAGTGAATAATGTTTAGTGCAAGATAATGTCCCATAAAAGGTGACAATTAAGCGATGCAGAATGGGACTGTGGTTAGATACTTGTTTCACTTTTTAATGCTGCAGTTAATGATCCTTCAGGGTTACAGATTTCTCAGTGGGTTTCCTCGGTGTAATTGGTTGTGAGATAAGCCTGTTTGTAAACAGATGGACTTAATACTGCAAAATTGATGCTTCAAATTAATTTTCTCTCTAATTGCCTGTAACCCTTCACCTCTCACCCAGCACAGTGCACGCAGCGTATTTATTTTTAAACTGGTTAGTTTTCTTTGTGAGTGTGTGCCTTGTATGTCCTGCATCCTAATTGTGTCTGCCTCTAGGCAATTCTCCATAGCTACCAGCAAATTAGGTGACTTCTGCATAACAAATAAGCCTCCAAGATATTGGGAGCTCCAATGCTCCTTGCAAAGACCACCTTGTAGTAAAACCAGAAAATGCCACGAACACTTAGCAGTTTTAGTTTTTTGGTTTTAGTTTTACAGATACAGCGTGGAAACAGGCCCATCGGCCCACCGAGTCCATCCTGACCAGTGATCACCCCATATGCTAGTCAAGTCAAGTCACATTTCTTTATTTAGCACATTTAAAAAACAACTCTCGTTGGCCAAGGTGCTTTACATAGAAATTAGAAATTAGGTGCAGGAGTAGGCCATTCGGCCCTTCGAGCCTGCACCGCCATTCAATATGATCATGGCTGATCATCCAACTCAGTATCCCGCACCTGCCTTCTCTCCATACCCCCTGATCCCTTTAGCCACAAGGGCCACATCTAACTCCCTCTTAAATATAGCCAATGAACTGGCCTCGACTACCCTCTGTGGCAGAGAGTTCCAGAGATTCACCACTCTCTGTGTGAAAAAAGTTCTTCTCATCTCAGTTTTAAATGATTTCCCCCTTATCCTTAAACTGTGACCCCTTGTCCTGGACTTCCCCAACATCGGGAGCAATCTTCCTGCATCTAGTCTGTCCAACCCCTTAAGAATTTTGTAAGTTTCTATAAGATCCCCTCTCAATCTCCTAAATTCTAGAGAGTATTACATTTGTTATAAGAATAGTATAAACAAACAAACTACATACATATATACATGTAGCCCTCACTCAAAGGACGTCAAGAAAGGCTTGGGAGTATAGATACGTTTTTAGCCTTGACTTAAAAGAGTCGATGGAGGGGGCAGTTCTGATGGCAAGGGGAATGCTGTTCCACAGTCTAGGGGCTGCAACCGCAAAGGCGCGGTCACCCCTGAGCTTATGCCTAGACCGTGGGATATTCAGCAACCCCAAGTCGGCCGATCTGAGGGACATGGAGGTGGAGTGGTGGGTGAGAAGACTTTTAATGTAGGTGGGGGCAAGCCCATTGAGGGCTTTGTAGACATAGAGGAGGATCTTGGAATGTATACGGAACCGCACAGGGAGCCAGTGGAGAGAGGCCATGATCGGGGTGGTGTGGTCCCTTTTTCGGGTGCCCGTCAGGAGTCTCGCTGCGGCGTTTTGGACCAGTTGCAGGCGGGACAGGGAAGATTGGCTGATGCCAGTGTAAAGGGAGTTGCAGTAACCTCGGCAGGAGGAGATAAATGTGTGGATGATCTTTTCGAGGTCATCAAAGTGGAGGTCATCAATTGTCACTATCCTACACAATAGGGACAATTTACAATTTTACCAAAGGCCAACCAACCTACAACCCTGTACGTGTGGGAGCACCCGGAGAAAACCCACGTGGTCACAGGGAGAACATACATACTCCGTACGGACAGCTCCCGTAGTCAGGATTGAACCAGGGTCTCTGGGGCTGTAATGCAGCATCTCTATCTCTGTGCCACCATGACGCCCCAAAGTTCCAATGATTCAATGGCACTTTATTGTCACATGTGCCGAGGTACAGTGAAATTGTGTAGAGTTCAATATGTATCACTGTACAAAAACTCTTAGATACATCTTAGATAAGCACATCAGATACAGTACAAGTGGACAGCAGTAGTACAATGAGACAGTATACAGTCGACAGTTTTTGATGCTATTTTCAAGTCCCGGTTGTTGTAGTGTTGTACAGGATTTGTGTAGAGAGAGAACCAGATTTAACCTGAAACATTAACTGTCTTCTTCTGCACAAATATTGTTTCACGTTGAGTTCCTCCAGCATTTTTTTGCTTTTGTTTCAGAATTCCAACATCTGCAGAAACAAGGAACTACAGATGCTTGGATCTTGCATAGATACAAGAACTGCAGTTGTTCAATGGTTCAATAGTACTTTATTTGTCACATGTACCGGGGTACAGTGAAATTGATGTTTGTATACAGTTTAGTACAAGCATCACTATACATGCTCTTAGATACATCTTAGATAAGCATTTCAGATACAGCACAAGTGTATAGCAGTATTACACTGAGACAGTATACTGAGTCCCAGATTTGAGTCAATTTTCAAGTCCCGGTTGTTGTAAGTGTAGGGTTCATGACCTGACCATGAAGGCTCATTGTCCTGACGACATTAGGTTGGCCGTTGATGTTCTCCACCACTGCTCCACCACTGCTGACCATGTACGGTCCATGCTCTCTGCCTCTTGGAGCTGTGTCCGGTCAAGCCAAGCACCAGGCTGTTGCAGGGCCTCCAGCAGCCCACTCCACCCTTCGAGGCACTGCACTGACTCTCATAGCCGGTCTGCTTACCGGCCCTCCAATCGACTCCTTCTACTCTTGGCGGGCAAGCCTGGCCTTCCGGGTTGTTTCCAGGACCGCAGTGTGTGTCTTCAGTCCACTGTGAGTGAGCCGGGCCTAGCGCCCGGACCCTCCATGTTGGAATACTTCTAAGTCTGAAGAAGAGTCCCAGCTAGGGTTGGCAACTGTCCCGTATTAGCCGGGACATCCCGTATATTGGGCTAAATTGGTTTGTCCCATACGGGACTGCCCTTGATCCGTATTTGACTGCTACTACTCGGGTCGAGGGGACTGTAAGGTCGGAGCGCCGCGTCCGGCCCCGCCTCACCCGTCCTGACGTAGTGCAGCCCATGGAGTGCAGCAGCAGCAGCGCCTCACCCGTGGCCCCGTCGGTCGGCAGCCCGGCCAGCTGTCTGACCGTCGGACCTTCGATTACCGCCGACACCACCACCACTCCTTCTCATGGCTGATCATCGGCTCATGAGTTGGATGGGGTGCCGGACTTTGCGTGCAGTAGAACACAAAGCCCATCCGGCAGGCCAGCTGATGAGTTTTGGCCTGGGCCGCGCGACATCGCGCGCAAAGTCCGGCATCTGGGCCAAAACTCCTCAGCTGGCCCGCCGGCTGGGTTTTGTGTGCAGTCCTGCTCCCGGGCCAACTCATCATTCACCCAGCCACGGCCGAGTCAGTCAACGAATTGTCCCTTATTTTGACCTTTTGTCCCTTATTTGGGAGTGAGAAAGTTGGCAACCCTAGTCCCAGCCCGAAATGTTGCCTATCCATGTCCTCTAGAGATGCTGCCTGACCCGCAGTTGCTTCAACACTTTGTATTCCAGTACAGAAGTTGGGAGATCCTGTTACAGTTTGAGTATTTTGAGTATTGTGTTTTTCCCTCTACTTATAATTTGCAAAATCTTTGCCACATGTTTAAATTCTTTGTTAATGGATTATCAAACTGCTTTGTGGTTGAAAGTGGCAAGATTGACAAAAGTAGCAGCGGGGGGGGGGGGGGTCAGATATCCAGTTAGTATAATCAACATGCTATGTACTAACAAGATTTCCCCAGTGTGATCAAATCAGCTAGTGTTTGCCTTGAATGTGTCAGTAATCTTAATGGCAATGATTAATCAAACTAATACAAAACAATCCCATTGTCATCATTATGCTCCAGTCTTTACTCTTAGATGATCTACCCCTGGAGCATAATGCACTGAAGCAAACACTGTCTGCAGATCTCAGTTACACCACAGACACCTCTTCTTCTTCTTCTTCTTGTGTATGGCGTGCACAGCCTATAGTTGTAGGACAACTCGTTCTATTTGATCTTATTTGATTGTGCACGCCAGGTTGATTGCATTCGTCGAAACAGGGCAGACCACGTGAAGGTTGCAATCTTCCACCCCAACAGACACTTCTAAACAAGTACCTTTGATGTCTGAAGGTCTGAAGAAAGGTCCCGACCTGAAACGTTACCTATCCACGTTCTCCAGGAATGCTGCCCATCCCGCTGAGTTACCCATAAATTCATGTTATCGGAGTAGAATTAGGCCTGTCGGCTGATTAATCTACTCCGCCATTCAATCATGGCTGATCTATCTTTCCCTCTCGACCCCATTCTCCTGCCTTCTCCCCATAACCCCTGACACCCTCACTATCAGTCACCACCTTAAAAATACCCAATGACTTGGACTACACAGCCATCTGTGGCAATGAATTCCACAGATTCACCACCCGAAAGAAATTCCTCCTCATCTCCTTTCTAAAGGTATATCTTTTGGTGCCTTTGTGTCCTTCATTTGATATATCAGGGGACACTATTTTTCAAATCATTAAAATTGTCTTCATTTGTTGTCTCGTCTGCTTTTTTACACAGGTCAAGATTGCATGAATAATCTCTCAGCCTTGGCTGCAGTTAAGGCACTAGTTAAAGTCTTGGAACCACATCCAGCAGAAGTGCCAAAGGGATAGTATTGGATTATTATAGTCGCATGTATCGATATACAATAAAAGCTTTTGAGAGACACAAAAAGCTGGAGTAACTCAGCGGGTCAGGCAGCATCTCCGGAGAGAAGGAATGAGTGACGTTTCGGGATGAGAGTTGAAGAGGTCTGAAGAAGGGGCACGACCAGAAGTGTCACCCATTCCTTTCCTCCAGAGATGCTGCCTGACACACTGAATTACTCGAGCTTTCTGTGTTTATCTTCGGTCTGAACCCGTATCTGCGGTTCTTTCCTGCACAATAAAAGCTTTTGTTTGCAGGCTATCCAAACAAATCACAATATTATACATGAATACTCTTCCTCTTCTCCCATCTCCCATCAGGCAAGCGGTACAGAAATGTGAAAACACACACCTCCAAATTCAGGGACTGTTTCTTACCAGCTGTTATCAGGCAACTCGCGAGTGGCCCTGAGCTGCCATCTACCTCATTGGAGACACTTGGACTATCTTTAATCATTATTTACTGGACTTTTTCTCACACCACACATTATTCCCTGTATCCTGTATCTGTACACTATGGATGGTCCGATTGTAATCATGTATAATCTTTCCACTGACTGGATAGCACCCAACATGACAATAAACTAATCAAAACTAAACTAAACTGCAATAAAGCCGCCACGAGTTAAACAGGCAGAGTGAAGAGAAAAATACCAGAGTGCAGCATAGAGTTTTGCAATGTGGTGTAGCATTACAGTTCCAGAGGAAAAAAAATCAATTTTCTGCAATGAGGTGGGTGGGAAAATCAGGACTGTACCTTAGCTTATGGAAGGTCCGCTCAGAAGCCTGATAACAGGTAAACTGATCAAGATCTTATGTCGCCTAAACTAGCCTTGACCCACTGCAGTTGGCTGACTGCCATAACAGACAATGCCTCCTCCCTGGCCCTATACTCATCCCTGGAACATCTAGATTAGAGAGACACCTACATCTGACTCCTCTTCATATACAACAGTTACGCCTTTGACACCATTGTACCATGCAAGCTCATCTCCAAAGTCCCGGGACTTGGAGTCAGCACTCATCTCTGCAGCTGGATTCTAGACTTCCTGACCAACAGACCCCAATCAGTGAGGATAGGGGACAAATCATTCTCAATGTTAATCCTCAACACGGGGGCTCAGCAAGGATGTGTTCTCAGCCCCTTTGTTTACTCCTTGTGCACCCACGATTGTGCAGCCATGTACAAACCGAATTCAATTTAGAAATTCGCAGACCACCATTGTAGGCCGGATATCAAATAATGAAGATACAGAGAACAGGAAGTAGATTGAGAACCTCATGTCCAGGTGTAAAATCAACAAGCTTTCTCTCAACGTCAGCAAGGCAAAGGAGATAGTGATTGACTTCAGGAAGCGAAGCAGTACACATACCCCGGTCTGCATTGATGGTGCCAAAGTAGAAATGGTTGAAAGCTTCAAATTCCTAATAGTAAATATCACCTACAACTTCTCCCGGACCACCCATATTGAAGCAATGGACAAGAAAGCACACTAACGACTCTAATTCCTTATAAAACGTAGGATCACCCCAACTTCTATTGATGCGTCATAGAAAGTAGGTATGTTACAATACTTACCTTCAGCGGCGCTGCAATTCTGCCACTGGCCGTGTGCGCGATTTTGGCGCCTTTGAGGGGGGGGCGGGGTTAAAACGCGGGTTTCTCCTACCTTGTCCTGAATTATATTTCGTTGGAGTGCAAGCTTTTGCTGAAGAATCGTTCCGACGGGCGTTTTGTGTATTTTTTATTTTTATTCGCCCGACAATTTCAGCGCTGGAATTATTTTAAAATCAGCTTCTAAAGCCGTCAACGCCGACAACGGGGACGGATTTCACGCACGGGACAGGTAAACGAAAGCAGTTTATTTTATGTATAAAAGTGCTTCTTAAGAGGCCTTTAATTCACATTTTAATTTGTGAAACAGTGATTTTTGTCCTCGAACGAACCAGCAGTATTTTTCATGCCAATACGGGGTTAAATTCACCGCAAATGTAACGTTCCAATTGATCGCGTTCCAGAAAAACCCACTCGCAAGATGATTTAAATGGCTATTAATTTACAGTTATTAAACATTAAATTCCTTCCATTTGGCCTATAAATCCATGACAATGAGATTTTAAAATTATGTTACATTGTGAATTCTTGTGTGAATGTTATTTGGACACTTAGGCTATTTAAAAATGTTAATCTATTCTTAAGAAATTGATAGATGTTTAGATCTAGTAATTGAATTTTGTAATTAGCTACAATTAGGTAACTAACTAATTATATGCTTTAATTTCATGTCATCTAAGTAAGATTGTTTCATATTTGTTTCAGAATGCTTCAACCTATAATCTGAAAATTTCTTTCAGTTCTCTTAATTTTTAAGAAAGTTATGGGCTTTTGACTGTCCTCGATCACAGCTTTTGTGTTAAGTCAATGGAAAAGCAATAGGGAACAATATGCTAATTTCCGATTATGAAAATGGCCATAACTTTTTTAATACTGAAGATATGAAAGTGAATTAGGTGTCAAATTAAACGTCTTTTTATGCTTTATCTGATGGGATAAATTACAGACTTGATTTTTAAAATCTCAAAATTTTGTAACATTGCTACAGAAAGCATTTTATCAGGATGCATCACAGCATGGTTTGGGAACAGCTCCATCCAAGACCACAAGAAATTGCAGAGAATTGTGGATGCAGCCCAGACCATCACACAAACTAACTTCCCTTCCATTGACTCCATTTATACCTCACGCTGCATCGGCAGGCAGCATAATCAAGGATGAGTCGCACCCCGGCCACTCCCTCTTCTCCCCTCTCCCATCAGGCAAGAGGTATAGAAGTATGAAAACTGTGAAAAAAGGACAGTTTCTTCCCAGCTGCTATCAGGCAACTGAACCATCCTACCGCCACTAGAGAGTAGTCCTGAGCTACTATCTACCTCATTGAAGATCCTCGGACTATCTTTACTCGGACTTTACTGGACCTTATCTTGCACTAAACCATTATTCCCTTTATCATGCATCTGTACACTGTGAATGGCTCGATTGTAATTATGTGTTGTCTTTCTGCTGACTGGTTTGCATGCAACAAAAGCTTTTCATTGTACCTCGATATATGTGACAATAAGCTAAACTCAAACTCAATCTCGAACAGAGCTGAAGAAGCTGTTTCTGATAATGGTGGTGTGCGCTTTGAAGCTTCTGTATCTTCTGCCCAACGGAAGTGGGGAGAAGCAAGAATGACTGGGGTGAAAAAGGTCCTTGATTATGTTGGATGCTATTTTGAGGCAGTGTGAAGTGTAGATGGAGTCAATGGTGGGGAGTCTGGTCTGTGTGATGGACTGGGCAACATCTACAACTCTGCAATTTCTTGCAATCTTTGGCAGAACTCTTCCCAAACCAAGCTGTGATACAAATCGACAGTATGCTTTCAATGGCATGGTCTTTAGTTTAGTTTAGTTCAGTTCAGTTCAGTTTAGTTCTATCCTACACACTAGGCTCAATTTACTGTGGGGCCAATTTATATACAAACTCACACGTCTTTGGAATGTGGGCAGAAACAGGACCTAGAGGAAACCCACAGGGTCACTTACAAACTCCCACAGGAAACCCACAAGGCCAGGATCGAACCCAGGTCTCTGGCACTGTGAGGCAGCGGCTCTACCAGTTATGCCACTTTACCTCCATGATGGAAGAAAACTAATTTGTGCAGTGTAAGCTCTCATGCAAAGTCCTGGAATGATCTGATGTCAGCCTATGTCTTCCTCGTCCTATTACCCAGTTTGTCTTCTTCTTGATGGGTTCCCCCCTCAGCCCTTGCACGCATCATCTGGAAATCATCTGGAAACATAATGTCCTTGCACGCCACCAATCTCTTCTACCACCATATCAGTCAGCATCTGTGGAAGGAATAGACAGGCAACGTTTCGGGTCTGACGAGTGTGAAGAAGGCTCCAGCCCACACAAACCAAGGCTTGTCCCACTCCCGTCATTCCTTCTTCTCCCTGCTCCCATTCCTTCTTCTCCCTGCTCCTGTCGAACAGAAGATGCACAAGCTTGAAAGTGTGCACCATCAGATTCAGAAACAGCTGAAGAAGGGTCTCGACCTGAACCGTCACCTATCCATGTTCTCCAGAGATGCTGCCTGACCCGCCGAGTTACTCCAGCACGTGTCATTTTCTGCTTTTTCCCCTCAGTTATCAATGGTCCTTCCATAAGTTGGGATACTGTCCAATTCACCTCTACCCCATTGCAGACATTGGAGTTGGTCTATGGAACTGATGTACTACAACGCTGAGAGCTATGTTTTTGCTTCACTCTGTAAACTGCACTTTATTGTATCTATTGTATCCCTCGTGTTATCTATGAACATTGATTTCTCTAATTTCAAGGAACTCCCATCCCCTCCCTTCCCGTCTCTCCCACCCTCGTCGAACTACCAGTTCCATTGTTTGCATCCTTGTATCCCTCTTGTTATCGCACGTTCCCCAGCCAACAATGGGTCATGATGGGCTCCACCCTTCCTGATGTCATCTGTTGTCGCCCCTGATGTACTCTGTCCTTTTCTCGCCTCCAGTTGATTCCCTGCCGAAACGTCACCTATTCATTTTCCCCAGAGATGCTGCTTGACCAATCAAGTTACTCCAGCAGTTTGTGTCTATCTTCAGTGTAAACCAACATCTGCAGTTAAACATAGAAACATAGAAAATAGGTGCAGGAGTAGGCCATTCGGCCCTTCGAGCCTGCACCGCCATTCAATATGATCATGGCTGATCATCCAACTCAGTATCCTGTACCTGCCTTCTCTCCATACCCCCTGATCCCTTTAGCCACAAGGGCCACATCTAACTCCCTCTTAAATATAGCCAATGAACTGGCCTCAACTACCTTCTGTGGCAGAGAATTCCAGAGATTCACCACTCTCTGTGTGAAAAATGTTTTTCTCATCTCGGTCTTAAAGGATTTCCCCCTTATCCTTAAACTGTGACCCCTTGTTCTGGACTTCCCCAACATCGGGAACAACCTTCCTGCATCTAGCCTGTCCAACCCTTTAATAATTTTGTAAGTTTCTATAAGATCCCTCCTCAATCTTCTAAATTCTAACGAGTACAAGCCGAGTCTATCCAGTCTTTCTTCATATGAAAGTCCTGCCATCCCAGGAATCAGTCTGGTGAACCTTCTCTGCACTCCCTCTATGGCAAGGCAGTTCCGTCCTACCCTATTATACTTGAAGATAGACACAAAATGCTGGAGCAACTCGGCAGATCAGGCAGCATCTCTGGAGAAAAGGAATCGGTGACATTTCGGGTCAAGGCCCTTCTTCAGACTCACTTCCTGTACATCTATTATACTTGAGTTTGACTTGATAGTATTTACGCAGATTCCAGCATCTACAGTTCTTTGTGCCTCCGTTCAATCTGTTGGTGTCAAATTATCATTGCAGCCAACAATGTGATGCCTTTGGCAGCACGGAGGGGGTTAGAGATAAATCATCTGGAAACATAAATGCAGAATCCCTTCTGTTCCCAGCTTCAGGTCCATTCCCACACAATAAACGGTGTTCCTTATCTGTTGCCCTTGGGTGGAAATAGATAACAGGCCCCATCAAAGGCACACACTTGAAGGTGATTTCCACTGAATGACTTGTTTTACCTCTAAGTGTCTTGGATTAGCTCTCAAATTTCAAAAGGGTACTTGGCACATGACACAAAACACACGGTCTGGACAGCTGGCTACCATGATTTGATACCACTTATGGTAATATAGGTAATGTCATGATAACTACTTAGGCATTAGTGTGTAATCCCAAACAATTTCACTGGATCTCTGCAAAATTGTCAAGGATTAGACAGTAATTCCTAAGCAGTCGTTGCCATTCCCATTTGACACCTAATTGGATATTGCTTCAAAGTATATTACGGTTTTATCATCAAGCAAACTCTTTTGGGACTTCAAAAGATATTTAAGTGGTGGCCTGAGTTTAATTAGCTAGAATTCTGCGCAGGTTTTGCTCACAGGATGTAAGCAATAGCCCAGGGTTAAGCAGAAGGCTATTAAATGGGAGGCTGTGCTGTGGGAATACGATTGAGTAAACGGTTTCCCTGTGTGTTACACGGTGTGGAGACCAAGGAATGCATTGGCTGCAGATTGCCATGGGCTGTGAGCAAGGTCTCAGACGTGTGTGTGTGTGTGTCTGTATGTGTGTGTGTGTGTTGTGTGTGTGTATGAGTCTGTGCGTGTGCATGTGTCTGTATGTGTGTTTGTGTGTATGAGTCTGTGGGTGTGCACGTCCGCGTGTGTGTGCGTGTGTGTGTGCGTGTGTGTGCGCAAGGGTGTGCGCGTGCTTGTGTGTGTCTGTGTGTCTGTGTGTATGAGTCTGTGGGTGTGCGTGTGTATTCTTGTATGTGTGCACGTGTGTGTATATGAGTCTGTGTGTGTGTGTGTGCACGCGTGTGTGTGTGTGTTCATTGTCCGGGCCGAGCAAAGGCTGTAAAAAAGGACTGTCTTACAACAGGCGTCGGTGAAACAGGGCTTATACTGAGAATCACACTCTGTCACTAGCAGTTAAATACAATGGGACTCTGCCAGAACATCACCCATCCTTTTTCTCCAGAGATGCTGCTTGACCCGCTGATTTACTCCAGCACTTTGTGCCTATCTCTGGCATAAACCAGCGCCTGCTGTTCTTTGTGTCTACAAACTCAGGCAGAGAAGGTCGCAAAGTGCTGGAGTAACTCAGTAGATCACGCAGCATCTTTGGAGAAGATGGATAGGTGATGTGTGGGAAGGAGCTGCAGATGCTGGTTTACACCAAAGATAGACACAAAATGCTGGTATAACTCAGCGGATCAGGCAGCATCTCTGGAGAAAGCAGGAGTTGCTTGAAATTAGAAAAATCTAAATTCATGCCACTGGATTGTAAGCTGCCCAAGTGACATATGTGGTGCTGTTCCTCCAGTTTGCATGTGGCCTCACTCTGACAGTGGAGGAGGCCCAGGATAGAAAAGTTGGTGTGGGAATGGGAATGGGAATTGTGTTTTGGGTTACAACACTTCTTCAGACTGATTGTAGGAGTGGGGGGTGGGGGTGGGGTGGCAGAAAGCTGGTAATAAGTGGACACGGGTGAGGGAGGGGGGGGGTGATAGGCAGAAGGTTGGAACATAGGTCAGAGATTAAAACAAGAAGGTGCAAGACAGAAGGTTTGGAGGGAAACATAAAATGCACGCGAGTGTGCGTGAATGTGTGTTTGCGTGTCTGCGTTTGCTTGTGCATGTTAGATGAATAGTGTTCTTTGGTACAGAAGAATGTCAGTGTGTCCGACACACCCAGACCTAATTCAGAAATTATAATCAGGAAACATTTCAGAACCAGCCATGACTGGGGGATGTTCTGTAAACCAATAAGAGATTTTGATAACAAAAGAATCCAAACAAGATCCCGACTGCTAACCGTTACATTTGCGTTCAATTTAAGCAGATAATTCACAGCAAAAAATACGACCCCAGTACTTAGTTGAATATGTCACTTAACGAAACAGTATTAAAGGCGACACGGGCCTGGCTCTGTGTTTGAGCTGCAAAGTGACAGAGAAACTTCGGGTCAATCCATCACTGTCATTGACCTCGTGGCCACCGTGTGTGGGGGAGGGGCAAGGTCGGCTAAAGTCAGACAGCTCTGCATAATGAGTGGGGAGGGGTGGGGGGGGGGGGGACATTGCTTGTAGACTGCACGCATGCCCTTTATCTCACAGACAATCTTCCAACAGAGTTCATCCGCGATCCAGGGAGGGAGGGAGGGGGAGCTAGACTGGGCGCAATGGGAAACGGGGCACTGGCAAAATCTGTAAACATCGGAGACAAATAAATCAACAAATCGCTCCGGGCTGAGGTAAATGACGTGACCTTCACCCTCACAACGCACCATGCTGCAAAGCTATTATCCATTTGCAGTAGATGATGGAACATTGAAAATATATCCCCTCCGTCATTACCGATGTCAAATCACAAACCTAAATAAATCACGTTATACTAAAACCAGAAAATGCTGGAAACACTCAGCAGGTCGGGCAGCATCTGTGGAAAGAAAATTTCTGATCAAGGACCTTCTGGAATGAAGAGTCTTCGACCAGAAGCATTAACCTTGTTTCCATTTCCATAGATGCTGCTTAAACTGCTGACATTGGATTAAATTGAAGAGGAAAGATTGAATAGGAATCTAAGGGATAACTTATTCACACAATGGGTGGTTGGTGTATGGAACGAGCTGCCAGAGGGGGTAGTTGAGGCAGGTACTATTGCGACATTTAAGAAACATTTAGAATGATACGTGGATAGAACAGGTTTAGAGGGAACACAAAAATGCTGGAGAAACTCAGCGGGTGCAGCAGCATCTATGGAGCGAAGGAAATAGGCAACGTTTCGGGCCGAAACCCTTCTTCAGACTGATAGGGGGTGGGGAGAAGAAAGGAAAAAAGGAAAAAGGCGGAGGAGGAGCCTGAGGGCTGGGGGATGGGAGGAGACAACCAGAGGGCTGATGAAGGGGAGGGGACAGCAAGGGCTAGCAGAATTGGGAGAATTCAATGTTCAAGCCCCCAGGATGTAGACTGTCCAAGCGGAATATGAGGTGCATTTCCTCCAATTTACGGTGTTGCTCGCTGTGGCCATGGAGGAGACCCAGGACAGAGAGGTCAGATACGGAATGGGAGGGGGAGTTGAAGTGCTGAGCCACCGGGAGGTCAAGTTGGTTATTGCGGACCGACCGGAGGTGTTCGGCGAAACGATCGCCAAGCCTCCGCTTGGTCTCACCGATGTAGATCAGCTGGCATCTAGAGCAGCGGATGCAATAGATGAGGTTGGAGGAGATGCAGGTGAACCTCTGTCGCACCTGGAACGACTGCTTGGGTCCTTGAATGGAGTCGAGCGGGGAGGTGAAGGGACAAGTGTTGCATCTCTTGCGGTTGCAAGGGAAAGTACCCGGGGAGGGGGTGGTATGGGAGGGAAGGGAAGAATTGACAAGGGAGTTACGGAGGGAGCGGTCTTTGCGGAAGGCAGACATGGGGGGAGATGGGAAGATGTGTAGGTTTAGAGGGATATGGGCCAAACACAGGCAGGAGGGACTAAATTGGATGGGACATGTTGGCCGGTGTGGGCAAGTTGGACTGAAGTGCCTGTTCCACACTGTATGACTATGAATCTAGGACTAACATTTGCAGCATTTTGTATTTTATTTCAGATTTACGGCACTTGTTGTTTTTGAGTGAATTTTCTTGCATCGAGGGTCTTCTTTTTTTATGGCCATGGAAATTCAGCATGTCTCAAATTACTCTCATGCACTGCAGAAAGCATCCTATTGGGATGCATCACAGCACGGTTTGGCAACTGCTGTGTGCCAGAAAGACAGCACGGTGGCGCAGCGGTGGAGCAACCGCCTAAAGAGGCTGTCCCACTGCGGCGACCTAATCCGCGAGTTGAGAGGAGTTTGCCCTCGACTCGTACTCGCAGCATGGCCGACACGAGGTCCTAGGAGGTCTTTGTAACTCTCCTTCATGCTCGAGAGTAGTCCCCACGGCTATGTGGCGGCGTATTTTTCAACATGCTGAAAAATGCCCGCGAGTAAAAAAGTTCACCATGGAAAAAAAAAAACGATATTTTTTTTACTCGTAGGTTTAGTCAAGATAGGTCGTAGTAGGTCGGCATGTTATTCGTAGGTAATCGAGGGTAGTTGAAGGTAGTCGTAGATAGTCTTCAACATAGTCGAAGGGAGGTCGAAGGAGATCGAAGGAGGTCGTCTTCACTCTCCACTATTCGGTGTCCAATTTTCCCGAAGCTGGTCTTCAACATAGTCGAAGGAGGTCTTCAACATAGTCGAAGGAGGTCTTCAACATGACACTTTTTCAAACCCTCCTAAACTCTTCTAAACTTGCCAATTAGGTTGCCGCAGTGGGACAGCCCCTAACAGCACCAGAGACCCGGATTCGATCCTGACTACGGGTGCTGCCTGTATGGAGTGTGTACATTCTTCCCGTGACCGCGTGGGTTTTCTCTGGGTGCTCCGGTTTCCTCACACACTCCAAAGACGTGCAGGCTTGTAAGTTAATTGGCTTTGGTCAAATAGTAACATTGGCCCTTGTTTGTAGGGTAGTGCGAGTGTACGGGGTGATTGCTGGTCGGCGTGGACTCGGAAGCTGAAGGGCCTGTTTGCGGGCTGTTTAGTCTAAATTGCAGTATTATGGATGCCGTCAGATTCAGGGACAGTTTAATCCCAGCTGTTATCAGGCAAATAAACCATCCCATCAACAACTAGAGAGCAATCCTGACCGACCATCTACCTCATTGGAGACCCTCGGACTATCTTTAGTCGGACTTTACTGGACCTTATGTTGCATTAAATATTATTCCCATTATCCTGTATCTGTACACTGTGGACGGCTTGATTGTAATCATGCATTGTCTGTCCGTTGACTGGATAACTACTGTGCACAACAAAGAATCTTCACTGTACCAAGGTACACACGATAATAAACAAAACTAAACAAGCCGAGAACATTACACAAACCAGCCTCACTCCAGTCTCCAAACCAGTGACTCCAGAGTTTCAAAGTTCAGAGATCACCACAGAAATATGCCCTTTGGCCCACTGAGTCCATGTCAACCATCAGTTCTAGGTTAGTCCACTTCCTCATCCACTCCCTACATTAGAGGCCAATTAACCTACAAACCCACCTACGATTAAGGCAGATGATTTCATTTCATTTAATATAAATCAAATAATGAAGATTGTTCATTATGTTGGCATTGCCAGTGACATCTGTATCCTGTGACATCTGTATCCTGGCACTTGGCTGGAAGCTTCGTATTTACTTTAAGAAACGATAATTTTTTGTGGTTTATTCATTTTTAAACTGGGCTAAACAATCTTCATTATTTGATTTTAGATCATGTGAAATGAAATTTGCAGGGCTAAAAATGTCATCTAAAACAGATGAGTGTTGAATCTGAGATGTTATGTTACAGTTGTAATCGTGCTACAGGAAAGATGTTGTTAAGCTGGAAAGAGTGCCGAGAATATTTACGAGGATGTTGCCAGGACTCGAGGGCCTGAGCTATTGGGAAAGGTTGGGCAGGTTAGGACTTTACTCCTTGGAGCACAGGAGGCTGAGGCATGATCTTATAGATGTGTATAAGATCTTGAGGGGAATAAATAGGGTAGACGCACAGAGTATTTTACCCAGAGTAGAAGAATCAAGCACCAAGGGACATAGGTTTAAGGTAAGCAGGGAAAGATTTACTATAAACCCGAGGGACAACTTGTCCAAACAGAGGGTGGTGAGGTTATGGAATGAGCTGCTAGAGGAGGTAGTTGTGGTCGGTATTCTAACAGCATTTAAAAGATATTTGGACAGGTAGCTGGATAGGAAAATTTGAGAGGGATATGGGCCAATTGTGGGCAGATGGCATTAGTGCAAATGAGACATCTTTGTCGGCACAGGCAAGTTGGGCCGAAGGACCTGCTTCCATGCTGTGTGACTGTATGACTCTAAGACTCTAAGACAGGGAGCACCAATTTCAAGTTGAAGCCCGGATTAATGATAGTTCACTACTGTCACAGTTCACTACTATTCGTCAACAATATACACAATCAGAAATAGCAAAATTCCCTCGAGTTTGCAGACAAACTTATAAGTGTTCAAAAAAATGTGCCAGACTAAAGGAAACAAGAATGTGGACACAAGGAAATGCAGATGCTGGATTACAAAAAAAGACACTATGTATTGGAGTAACTCAGCAGGTCAGACAGCTTCTCCGGAGAATGTGCAGGAAGATGCTGGTTGAGAAAAGGGGAGGTACAACGAGATCTGGGGGTTCTTGTTCATCAGTCACTGAAAGTAAGCATACAGGTACAGCAGGCAGTGAAGGAAGCAAATAGTAAGATTAAACGAGAACTTACCAGTTTGAAGTTTGATCTGTATTTTATGAGAAGTTACGATGAGGGATTACGTGAAGAACCCGCTCAGTGCGCAGGCGCGGCATACTTCCAAGCAGCGGTGTGGAATCACAGATAGACACAGGTATTTGAAGTAAACATAGTAAAGAAAAGGAGACATCAATTTATTAGTTTGATCCATATAATGAGGGTGGGAGCAGAGGGTACGTAATCCCTCATCATAACTCCTCATAAAATACAGATCAAACTTCAAACTGGTAAATTCTCGTTTAATCTTACTATTTTACTTCGGAGTCACGTGAGTGACTACGTGAAGATTTCAAAGCTCTGTGATTTCAAACCGTGTAACAGTTTTATTTCACTCACTGCCGAAGTTCTTGAGGGAGGAAGTGTTATCGTAATCAACCAATGAATCTGTTTCTCAAGAAACAAAAAAGGTATTTATTAACAATAACAAAAATTAAATAGCTCCCCCGGGCTTAAATTAAATATTTGCAGCTTGTAATATTTTCTCTGCAAATAAATCAGGTTTCATCAACGGCTTATTATAAAAAGTTCTGAATGTCGTTTCCCTCGACCATCCTGCTGTATTCAGAATATGGTCAACCGGTACGTCCATTCTGTCGGCCGTTGATGCAGATGCTGCCCTAGTGGAATGAGATTTAAATGTATTAGTATCCATTCCGGCAGCCTTCAGTACCTGTTTGAGCTATCTTGAAATGGTTTGGCTCGTTACCCGGCTATGAGGTTTCTTGTGGCTGACCCATGGCTTTTTCACTCCCTCTGATATTGTGGGTTGTGTCTATATAATGTTGTAGATGGGTCACGACACACAACCGTGGCTCTTGTGGGTAGGCCCGGAATACCACCAGTGGATTAGCTGTTCCTGGTCTGCTTTGCTTCACCAGACCCTGTATGATGAATGTGATCTGATCTGGGGTGGTCACCATGTTGTCCAGCCTTAACTTGTGTAGTGACTGGACCCTGTGAGCGGATACGAGTGCCATCAACATGAGCGTCTTTAGTGTAGATTGCTCGAGGCTGAGGGATCTGGCTGGTGGCCATTCCCTGAGGTATGTCAGGACCACACTGATATCCCAAATATGGTTATACCTGGGTTTAGGGGGCTTGATATTATAAATGCCCTTCATCAGTTTTACCACCAGTGGATGGGATCCCATTGCCTGTTGTCCTGCTGGTTTGAGATAAGCAGAAAGAGCACTTTGCGCTGTGTTGATGGCACTGTAACTGATCCCTTCATCATGGTGTAGATGGGCCAGGAATTTCAGTACGTTGGTGGCTGTGGCTGTTGCATACGTTGTCCCTGTTTCCTGGCAGTACTTCTCCCATTTTCTTATGCTGATTAAATACTGCCTCTTGGTGGATGTTCGAAGGGATGCCGACATGGTGGTGATGGTTCGTTCGGACAATCCCAGTTCCAGGTAAGGTCTATTCAAAACCTGCAACCCAGGAGTTTAATTTTCTCATGACATGGGTGGCTTATGCCTGATACTGGGTGAGTTAATAATCCTGGATCACTGGGAAAGACCATTGGTGACTCAACCACCATGTCATGTAGAACCGGGAACCATGGCTGTGTAGGCCAGTCGGGCACCATCAAAATTCCAGAAGCAGAGTCCATCTGTATTTTGCGAAGTACCCGACTGATGAGGCAGAAGGGAGGGAAAGCATAGAAGAAGAAATTTCTCCAATCCAGCGTGAAGGCATCTACCGCTGCTGCCTCTGGGTCTGGTTCCCAAGCGACATACATAGGTAACTGGTGATTTAGTCGTGATGCAAATAAATCAATATCTGGCGTTCCATACTGCTTAATAACTTTAGCAAATACTTTAAGGTTTAACATCCATTCGATGTTATCATTGAATTTGCGTGACCTGGTGTCTGCCACTGTGTTTAGCTTACCTGGTAGATAAGTAGCTGATAGCCAAATATGTCTTTCGACACACCATTGCCAAATCACATTGACCAATTTGTCGCATGATAATGATTTTATGCCGCCCATATGGTTAATATAAGCCACCACCGTAGTATTATCAATCTGTAACCGAACATGCAAGTGCTGCATAGTAGATACATATGCTTTTAAACCATAAAAGGCTCCCAACATCTCTAGATAGTTAATGCCCAGTGTCAGTAGTAATGATGACTCTAGGTTAGTCCATCTACCACCTGTGCTGGATATGGAGTTAGTTGCTCCCCAGCCTTGAGCATTGGCATCTGTTTGAAGAACTAAAGTAGGGTTAGTGATGATGATAGAGCTGAAACTATGCCAAACATTTTCTGCCCACCACTGTAGCTCTGATAATGCTTCAGTGGGTAATTTCATGACACGATCATAGTGACCTGTATGTCGTTTTAGTGCCTGTACCTTTGCTCTTTGTAAATTTTGATAGTGCAAAGGTCCGAAATGTGTAGCCGGAAATGCTGCTACCATTTTCCCAATCACTCTTGCTACTTGTCGAATAGTTGGTCGTTTGTTGACCATTAAATTGTTGCATGATTGTGCTAATGCAACCATTTTTTCCTTTGGCAAGGTAACAGTCATATGGACTGAGTTAATTGTGAAGCCCAGGTAGTCCATGATAGTGGATGGCTTCAACTTAGATTTATCTGGATGTATGACGAACCCCAGAGTTTCAAGGAGCTGTTTTGTAGCTGATACTGCTGCCACAGCCAATTCCATCGTTTTCCCTACTATCAGAATATCATCCAGTTATGCCATGACAATATGTTTTTGTTTACTTAGTATTGCCATGGTTATTTTCAATATTTTGGTGAATAATCTTGGGGCTGAAGTTAGCCCATTGGGCAATGCTTTGTACTGCCACAGCTGCCCCAACCAGATAAATTTTAGGTATCTGCAATGATCCTTGTGTATGGGGACTGAATAGTAAGCATCTTTAAGATCAATGCTTGCCATGAAGTATCCTTTGGAAATCAGTTGTTTGGCAGTAACAAATGTTTCCATTTTGAAATGTATATACTTAACAAACTTATTTAGTGATCTTAAGTCAATGAGGATGCGACATCCACCATCTTTTTTGGTTTTAGTGAATATATTTGATACAAATTCCAAAGGTTCATGTTTGGTCTTTTCGATGACCCCCTTTGTGATAAGTCTCACCAGTTCAGCTTGTCCCTCTCGTTTCTCTTTGACGGAGGGAGAAAATACCCTTTGGGGCCAATGTTGAACTGGCGGCGATTGTTCTGACATGAACTGAACTTTATATCCACTAATGCTGTTGAGTATATACTTGTCACCCGTGACAGTAACCCATGCTTCTTTAAACAAGTGTAATCTCCCCCCTGTTAGTAAAGCACCCTTATTCTCTATATGCTGGCAGGAACCAGACCCACCTACCTCCATGGTTATTGGTGTTTCTTTTGTTTCCTCATGTTTTTGTAGGCTTTGCTTGTCTGACGTGCTGGCGATGTTGGGGGGTGGCGCATTTTCCATGGAGTCCGCTGTGGGCCCTGATCTAAAAAAGATCTTTGGGGATAAAATGCGGTCCCCGAGCTTTCAACAGTCCCATATTGAGCACGTCGACTGGTGGATGCCATGGGGTGCTGCCGCTTGGGTATTGTAGCTCTTGGTTTGCTCATACCGGGGCTTGCCCTCATGAGGCTGAAAGTTTTCGCTGCTTCCTCCATGTCCCTCAGTTTTTTGTTGAGGTCTTTCCCAAATAACAGAGCATCCGTCTCTGTAGCTGGGGCTCTGCACAACCCAGCAAATTTGGGATTGAGGGCAGGTCTTATGTTTTCCCGCCGGAGATTATTGATCTCAAATTGTGTGTTGCACATCAGTGCCAGCACATCCTGCCTTAGGATCCGCTGTAGCTTTAGTTCATGGTTACGAATGTGTGACCCCACGTGCCCCCAGATCTGGCTGTTCACACTCTTCACTCTGAGGGCCTCACAGTTCTCTGGTGCTGTGTAAAGTTCGAGCGCCTCAAGAAGCACCTTCTCCTGCAAGGGCTTATTGGAAAGATGATTGATGCTGGCCGCCATTTTTGGTTCCAGCGGTCTTCCAGCACGTGGGGTTGCTACATAGTGGTCCACCACACCCAGCAGCTCTTCCTGCTCCTGCACCCCTTGCATACTGCCGAACTCGTCCGCCAGCCCCTGTTCCAGACCAGCCCAACCCTGGTCACCCATGCTAGCCTCCAGTAATGAGGGAGCAGAGGGCAGTGCACAAGACACTGTGGAGGAGGTGCCTGACCTACCTCCGCGAGAACGCTCTTTCTGCGTATCCTGCTGGAGCATCTGCTCCAAGAGCTGTTGTAAGCTCTGGCGGCTGTCTCTCCTCCGTTTAGGTGGAGACATGTCCCCATCCGACGAATCGGAAATTACCGTCCGGTTACTTTTCCTCATGGATTTCCTCCATGTCCGCTGTTCAGGCATTAGCGGGACTGGGCTTGGCTCGGTCTCGGCGATAGCGGAGCGCTCTATGTGCGTTCCTGCCGCCTGTTGCTGCCCCCCTTCCTCTGGTGGAATTGAGCTGGGGGCAGTTCTTTTGGAGAGTCTTTTCTTCAGTGTACTCATTTTTCTAAGAACACCCACACTCTCCTTCTCCGTTAGACTACTTCTGTATACTTACCCAACGGTCCGTCTTTTAAACTGCAGCCGGAGAGCCTTCCTTCAGCTGCCGCCGCTGTTGCACTGCTGGCGTAATGCCGCGCCTGCGCACTGAGCGGGTTCTTCACGTAGTCACTCACGTGGCTCCGAAGTAAAATGGCATGTTGACCTTCATAACAAGAGGATGTGAGTATAGGAGCAAAGAGGATATTTCTTCTGCAGTTGTACAGGGCCCTAGTAAGACCACAACTGGAGTATTGTGTGCAGTTTTGGTCTCCAAATTTGAGGGAGTACAGCATAGGTTTACAAGGTTAATTCCTGTGATGGCAGGACTGTCATATGTTGATAGAATGGAGCGGCTGGGCTTGTATACTCTGGAATTTAGAAGAATGAGAGGGGATTTTATTGAAACATATAAGATTATTAAGGGTTTGGACACACTAGAAGCAGGAAACATGTTCCACATTTTAAGAATAAGGGGAAACCATTTATAAAGAGATGAGTAAAATCTTTTTCACACAGAGAGTTGTGAATCTGTGGAATTGCCTGCCTCAGAAGACAGTGGAGGCCAATTTTCTGGATGCTTTCAAGAGAGGGTTAGATAGAGCTCTTGAAGATAGCGGAGTCAAGGATATGGGGAGAAGACAGGAACGGGGTACTGATTGTGTATGATCAGCTATGATCACAGTGAATGGCGGTGCTGGCTCAAAGGGCCAAATTGCCTAATCCTGCACCTATTGTCTATTGTCTATTGTCTCAAACGTCACCTATTCCTTTTCTCCAGAGATGCTACCTGATCAGCTGAGTTATTCTGACATTTTGTGTTTAGCTTCTCTGAAGAACATGGATAGGTGACATTTCGGGTCGGGACCCTTCCAGACCTGAAACATACCCAACTCGTGTTCTCCAGAGATGTTACCAGACCCGCTGAGTTACGCCAGCACTTTGTATGCTTTTTGTAGTGGAAACAAGAGACTGTACTGCCCTACAGTAGAAATAATGACTGAATGGTGCTGACAGATTGCAACCTGATGTCAACAGATCTCTGCTCAGGAAGTTTTGATGTACCAGATTTACCATGTTACAGCTGCACAAGACATTGGCGAGACCACACCTAGACCAGTCTTCTATGCAGTTCCGGTCGCAGAGCTACAGGAAGAACTCCATGACAATAAACTCACTTGACTTGAATGTTTAGTTTTGTTTAATTAGAGATACGGTGTGGAAACAGGGCTTCGGCCAACCGAGTCCACGCTGAGCATGATAACCCCTACACTAGTTCTATCCTTCACACTAGGGACAATTTACAGAAGCCAATTAACCTACAAACCTGCACGTCTTTGGAGTGTGGGAGGAAATCGAAGCACCCAGAGAAAACCCAGTGAGAATGTACAAATTCCGTACAGATAGCCACCCCTAATCATAAACGAACCCAGGTGTCTGGCACTGTAAGGCAGCAATCAATCAATCAAAACATTATTGTCATTCAGAAATACATCAGTAAATGCAATTCTAAACAAAATTTCGTTGCATCTGGCTCCCCGTGCAACACACAAATAACAGAAGGATAAGATGGATAAAATGAATAAAAAGATAAAATGGATAAAAAGATAAAATAAATAATAGTGGCGGCACATTATATGGAATTCAAGAGTCTGATGGCTCGTGGGAAGAAGCTGTTGCAAAACCTGGCCGTTCTGCTCCTTATGCTGCGATATCTTTTACCCGAGGGCAGCAGAGTGAACAGTCCGTGATGGAGATGTGTGGGGTTCTTTATAATACTGCTGGCCTTAGACAAGCAACGTTTGCACGCAATGTCCCCGATTGAGGGAAGAGAAGTCCCGATGATTTTTTCAGCCGTCCTCACCACTCTCTGCACGGACTTCCAGTCGGAGGCTTTACAGTCCCCAAACCAGACAGAGATGCAGCTGGTCAAAATGCTCTCCATGGTGCCCCTGTAGAAAGTGGTGAGGACGGGATGGGGGAGGTGAGCTCTTCTCATCCGGCGCAGAAAGTGCAACCGCTGCTGCGCTCTCTTAACTAATGATGTGGTGTTTTTTGACCAGGTCAGACTGTTCGTGATCAGCACCCCCAGGAACTTAGTGCTACTGACCAACTCCACATCGCTGTCATTAGTGTGAAGTGGTGTGTGACTGTTCCAGTTTCTCCTGAAGTCGACGATGACCTCCTTTGTTTTTTCGACATTCAGGATCAGATTGTTCGTGTTGCACCAGTCCACCAGTTGTTTCACCTCCTCCCTGTAAGCCAGATCATTGTCGTCCAGGATAAGGCCCACCACTGTTGTGTCATCTGCGTACTTCATGATGTGGTTTGTACTAAACCTGGCACAACTCTACCGCTGCGCCACTGTGCCACTTCATAAGCTGACATGAACGTTGTTTTGTGTTGCATATCTCTGTGACTCTATGATACTGTAACCCGGTTTGCATGTGACCCAAAGTCCACTCATATGATTCAATTTTAACAACTTCTCAACGGAGGACAATAAAGGGTGCAGAAAAGATTCACATGTTGTTACCGGGACTGGCAGGCTTGAGTTATAAGGAATGTTGAGATAGGCTGTGTCATTTATGCCTGGAGCATAGGAGGCTGAGGAGTAACGTTATTAAATTTTGAGGGGCATAGTTAAGGTCTGCTTCTTGTGAATGAAACATAAACCAAAGGAATAGTTAGATCTCAAGCCGGGTGTTGAGCAGCCAGGTTGTTGTCTCTGCGTCAATGTCTGCCAGGCCCTGAGCTCCATTTGGTGGGTGGTAGAGCGGACACCCAGAGATGACATGGTTGGCTGTCTGTTGTTCTGCTCCGCATCCAAATGCTGGCATTGAAATCCCCAACTCCAGTACCAAGTCTGTTGAGCTTCACCCATGCTCCTCTGGGGAGGTCACACCCTGGACAGCTTTTTTATCTGGTGAAGAGATGTAGCTGTGTAATGGAGATGAGGTTGCCTTCCACTCCTGTGACCACTTGGTGGCTATCCAGTGTGCTTTTGTCTCAGTTGGCTGGATGGATGCTATGTGGAGCAAAGGGGTGATGGGACTTCAGTCGGGGTGGCCTCTGCTCTCTGCTGATAGCCTGATGAAGGTGAAGGTGAATGATCACAGTCCTTTTAGCCATGTTGAATCAATCATAAGTGGCAGAGGAGGTTCGAGACCTGAATGGACTTCCATTTCTTACGGGTTTAGTCACAGTCATAGTGGAACACAGTGTGGAAAAAGGCCCTTCGGCCCAACTTGCCAGCACCGACCAACATGTCCCATCTACACTCGTTCCACCTGCCCACCTTTTGCCCATATCCCTCTAAAACTATCCCACCCTGGACTGGAGGGTGGCAGCATCGTCCGCCCCGGGCCGTGGAGTTTGAACCAGCCCGTTCGCGGAGCTCGGATTCAGCCGCGGGACTTACTTACCATCACCCGGCGGGGTCCCAACATCGGAAGCCTGGATCGCCTCAATGCAGAGGGAGAACAAGGAGGGAAGAGACAAGGACTTTAAGATTTTTGCCTTCCATCACAGTGAGGAGGTGTCTGGTAGACCCACTGTGGTGGATGTTAAACTGTGTTAAGTGTGTGTATTGTTATTTTATTCTATGTTATGACTGCAAGGTTCACAATTTCGTTCAGACTGAAATATACTTTTATACTTTTATACTCTTATACTTTTATACTACCCATGTAACTGTCTAAATGTTTCTTAAAAGTTGTCATAGTACCTGCCTCATCTACCTCCTCTTGCAGCCTGTTCCATATACCCAACACCCTTTACATAAAAATGTTGCTTCTAAGGTCCCTATTAAATCTTTCCCTCCTCAACTTAAACCTATGTCCCCTGGTTCTTGATTCCCCTACTCTGGGCAAAAGGTACATTTACCTGAGCTATTCCTCTCATGGTTTTGTACACGTCTATAAGATCACCCCTCATCCTCCTGCTCTCCAAGGAATAGAGACCTAGCCTGCTCAACCTCTCCCTATAGCTCAGGCCCTCAAGTCCTGGCAACATCCTCATCAATATTCTCTGCACCCTTTCCAGTTTCATGATTATAAAAACATAGAAACATAGAAACATAGACAATAGGTGCAGGAGTAGGCCATTCGGCCCTTCGAGCCTGTACCGCCATTCAATATGATCATGGCTGATCATCCAACTCAGTATCCTGTACCTGCCTTCTCTCCATACCCCCTGATCCCTTTAGCCACAAGGGCCACATCTAACTCCCTCTTAAATATAGCCAATGAACTGGCCTCAACTACCTTCTGTGGCAGAGAATTCCACAGATTCACCACTCTCTGTGTGAAAAATGTGTTTCTCATCTCGGTCCTAAAAGACTCCCCCCTTATCCTTAAACTGTGACCCCTTGTTCTGGACTTCCCCAACATCGGGAACAATCTTCCTGCATCTAGCCTGTCCAACCCCTTAAGAATTTTGTACGTTTCTATAAGATCCCCCCTCAATCTTCTAAATTCTAGCGAGTACAAGCCGAGTTTATCCAGTCTTTCTTCATATGAAAGTCCTGCCATCCCAGGAATCAGTCTGGTGAACCTTCTCTGTACTCCCTCTATGGCAAGAATGTCTTTCCTCAGATTAGGAGACCAAAACTGTACGCAATACTCCAGGTGTGGTCTCACCAAGACCCTGTACAACTGCAGTAGAACCTCCCTGCTCCTATACTCAAATCCTTTATAAAAACACCGTGGGAGTATCTACACTACAAAGGCTGTAAAGTCAGAAGGAGATTCTTCACTATTTTCTGAAGGAGAGCTAGGGACGGAAAATTGCTGGCTTCTTGTCAATAATACTTGCAACACATACCTTTAGAAAGGAGATGAGGAGGTTGGTGAATCTGTGGAATGCATTGCTGCAGAAAGTTGTGGAGGCCAAATCAATGGATATTTTTAATGTAGAGATAGAAAGATTTTTGATTCATAAGGGTGTCAGGGGTTGTGGGGAGAAGGCAGGAAAATGGCGTTGAGAGGGAAAGATAGATCAGCCATTATTGAATGGCGGAGTAGACTTGATGGGCTGAATGGCCTAATTCTGCTCCTGTAACTTATGAACTTATGAAATTATCCCAGAGAAGAAGAGCAGATCAATGATTTCCAATATGTTTTTGCATGTGAATGAAATGTATTTCCATTCTGTGCCTAGAGATTGCATCATTGCATCAACATGAGATTGAACCTTTCGCTACAATCGAGCAAAGGCAGATGCCAAGACTATTTTGAAGGTTGAGGGAAATAGTTTTAATGACAGTCCCACAAAGGTTTTAATATTTTCCTTTTTAAGTAATGTGAAATTCAAAGGAAAGGAGAACATTAAGAGAGCAGAGATGCTGGCAGATGTGCATTAGGGTGACGCAGTGGCACAGCTGGTACAGGCACTGCAGCCTCACAATGCCAGAAATCCAGGTTCGATCCTGACTTCAGGTGCTGACTGTGTGAAGTTTGCATGTTCTCTAAGTAGCAGGGTAGGTTTCCTCTGGGTGCTCCAGTTTCCTCCCTCATCCCAAAGATATGTCGGTTTGCTGGTTAATTGTAGGTATGTTACAAAACTTACCTTCAGTCGCGCTGTAATTCTGCCACTGGCCGTGTGCGCGATTTTGGCGCCTTTAAGGGGGGGCGGGGTTAAAACGTGGGTTTCTCCTCCCTTGTCCTGGTTAATATTTTGTTGGAGTACAAGCGTTGGCTGAAGAATCGTTCCTAGTGGCGTTTTGTGTATTTTTTATTTTTATTAAATCGTCAATGTCAGCGCTGGAGTAATTTTAAAGCAGCTCCTGAAGCGTCAACACCGATAACAGGACGGATTTCACACACGGGACAGGTAAACGAAAGTGGTTTCTTTAAATGTATAAAAGTGCTTCTTAAGAAGCCTCTAATTCACATTTTTTCATGCGACACGGTGTTTTTATTCCCCGAACTAACGGCAGTATTTTTCATGCCAATACGGGGTTAAATTCACCGCAAATGAACGTTCCAAAAGATCGCGTTCCAGAAATCCTCACTCACAAGATGATTTAAATGCCCATTAATTTACAGGTATTAAACATTCAATTCCTTCCATTTGGCCTGTAAATTCATGAAAATGAGATTTAAAAATTATGTTCTATTGTGAATTATTGTGTGAATGTTATTTGGACCCTTAGGCTATTTAAAAATGTTAATCTATTCTTAAGAAATTGATAGATGTTTAGATCTAGTAATTGAATTTTGTAATTAGCTACAATTAGGTAACTAACTAATTATATGCTTTACTTTCATGTCTTCTAAGTAAGATTGTTTCATATTTGTTTCAGAATGCTTCAATCTATAATAACTGAAAATTTCTTTCAGTTATCTTAATTTTTAAGAAAGTTATGGGCTTTTAACTGTCCTCGATCACAGCTTTTGTGTTAAGTCAATGGAAAAGCAATAGGGAACAAGATGCTAATTTCCGAGTATGAAAATGGCCATAACTTCTTTAATACTGAAGATATGAAAGTGAATTAGGTGTCAAATTAAACTTCTTTTTATGCTTTATCTGATGGGATAAATTGCAGACTTTATTTTTTAAATCTCAAAATTTTGTAACATTGCTATTAATTGGGCCTCTGTAAATTGCCCCTTGTGTGTGTAGGGAGTGGAGGTGAAGATGGGATGGCATAGAGCTAGTGTGTGGGTGGCATGGACTCAGTGGGTCGAAGGGCCTGTTTCCATGCTGTATCTCCAAACTAAACGAAACAAACGATAAAATAGCAACTCCCTAGCCAATGTTGATGTCTTATCGCTATGTGTTTGTATTCAGCAATTAAGCTCGCTATGAAAAACAGTTCAAAAATGCCCCTTTAAATCTGCAATTTCCCCTCACCATCTATCCACTTGTCAATTTCAGGTCGGTTTCATCTATTTGATATGAATAAGTCACCTGGTCTCTTCAAGAAGCAGGCCTGTCAGTGACACATAATTGAATGAAATGCTCGTCAGTGTTTAATGGAAATTTAATGACCCTCAGTTGCCTTGTGGAATATTTTGGAGAAGAGAGGCCACAATGGGACTGCAACATCTTGTAGGATTTCAAGAAATGTCCCCATATTCTCCTGCAATTGCTGTAATCACCCACAGCACCTGACATTATATCATAAATCTCGTGATAAAGCTGCAGCAGCACTGGTTAATTGACCCTCTTTTTACACACTCACATCTGGCAATAAATGTTGAGAGGAAGATGTTAGTTCAACCTTCCGTCATCAACGTAGGTGAGGCGACCGATCGGCCACGTGGTATTCAACGGACTGGACAAGGACTGAGTGAGTAGACTTTTACTCAGGTCTCAGTGAATAATTTTCACCAACAAATTGGTGAGAGAAGCGAAGAGAGGGAGAGAGAGAAAGAAAAGGATAAAAGGGGAGAGAGAAATGGAAAAATGAGAATAAAGAGAGAGAAAAGAAGAAAAAAAATTGAAGTGAGCGCGAGAATGAGTAAAAGAATCAATGAGAAGATGGGAAAAGGGAAAAAACAAGAATAAAAAGGGAAATTGAGACCAGAGAAAGAAAAGGAAAAGAATAGAAGGAAGAAAGGAAGGAAAAAATGTGGATTCAAATGTGGAAATTTTGCAGATTAAAATTGCTAAGGATATCTGGTGACATTTGAAATAGCAGAGAAATGAAGTCTGAGACAGACCAATTTGTATTCAAGGCTTCTCTTTGACTTTGAAACCCATTGCAGTGGTTGAGGAGTGATCTAAGTGAGACATTAAGAACAATAAAGGGGTTTGATATATTTGGGCACAATACTACAACTGGGGTCAAACATATGTTTTTCTCATCTCGGTCCTAAAAGATTTCCCCTTTATCCTTAAACAGTGACCCCTTGTCCTGGACTTCCCCAACATCGGGAACAATCTTCCTGCATCTAGCCTGTCCAGCCCCTTAAGAATTTTGTAAGTTTCTATAAGATCCCCCCTCAATCTTCTAAATTCTAGCGAGTACAAGCCGAGTCTATCCAGTCTTTCTTCATATGAAAGTCCTGCCATCCCAGGAATCAGTCTGGTGAACCTTCTCTGTACTCCCTCTATGGCAAGAATGTCTTTCCTCAGATTTGGAGACCTAAACTGTACGCAATACTCCAGGTGTGGTCTCACCAAGACCCTGTACAACTGCAGTAGAACCTCCCTGCTCCTATACTCAAATCCTTTTGCTATGAAGTTTGCTATGGAGTTTATATGATTTCCTCATGACCTGCGTGCATTTTCTCCAGATGCTCCGGTTTGCTCCCACACTCCAAAGGTTTGTCGGCTAATTGGCTAGGAAAAAAATGGTAAATTATCCCTAGTGTGCAGGATAGTGCTAATGTGCGGAGATTGCTGGTCGGCGCCGACTCGGTGGCCAGTAGGGCCTGTTTTTGTGCTATATCTCTAAACTAAACTGAATTAAACGAAACACCCCTGTGTACTGAGGGCAGATGGTTGGCAAAACGAACACCAAATTTGTGTTTGGTTCCTCCAAGGTAGGACAATGTTTTTGTGACCACTGTAGTCCGTAGCTTAGACTGGAAAAAATGCAATTGAATTGCTGCTTCACCTGGTACCATGGCTTTGGTCCATGGGTGGTGGGAAAGGAAGAGATGGCCAGACTAGTGCGGCGTGGCATCTCCTCTTGTTGCTCGAAAGGTGTGATGGGACAGAGAGTGGTGGGTGGGGACGGAAGCCGGATGAGGGAGCCACAAAGTGGGCAGCCCCCACGGAATGCAGAAAAGGGGAGGAGATGGAACTATGTGACCAGTAGTAGGGTCAAGTTGGAGATGGGAATTAATACCATCTTCACCAATCCTGCCTACTGCCAAATATTATTACTAAAACACCCAAAAACGGCAGAGCGGGAAAAGTACCCTTTGTTTATTATTTCTAATATGGGCATGGAATATTAGGGTCATAGGGCTGTACAACACGGAAACAGATCCTTCGGCCCATTTCATCCGTACTGACCAAATTGCTAACTGAACTAGCCCCACTAACCTGTGCGTAGATCTTATCCCTCCCATCCTTTTCTATCCTTAGAGTCTTTTATTGCTTGGAGGCTTATGTAAATCTTCCACCAATGGAAGCTTTGTCTCCAATTTTGTATTTAAATAGGTATTCTTTGTTAAGACAATTAAATACAGCAAATGCTACAGCTGAAGTGATGTCAGAATATAATTCCTCGAAGCAGGAACATTTTAATAATGTACTGTTGAAGCACAAAGCTTTTATTGAAGGCTAAATGTTTCAGGCTGAGGGGGCAGGAGCCTTTATACTTTAGAAATACAGTGTGAAAACAGGCCCACCGAGTCTACGCCAACCAGCGATCACACCATACACTAGCACTATCCGACACACTCGGGACAATTTTCACAGAAATGTTACCCATCTCTACCACGTCAGTGGCAGTAGACGGCACAGGGTGTACTGGTAGAGTTGCTGCCTTACAGTGCCAGAGATCCAGGTTCGATCCTGTCTACTGGTGCTGATTGTATGGAGCTTGTACATTCTCCCTGTGACCGCGTGGGTTTTCCCTGGGTGTTCTGGCATTCCCGGGATGGCGGGACTGTCATATGCTGAGAGAATGGAGCAGCTGGGCTTGTATACTCTGGAATTTAGAAGGATGAGTGGGGATCTTATGGAAACATATAAGATTGCTAAGGGTTTGGACACGCTAGAGGCAGGAAACATGTTCCCGATGTTGGGGGAAGTCCAGAACCAGGGGTCACAGTTTAAGAATAAGGGGTAAGCCATTTAGAACGGAGACGAGGAAACACTTTTTCACACAGAGAGTTGTGTGTCTGTGGAATTCTCTGCCTCAGAGGGCGGTGGAGGCCGGTTCTCTGGATACTTTCAAGAGAGAGCTCGATAGGGCTCTTAAAGATAGCGGAGTCAGGGGATATGGGGAGAAAGCAGGAACGGGGTACTGATTGGGGATGATCAGCCATGATCACATTGAATGGCTGTGCTGGCTCGAAGGGCCGAATGGCCTACTCCTGCACCTATTGTCTATTGTCTTCCATATTCCAAAGACGTACAGGTTTGTAGGTTAATTGGCTTCTTTAAATTATCCTTTTTGTGTTGGATAGAACTAGTAAACTGGTGATCCTTGGTCGGTGTGGACTTGATGGGCCGAAGGGCCTATTTGCACATTGTATTTCTAAACGTACATAAAAGTAATAATTTCACTGTTCCGTTTCGCCTCATATATGACAACAAAACACCCTGGACTCCTGGATTGTGGTTTTGGTGGATATTTTACAAGCTTGTTATATCCATTGCTCTCCCTGACAGGCTGCTTCTTTCAAGCCAGCTGATCATCCCTCTTAGTCGTGAACTCTAACTCCCTTTTCCTTCATGCAAGCATTAAAAAAGTACAGAGGCTCAACACACCCTCCTGGGGACACCCATTTCTAACCAATCTTAGTATGTGCCTCACATCAGGGTCGTTAATTTCCAACTAATTATTAGTGTAAACCTCGAAGGTGTTTCCACTCCAAATCCATACATTTCCTACTTTCTGAATAATCCCGTGTGTGGCTGCTTATCGAGTGCTCTCTAGAAGCTGTTATTAACTCATTCGTTTGACATTTCCACAACCAAAGCGCAGGGAAACTTCTTCCAAACTGATGCTTGCCAGACTGGGAGCAGAAATGGAACAGCCAGCTAAGTCTCGTGGAGAATGCCAAGCACTCCATGTCAAAAAGAGATGAAGGAACACAGCAGGTCAGGCAGCATCTGTAGAGGTTAATGGACAGGCAATGTTTCGGGTCAGGTCCTTTCCTCAGACAGGAGGGTTCCGACCCTGAAATATCCGTCTGAAGAAGGGTCCAAACCTAAATGTCTGCCTGTCCACTCCCTCTACAGATGCTGCTTGATCCATTGAGTTCCTCCAGTACTTTGTGTTTTACTCAAGATTCCAGCATCCGCAGTTCCTTGTGACTCTGTGTCTTATGTCATCTCAATCTAAAATGATGCAGGAGTAACCTACACTCAGATCTCATTCTCAATCACTAAAGCCCCTGTCCCACTTTCCCGAGTTACTCACAAATTCTCCCGAGTTTTCCCCTTGATTCAAACTCGGAGAACTACGGTAATAGCCAGCTATTTTCTTTACTCGTGGACATTTTTCAACATGCTGAAAAAAACGTCCCGACTTACCTGATGCCCCGAGTACCTACGGCTGGCATTACGAGCCGCTACGAAATATCTGCGGACTCCTACGGACTCGCTTCGGACATTCCCCGAGTTTGAATCAAGGGGAAAACACGGGAGAATTCGTGAGTAACTCGGGAAAGTGGGATAGGAGCTTAACTTTGCCACTAGAAAATGCACAGATACTGCCTATTAGAGTCATAGAGGCATAACACATGTAAACAAGCCAACATTGTGATGGTACCTACCTCAACACCCTCCTCTCGCAGCTCGTTCCATATACCATTACCCTTGGTGTAAAATAAAATGTCCCTCAGGCTCCTATTAAGTTTCCCACCCCCTCACCTTAAATGTATGTCCTCTAGTTCTTGATTCCCCTTCTCTGGGTAAAATAATCTGTGCATTTATGCTGTCTATACCTCTCATGATTTTACACACCTCTATCGGATCACGCCTCATTCTCCTGCGCTCCAAGGAATAAAGCCCTAGCCTCCTCAACCTCTCTCAATAGCTAAGGCCCTTGAGTCCTGGCTACATCCTCGTAAATCTTCTCTGCGCCCTTACCAGCTCAACAACATCTTGACCTCCTCATCATTCATGCCTGAAATCAGAAGCCTCTCTGCCCCTTAAATCAACACTAACTGATGTGCATTGTAGCATGTCATGATACAAAGACCCAAATTAATTTTCAAATTGTTATAATTACCTAATGCAATCCTACTTTTAAAATGCAACATGGATATGAAGACAAATATATAGCACTCTTTGAAACATTAGAGATTATTAACCATAATAGCTCATACACTTTGTGACATTATTGAAGCTTTGGACTTTGTATCAAAGTGACACAACATTACGGGTAATTTCATAAAAGCAGCATTTGTATGGTTGGACCTTTCATGTAAAATTTATAACTAATAACATTAAATAAATAATTCAGATACCCATGGTTTTTAAGCCCACGAGTTCATCTGTCTCCTGCTGGGTAGCTCACATTAATGTTAATGAAAATAGTTACAAATAGGAAGGGAACAACGCTGTATCATTTCTATCTCATGGCTAAACATTCTCAAAGTTACATTTACAGAGAATAAAACCCTTATATAGAACTAACAAAACTTAATAAGGCTAAATTGGGATATTATAGTTATCTGTGTTTGGTGTAATCAGTGAATGAAAGAAAATAAGCAATCTCGACATAATGACTCTAAGGTCTGTTATCCAGCCTTTATCTTGAGACATTAGACATGAGACGTGTCAATAATGAGACATTAAGCATTGCTGGCTCCCAAAGGTAGACATAAGAGATCTCAAAGCAGCATGTTAAAGAAGAACATACGAGCTCTGACTGCTGCGCTGGTTAATATTCATTCCTAAAACAAAATTGCTCAATTAGATTATGTGTGTGGAATTTTGCCGTGCTTAAGATGACTGTAGGATTCAATGCAATAGAGACCTCGCCTTTTAGGACAAACCTCAATGGATAAATTGTTATAGTTAGTTTAGTTTATTGTCACATGTACCGAGATAGAGTGAAAAGCTTTTTGTTGCGTGCTAACCAGTCAGCAGAAAGACAATACATGATGACAATCGAGTAATTACCTGATACATGACTACGCATGCGTAGGAAAGAACTGCAGATGCTGGTTTAAATCAAAGGTAGACACAAAATGCTGGAGTAACTCAGCAGGTCAGGCAGCATCTCTGGAGAGAAGGAATGGGTGACGTTTCGGGTCAGTCTGAAGAAGGGTCTCGAACTGAAACATCACCCATTCCTTCTCTCCAGAGATGCTACCTGACCCGCTGAGTTACTCCAGCATTTAAATGTCCACATGACTATACATGATTAGAATCGAGCCCTCCACAGTGCACATGATAAAGGAAATAACGTTTAGTGCACGATAAAGTCCAGTAAAATCTGGTTAAAGATAGTCTGATAGTTAAATTAAGACATGGTGCTGTTGGAGTAGATGTTTAAAAAAGTGGAGCGATTGTAATGGGTGATTGCAGATCCACTACTGGGACCAGGATTCAGAGAATCGCCTGGCTTGGGCGCCATCTTGGAATGAATTATAGATCATATACATTAGAAACAATGAAGCCTATTCATGGGATTAAAGTTCTACTCAAAATAGACCCAGGAGCTATTTATATAAACTCTTATAAACTGTTTTTATAAAACTCATGCTGAACTTTGCTTCCGAAACTGCAAAAGCGTTACGTTCCTTGTAATAAAATGGTGTAATATTAATGCATGATTTCTATCATCCACGCTGCATACCTTCAAGGTTTCATTTACATGAGTAGAAGTTTTATAAGGAAATAGCTAAATATATAATGTTGTGAAATGTTGAATCTCCGCCCAGCTCGGCCTTTGGACTTCGGGAGCCGCGGTCTCCGGTAGGAAGTGGCCGATTCGGAAAACTACAAGCCGCTGAGTGTGTTCTTCTGTTCCGACGTCAGAGTTCCATCATCCCCGGCGAGAGGGCCTGAACATCGGGCCATCCATAGCGGCTACTACGGAGTGTTCAAAGGCCCCGACCACGGGTGAACAAAGGGGAAGATGACTGAACTTTATTGCCTTCCCTCACAGTGGGAAACGTTGTGTGGTGATGTTTATGTTAAACTCTATCGTGTATTGTGTTCTTTTTTATTCGTATGGCTGTATGGTAACTCAAATCTCACTGTATCAATTGGTGACAATAAATGTAAATTGAACTTGGAACTTGAATGTCAGGATGTCCAATTTCTTTGCAGATTAATACCAAGCACAATTGCACTTACAGGATTGACCTGATTTTAACAGTGGGCTGATTGCAAAAGTAGTTTGATCCCAGTGAAGATTTCTCCACAGAATCGTTAGTAAAAGCTAAAGTATTTATGCAATGTGAAGGGCAAAGACATTCTCTAGATTTAACTGGAGGCAGGTGAGGCATTTCCTCATTTAAACAGCAATTGAACGATCAACTTCACCTGAAGGAACCTGTTGTGCTGATGAAAGGAAGTATTTCATTGTTCCAGCTGGCACAGTGGCTGCCTGACAGCGGCAGAGAACTGGGTTCGATTCTGACTATGGGTGCTGTCTGTATGGATTTTATACGTTCTCCCCGTGACCGCGTGGATTTACTCCGAGTGTTCAGGTTTCCCCCCCACACTCCAAAGATCTACAGGTTTGCAGGCTAATTGGCATCGGCGAAATTGTAAATTGTCCCCAGTGTGTAACATCGTGCTAGTGTGCAGGGTGTTCGCTGGTCAGCGCGGACTCAGTGGGTCGAAAGGTCTGGTTCTGTGCTGTATTTCTAAGTCTAAAGTGTAAAGTTTTGGTACATATGACAATGAAACATTCTTGACTCACTATGGACTCTTGAAGGGAGATGTTTTACATTTGACCAATATCAAGGTGGATAATTCATGATTGAATGAGATGGTTGCAAGACAATAGAATATTGAAACTACACAATCTAGATTTTGTTTTGTGTAAATGTAAGGCATCCATAAGGAGTAAAGTGCTGGAGTAACTCAACAGGTCAGGCAGCATCCCTCGAGAACATGGATAGGTGACGTTTCAGGTTGAGACATTTCTTCAGAAAGCACACATGTTCACCTGGGGTGTATGTAACTCTCAAATTATCTGCACTAAGTGAAATTTGCCTCGAATAAAGTTGAATCCTTACACGTGTCAGATTTTATGCTTTGTTTGACCCAAGAATACAGCCTCTGTTGGTTGAGTTGTAAGTTGCAGGACTTTCCCTGCTCACCTTAAACGTATACACTCTGGTTATGGATTCCCCTACTCTGGGTAGAAGACTCTGGGCATTCACCATTTGTATTCCCCTCATGATCTTATACACCTCTATAGGATCACACCTCAGCCTCCTGCACTCCAAGGAATAAAGCCCTAGCCTGCCCGGCCTCTCGCTATAATTCAGGCTCTCAAGTCCTGGAGCATCCTCATAAATCTTCTCTGCCATATGTCTAGTTTAATGACGTCCTTTCTCTAGTGCGGTGGCAACACTGAATACAATACTGCAAATGTGGCCTCACCAACATCTTGTACAACTATCACATAACATCCCAACTTCTCTATTCAAAGACCTTGACTGATGAAAGCCAATGAACTGAAAGCATTCTTGACCACACTATCTACCTGTGCTACCATCAGTTTTGGAGCAGAATAAGCCCATTCGGCCCATTAAGTCTACTCCGCCAGTCAATCATGGTTGTTCTATCTTTCCCTTTCAATTTCCTGGCTTTTTGGGGATTTCCTGGTAAAAGTCAAGTCTTGGGTTAATAAGAAGGTGAGAGAGAAAAGCAGGAATAGACCATTCAGCCCCTTGTGCTGGCTCTACCCATTTCCTCAGCTTTACCTTCCTGCATTGCACATCATATTCCTCAGTTCCCTGAACATCGAAAATTGTTTTGCCCCTCATGCCTTATGTTAGTCTGCTGGACAAATAGATTGCTGGGGCAATTAGATGTGACTGGAGCAACTGGAGCAATCCCCAATTTAGAGATACTCGCCAAGGATCCCAAACACACGGCTAGTAGGAAGGATAAGCATCTCTCACGAGCATTTTACATATATGCGGCATAGTGGCTCAGCGATAGAGTCACTGCCTTACAGCACCAGAGGCCCAGGTTCGATCCTGACTACGGGTGCTGTCAGTACAGAGTTTGTACTTTCTCCCCTTGACCTGCGTGGGTTTTCTCTGGGAGCTCCAGTTTCCTCCCATAATCCAAAGACATACAGGTTTGTAGGTCAGTTAGCTTTGATAAAATTGTAAATTGTCCCTGGTGTAGGATAATGTTAGTGTATGGGGTGATTGCTAGTTAGTGTGGACTTGGCATGAGGCAGCACAGTGGCGCAGCAGTAGAGTTGCCGCCTTACAGCGGCGGAGCCCGGGTTCGATCCTGGCTACGGGTGCTATCTGTACGGAGTTTGTACGTTGTCCCCGTGACCACATGGGTTTTCTCCGAGATCTTCGGTTTCCACACTTCAAGGACGTACAGGGCTTGGTGTATGTGTAAATTGTCTCTAGGATGTGTCAAATGATTAAAATGTAAAATAAGTAAGGATTACAATTTAGAGTAAACTTTCTTTTTTTTTTCTTTCCTTTGTAATGATAATATTCTGGGTTATCTTATCGTATGGATTGTATAGGATAGGCAAAAATAAGCTTTGTGGCTTCAGCCTATCCCTTTTTCGGTCATTGATTATGTGAACGTTGTGTGAAATGGATACAGTGTTGGTTCATATTCACACAGATTGTAAAGTTTTGTTCTTTTTAATGTATGACCGAAATAAACCATTCATTCATTCATTCATTCATTCATTCATTCATTCATTCAAGATAGTGTTAATGTGCGGGGATCGCTGGTCGGTGCGGACTCGGTGGGCTGATGGGGGTGTTTCTGTGCTATATCTCTAAACTAAAAAAAAACTTGGTGGGCCGAAGTATCTCTGAATCTCCAAAGACTAAAGGAAATAAAATGTGTTGTCAGCTGTTTCTAGAGTTTGGAGATCCTGGTACTGATTCATGATGTTACGTAGGTTTCTGACTCCCATCAAGTTTGTTGCAGGAGAGCACAAAGCAAATCACAAAGTTAGCAATGGATTTCACTTCCATTCCAACAGAGTGTGTATGTTGAGCATATCGGTTTAATAATTCTGTAGGGAAAGTTGCTTAATATGACACTGGGACATAGAACATAGAGCAGTACAACACATGAACAAGCCCTTCGGCAAACAATGTCTGTGCCGAACGTGATGCCGACCATCTCTTATCGACATAGTCCATATTCCTCGTTCCTTGCATATCCATATGCCAAAGATAAACACATGGAATATCTCAGCAGGTCAGGCAGCATTACCAACAGCCCAAAACGCCACTCATCCTTTGCCTCCAGAGATGCTGCATGATCCACTGAGTTACTCCAGCACTTGAGTTTAAGTTTAGTTTATTGTCACGTGTACCACGATGCAATGAAAAGCTTATGTTGCCCACTATCCAGTCAGCGAAAAGACAATACATGATCACAATCGAGCCATCCACAGTGTACAATTTGTGTCTGTCTTTGGTATAAACCAGCTGGGTTGTAAGCTGCCCAAGCGAACTATGAGGTGCTGTTCCTCCAATTTCCATTTGGCTTCTCTCTGACAGTGGAGGAGGCCCAGGACAGAAAGGTCAGCATGGGAAAGTGAGAATATCTTTTATGTGATTAGATACAAACAGTGAAACTAAGCAGGACAACAGTGAAACTAGTGAGCTGACATGCGTGTGCCTGGTATAATTTTCTTCGAGATAGACCCAAAATGCTGGAGTAACTCAGCGGGCCAGCCAGCATCTCTGGAGAAAAGGAATAGGTGAGGCTTTGGGTCGAGACCCTTCCTTCAGACTGAGAGTCAGGGGAGAGAGGGAAACAAGAGATATGAAAAGGTACAAAGAACAAATGATTGAAAGGTGTAAAAAGAACAAATCGAAGCCAGCAACGATGATCAAGGAAAGGTGGAGCCCACAATGGTCCATTGTTGGCCGTGGAGGTGATGACGATTGGATACAAACAGTGAAACTGAGCAGGACGACATTGAAACTAGTGGGCTGACAAGGGTAGCGGCGGGACAGAAAGAGAGGGGAAACAAGGGTTACTTGAAGTTGGAGAAATCAATCTTCATACCACTGGGTTGTAAGTTGCCCAAGCGAAATATGAGGTGCTGTTCCTCCAATTTCCATTGGGCCTCACTCTGACAGTGGAGGAGGCCCAGGACAGAAAGGTCAGCACGGGAAAGTGAGATTTTCTTTTATGTGCGATACAATAGATAACCACCAAACGTTGTCACGGGTGGAAACTTCGCTGGAATTGAGCCTGACTGCAATCTTAGCCAAACCCTTTGCCCGTAGTTAAGTTCTAGGACAGCGTCGCCTGAGACAGTTCTGCTGTTGGAGACCCCATTGTTCTTATCGTCATATTCAAAGGCCAGTTTATCCACCCCATCGACCACCAGGTAGCCAGACAGGTGTGGGCTGCAGAACTCGATCGTGTACTTGAAGACGTACACCGCGAGGAAAGGGATTGAGAACTTCCCGCTTCCAGGTGCATAGGAAGCTCCGTAGTTGACGTAGAGATCGTTAAACCTGATCGGGCCGGAGGTATTCATCGCGTAGGTGTGTGCTACAAAGAACGTCACCATTGGAGCGTACCTGTACGATCCCCTGGAAAAATCTGCCACAGAACATAAAGAAAAATGTGTTATTGCCTCTCACCAGTGTCTTTTGAACCTCTACGAGAAAGACTTGTGTTTGTGCAGCAACTTTCACATTCCAATAGGAAAAGCAGCAGCAGAAATACGTAAGATGCCAGAAACCGCAATGTGCTAACCACCGATATGTTTTAGTTCTAAAAGAAGGGTTCCGACCCGAAACGTCACCCATCCTTTTTCTCCAGAGATGCTGCCTGACCCGCTGAGTTACTCCAGCACTTTGTGTCTATCATCTTTACCATGATTATGGGCAGGGTATGTGTTTCTATAAAGTGTTTTTGCTTAGTGTTGTAGAAATTGATATTGGCCAGATAGCAGAGAGAACTATCCATGTTCCCCTATCTGAATAATCCCATCGTATTTTATTTTCCATCCACTTAAGGGACTGGATGGGACCTCAGTTCCACAACACATCCTAAAGACACCTCTAGCAGTGCAAGATTCCCCAAGTGTTACCCTGAGGGGAAGGTTTTACCCTCAAACCTCGGGAACAGGATCTGGCTTCACAGAACATAGGAACAGGCCCTTCGGCCCACAATGCCTGCAATGAAAATGATGCCAGACCTCAAAATTTTGATTCCAAAACTAATCTCCTCTGCACGCACGAGGTTATGGACTCCATCATTCCCGGGGTCATCTGTGGCCGGCCCTGATTTGTTCTGCCTTTGCTCGCCTCCTCGCTGATGAGAGCATGGTTCAGTTGCCTGATAACAACTGGGAGGAAACTGTCCCTGAATCTGGAGGTGTGCATTTTCAAACTCCTGTACCTCTTGGTTGATGGGAGATGGGAGAAGAGGGGAGAAGAGGGAGTGAGCGGAGTGAGGCGTGTCCTTGATTATACTGGTGGACTTGCAGCATGAAGCATAGAGGGCGCATTTGTAATGTAGACCCTCTTCTGGGACCAGCATGCAAAGAGTCGCCACGCACTGGAGGTTATACCAAAACCATGGCCGCTCGGGTAAATTCTATCCTTTACAAAACATTTCCTGCTTTTGATATTATGTGTGGTTTCATCCTGTTTCAGTGAGATTGAAAGTGGAATAAGTTTTTGATTTAAAAATGAGCTGGGAAAAGATGATCAGATTGTGAATATAAATGTCATAAAGTGGAAAATGAATATCGGATTCATCAACAATATCAGTGGCACTAACTGATCAACTGGAGCAGATTCAACATCTTGATTAATGTGCTTTAGGGGTAGAAATGGAAATGCTGAATAAATAACAGTCTGCTAATTTTGGATAAAATCTGGTGTACGTCTTCCCAACCAAATCAAATCCAATCTGGGTCGATATCCGAAGTGGTTTAATTAATAGGTTTGATGTGCTGGAAGATTTGATTGTCTGGGGATGACTTTGTTGAGGGATAGCTGGTTGTTCTTCTATTTAAAGCTTCACACTTGAGATCGTACTAATAGGGGGTTAGATTACTCCATTGATAAACAGCCCAAGTGTTAAAACTCAATTTTGGTTCAATCAATTGGAAATTTCTCAGGTGAAAACAATCACCCCTCCCCCCACCTCGTTCCTTCCTCCAGGACCCATCCACATTGCCGAGAGTGTGAAATAAATGGAAAATCAAACAAAACCCACCTGTCTTCATGGCATTTCCATCCAGCAGTTTAATGTCACAGCTGGGACCACCAAACGGGGGGCGGCAGGCACACACAAAACCTTTTCTTTGATTAATACATGTCCCTCCATTCAGGCAAGGGGTACTCTCACAGCTTGCAGACTCCACTGTAAACATAGACACCAAGGATCATTAGAACATGAGGATTTAATGGTTATATTATAGCCATGTGTACCAATACATTTTTTGCTTCGAGGTCAGTGATTCACCCCCCCCACCCCACCCCACCCCACCGCTACGTTCCTCCCCCTGTTTTAATAATCTGCAACTCTTGAAATCTGCAAGTCCATCTCACATCTATTGTTCTTATATCGAGCCTTTGTTACAACCATCTGCTTGTAAAATAACCCTCTCACCTGTGTCGACTTATTACCTGCTTGCTTTGTCGTGCCTCTCCCCTGCTTCGCTTCCCCCCCCCCCCAACAATCAGTCTAATCAACCCGAAAAGCCAATAATCCATGTTCTCCAGAGATGCTGCCTAACCCGCTGAGTTACTCCAACAGTTTGTGTCCTGTTGTGTATTAACCAGCATCTGCTAGTTAGTTCTTTGTTTCGACTTTGTCCCCGAATTGTTGGTTTGTTGGTTACTATGGACAACTGCAGGGTATTCTCCTGTTGAATTTGAGTGTTTTCATTCAAGCCACAGAAGGCTGTGGAGGACAAGTCAATGGGTATTTTTAAGGCGAAGTATGACAGATTATTGATTAATAAGGGGGTCAGGGGTTACGGGGAGAAGGCAGGGGAAAATGGCGCCAAGAGGAAAAGATAGATCAGCCATGATTGATTGGCGGAGTAGACGATGGGCCGAATGGCCTAATTCTACTCCTAGAACTTATGAACATATGAAGCTATTCCTCCCACTGCCATTTACAAATGCATTGCTTCCTCCTCTGGCCAAAAAAAAATCATACTTCTGTGAAAATGCTGTCATATTCTGAACAGTGAGGACAACGTCCTTTTTTTTTTACTGATAATGACTTAGGAGGAGATCATGTAGCTCTTGGGAGAATGCCCATTCCCAGGGAAGTGATCCCATTTTCCCCCTTCTCTCTCTCTTTCGTTTTTTTGAGAGTTTTAGAGATACAGCGTAGAAATAGGCCCTTCTTCAACCTACCAACTCAGTCCACACCGACCAACGATCACCCATTCACACTAGATCTGTGTTATCCCACTTTCGCATCCTACACACTGGGAGCAATTTATAGAAGTCAGTTAACTTAAGGGCCTGTCCCACTTGGGCGTCATTTGCGCGTCATTTACGCGACATCATTTACGCGTCACGACGCACGTCCCACTTGGGCGTGCATTACGCGCACATGGTGCGTGGTGAGGTGTGGTGGCGTAGGCAGTGACGTGGCGCCCCAGGATTTTGGGATTCACAAAATCTTCGCCGCCACCTGCGTGACGTGCAAACGACACCCAAGTGGGACAGGCCCTTTGCAAACCTGCACGTCTTTGGAATGTGGGGGGGAAACCGGAGCGGTCAACGAGAAAATGTACAAACTCTGCACAGATAGCACCCAAGATCAGGATCGAACCTGGGTCTCTGGCGCTGTGAGGCAGCAGCTCTACCACTGAACCATTGTGTCACCCTAGAAATTCCTATTTGCTAGAATATCTGTAACCTCCCTCTCACCTGCCCATCATTGTCTCTGTGGTTCTATTTTTCTTGCCTTTACCGATACTAAGGGTGAACTTACAATAGCTTAATTAACCTACCATTGCAGCTTTGGGACATGAGAGGGAATTGGAAAACCCAGCGGAAACCCACCCACCCACCCTAGGAAGAACCTGCAAACTCCGCATGAACAGCACCTGAGGTCAGGATCGACCCCAGATCCCCCGGTGCTGTGAGGCAGGAACAATTACATCTGCAACAAACCAAACCAAAGAAAGACACAAAGTGCTGGAGTAACTCAGCGGATCAGGCAATATCTCTGGAGAACATGGATAGGCAATGTTTTGGCAGGACAATTCTTCAAACACCAAGCCACCTTTTTTCCCTTAACAAGGCTGAATCAGTATTGTTTTGTGGATCAGTTCAATAAATGAAGCCTTTGTGATTCTTTTCCACAGTACAGTTGCAGCTGCAGATACAATTGATATTATATACATTGTAATGATGCATTATAATGATCACCGTTGCCTTGCTCGTGAAGCTGCAGCTGACAGGAACTGCGATCGCGGTTCTAATATATGCTGACAAGCCTTTAATATCCAACAGCACAGGTCAGCTGCACAATCCAGAGGTGCTCCGTTAGGTCTCCTGTGATGGATCGGTGTGCTAACATGTGGCTTCAAAGCAAGGTCAGTCCCTTACAAACTTCACAAGACAACATTGTAATTCCGACTTCAAGTAAGACAGCGGCAGAGATTTGAAGGTACGTGCATGACAGGCAGTCTATACTGCAGGGAGAGACAATATCAGGTACGTGCCTCCCACCCAAAGTGGCCCTCTTCCACTTCCACTTCTCCTGCAAGTGCCTCAAAGAAAAAGTCTCATCCACACAGTTGTCATGCAGAGCGACAAAGTCAAAATCCGCAGCGATTAGATTCTCATCTCTGTTGCTTGTTTTGGAAGCAATTGATTGGGCTGTGAGGACCCACTTTCTGTGCAGCCCATCCATACAAAGGGCACGGCACAGGGGCGCAGCGTCAGAGTTGCTGCCTTCCAGTGCCAGGGACCAGGGTTCAATCCTTCCTCAGGCTGATGCAAAGTGCTGGTGTAACTCAACGGGTCAGGCCTGCACGTCTTTAGAGTGTGAAGGGAAACCGTAGATCCCAGAGAAAACCCACGCAGGTCACGGGAAGAACATACAAACTCCGCACAGACAGCACCCGTGGACAGGATCTGTGGAGGGATTTGAACTCGGATTTCTAGTCTGGCGTACAGGTCCTCTCTGGGTTATGAATGCCTGACTTATGGACGACCCGGACAAATGATTGAGCATTTGGGAGACTGGTGGGATGGATGAGGGTGGATTTGTTCGCTGCTGCAGGCATCTTCTGCTGGGTGGGAATGAGGCATTTCAGCAACCCCCCACCCCCCCCCTCCCTCCTCCACCGTTCCTCCACCCCAGCAGCAACAATCAGGGGGCTGAGTGGAGCTGAGCAGAGCTGGGAGCGCTGAGTAGACTCACTCCTCACTCACAGAGTCAGTGACGCCCACTCAAGCACTGTGTCTTTTTTTATAAACCAGCATCTGCAGATCCTTGTGTCCACATCAAACGTGGCATAGGTTTAAAGTAATTGGTATAAGAATTAAAGGGGAGAAAGGAAATATTTTCATACAGGTCTGAAAGTACGGCAGAGCCAAAAGTCCTAATTATGTTTAAACAATATATGGAAGTACACTGCCAGAGTCTTCACGGCTATGGACTTGGTGCTTGGATTAGGCTGGGTAGTGGTTCTTTGAATACACCTGACACAACAGGGCAAATGGGGCTGCACAGTGTCGCAGCGATAGAGTTGCAGCCTTACAGTGACAGAGACCAGGGGTTCGATCCTGCCCTCGGGTGTTGTCTGTATGGATTTTGTACATTCTCCCTGTGACCGTGTGGGTTTTCCCCAGGTGCTCTAGTTTCCTCCCACAGTCCAAAGACACACAAGTTTATACGTTAATTGACTAAAGATTGTAAATTGTCCCCAGTGTGTAGGATAGTGTTGGTGTAGGAGGATCACTGGTCGGCGCGGACTCAGTGCACATAAGGGCCTGTTTCCACACTGTATCTCTAAACTAAATGGCTTCCAACATTGTAAATCGTGGAGTTACCTGGATCATCGATTTTGTCAGTGTATCTTTGGCTTCTTCTGGAATTGACTGTGATATTGGCTTTGTTGATCACTTTTGGCCTCTTGTACAACAGCTTCACTTGTTTCTGGATCTTAGTAATGTTCCTGACAACAACAGAAATGGCTCTGTCCAAGAACATGGTGATGTTGGTGAAGACGAGCTCGGCGGCGGCCCAGCTGGTAGTCCTCACGAACTCCCTGAGATCCTGCTGAAGGGCCGTGACGTTGGGCAGTGCCTCCGGCGCCGTGTGCCGCGGGACGCTGGCGTTGACCTGAGCAAGCAGCAGCGACAGGTTCAGGCACAGTCCCCGCGTCTGGTCCGACTCCTCCTTTACGCGGGAGACCGCCGCGTTCACATTAGTCAACTTGGCCTGAAGCCCCGACACCTTGCGGCTCAGTTGCTGGAACTTTGGAGGCTCGGCCTGGACCTTGGCTCCCGGCGTTGGTTTGGACTTGACTTTCTTCGAAGGTTTGGAGCTCGCCAGTGCCGAGCTCAGCACAGATTCGAGGGCCAGTATGCGTGAATGGTAATCTGTGGTGTCTGGAGAGGAGGAAAGACTGACTTGCTCCAGTCGGTGAATCCTCTCTTGGAACTCCTCAATGTTGGCTGCGGTTGTGTTCAGCAACTGAGGAACATTCATCATAATTGGGGGCACGAGCATCTCCGTGTCTTTTATGCCCTGGAGGAGACCCATCGTTTCCAAAGCATTCTGGTGCCTTGCAACGTAAGCCACGAGGACCTTAAAAGACTCATTCAGCTGAGCAAACTGTGGGAGGAGAGACAACACATGGTTCTGCTTGACAGAGCTCTCAGTAAACACTTCTGAAATGTATCTCCACAGATCGGTGATGTTATTTTTCAAGATGTAGTAATCATCTCTCATGTTATCCACAGCATCGTTTATGATGGTCATTGTATCATTCAATCCATCCTCAATTTCAAAGCGGCATTCAGCCAGAGCCTCCCTCAGTGATTCTTCGCCACCTTGTTGGCTTTGGTTCCTGAGCAACTGGGCTCCCACCGTGCTTCTGACAAACACACTGAGGCTTGTAACCTTGGAACTGAGATGGTCCAGGCGTTCCTCAAGGCCCTGTCTTTGCGCATGCTCAGAATAAGCGGTGCTTGTCTCGGGAGGTGAGCCTCGATCTCCAATGAGCGGCTGGATGTTTTCAACGTCATACGACAGGTTGCTAATCCTCTCATTCATTGATTCAAGGTAGTCCATTAATTGGAAGAAGGTGTCAGAGAATGTCTGGTTTAAATCAAGAACTTTGTTCTCCACTTGATCCAGTCTGAAACCCAACGTACTCTTGCATTCGTCAACCATTGCTTGGCAAGTTCTCATCTCCAGTTTCTCCTGGCTGTTCGCCGCTGTCAAGTTGAAGAGAGACTGCTTATGGGCATTCACTTCACCGTTCAATTGCAAAATCAAACGGCCGTGCATTTTCACATTCTCCGTGATGTTGACCAGATACCTTTGTAGGCCTCCCTCCATCTGGGCTCCATCTTGCTCAGGGACATCTCGGAGCGTCTGATTGGGCAGATGCAGCTCCGGGGTCTCTCTGGCTAACGAAAAGGTTTGGTTCATGGTTTCCAAGAGAGCGCCAATTCTCTCGTATTCCCCTTCCATTTGCCTTTGAAGAGATGTGTGCTTTTCACTCAGCTCCAGAGAGGTGTTGTGGCAGGCCAGTGACACATCGGCTCTGAGCACCCTCATTTGCTCCTGAATTTCGTGGAGTTCCGATCGAGGTGGCTGATTGTGCTCCACTGTTGTGGGGTGGAGATCGGCAGATAGCAGCAGAATGATGGTCCCATTTAACTCTCTGATTGCTCCTTTGGTGCTTTGAAGCTCCTCGCTTACACTGGAGATGGTTTTGTACAGTTCAGCCACTGTCTCCTGCATGTTCCTCTGAAGAGACTGGATCTGTTGTGCTACCAGGTCTTTCACCAGCTCCTGAATTCCTCTTGGTTTGTTGCCTGAAACAAAGACATTTGGGCAAATTAAAGAATTCATCCATCTTTAATAAATTGCATGACCATAATATGCCCAATGATTACTTGTTCAGTTTAGTTTATCATTGACACGTGTACCAAGGCACGATGAGTAGCGTTTATTTTGTGTGCTATCCAGTCAGCGGAAAGACAAGACATGATTACAATCAATCAAGACTTTAGTTTCAGTTATTATGTCTCTTTGGCATCAATTCCAGCAACATCAACCGACTCCAACTGGTCCAGAATGCAGCCGCCCGACTCATTACCCACACCAAATCCTGGCACCACATCACCCCAGTTCTCAAAGAACTCCACTGGCTTCCCATTTCCCACCGGATCATCTACAAAATCCTGGTCCTCACCTACAAAGCCCTCAACCACTTGGCCCCCCCCCCTTATCTCACCGACCTCCTCTCCCCCTACCAACCCTCACGGTCCCTCAGATCCACATCAGCTGGTCTCCTCTCCACTCCGAAATCAAACCTCTGCACTTTTGGAGGCAGAGCCTTCTCCAGGGCAGCTCCCAGGCTCTGGAATTCCCTCCCACAACTGGTCCGAAATTCTGAGTCCCTCACCATCTTCCAGTCCCGCCTCAAGACCCATCTCTTCACCTCTGCATACCCTTAGTCCCATGTCCCCCTCCCCTTTGCATCTCTGTCTTACTGCTCTATTTTGTTTTGTTTATTCCTGACTCTCAATGTAAAGCGACTTTGAGTCCTGAAAAGCGCTATATAAATAAAATGTATTATTATTACATGTACCGAGGTAGAGTGAAAAGCTTCTGTTTGTGTGCTATCCAGTCAAAGAAAAATACATTATACATGAATACAATCGAGCTGTCCACGACAACATTTAGTGCAAAGACAGACACATTCCAAAGACATATATGTTTGTAGCTTAATTGGATTTGGTAAAGATTGTAAATTGTCCCTAGTGTGTAGGATAGTGGTAGTGTACGGGGATCGCTGATTGATGCTGAATCGGCCAAATGATCTGTTTCTGCGCTGTATCATTAAACTAAACTGAACTAAACTAAGAATCTTTGTAGACGAGAATTCTTTCATTATGGGCTGAATAAATATTGTCTGTTTTACAAGTGCAGAGGATGTGACAGGCTTGTAGTTTTGCGATCCTCTGAGCATCCTATACCAAACACTATCCACTGCGTCTTCTATCCCCTCGCCTAATGGTTGACAGCTCCCCATCATACCTTCCTTATCCTGCTCCACTTATCACCTTCCTCACTTACCAGATTCCATAATCTGCAACTCCATCCAAGACCGCAAGAAATTGCAAAGAGTTGCGGATGTAGCACGGATCATCACTCAACCCAACCTCCCTTCCAGCTACACTTCACGCCGCCTCCGCAGGATCACCAGCATAATCAAGGACGTCTTATCCCGAACATCCCTCTTCTCCCCTCTCCCATCAGGCAAGAGGTACAGGAATGTGAAGTGTTCACACCTCCAGATGTATGGACAGTTTCTTCCCATCTGTTATCAGGCAACTGAACTATCCCATCACCAACTAGAGAGTGGTCCTGACCTACCATCTACCTCATTGGAGACCTTCAGACTCTCTTTAACCGGACTGTATTGAACTTTATCTTGCAATAAATATTATCCCCATTATCCTGTATCCGCACTCTGTGGATGGCTAGATTGTAATCATGTATAGACATAAAATGCTGGAGTAACTCAGCGGGTCAAACAGCATCTCTGGAGAAAAGGAATAGGTGACGTTATGGGTTGAGACCCTTCGTCAGACTGGGGCATCCTTCTTTGGACCTAAGAATTCAGAATTAAGTCTGAATAAGGGTCTTGTCCCATAACATCAATTCCTTTTCTCCAGAGATGCTGTCTGACCCACAGTTACTCAAGCTTTTGATGTCTATCTTCGATTTAAACCATCTGGCGCTCCTTCCTACGCACTTGTAATCATAAGGAAGTGTACCATTCCTTATCTCTGTGTCTCCCTCTCCCCTGACTGGCTGTCTGAAGAAAGGACTTGATCTGAAACATCACCCATTCCTTCTATCCAGAGATGCTGCCTGTCCCGCTGAGTTACTCCAGCATTTTGTGTCTATCTTTGGTGTAAACCAGCATCTGCAGTTCCTTCCTCCACACATGGACCATTGTTGGTTGTGGACTAGGTGTGAACGAATTATACAGACAATGAAACCAGTGAAACTAGTATGACACATAGGGTGGGGGAGGGACGGAGAGAGAGGGCGATGTTACTTTGGGTCCTCCAGCAGTTTTCTTTTTGCTCCAGATTCCAGCATTTGCAGCCTCTTGCAGATTCCGGCATCTGCAATCTCTTGAGAACCTAAAAAGCTTCTCTCAATTCAGCAATGCAAAGTCATATGGAAAAAACATTGTGGAGGTGCCAGAAAAGGCTTAGTACTGGAATGCTTATATCTGAGTTGGAAGTTGTGGATTGGAACTTCGCTCGAGAGAACAGTTAGACTGATCGCGTTTTTCCAAATCCTTCCTGTGGAAAGGATGTATGGAAGTGTCACATGCCAGCAAGAAACGTGGATTCTTGCAGGGCCTATGGATCCTGGTTAATATGGGAGATAACAAACTGGTCTGTTCTTCTCAGAGAGACATATTGTGCTCGGGTAACTCAGCGGGCCAGGCAGCATCTCGGGAGAAAGAGGATAGGTTTCCTTGTTCTATCCTTTTTCTCCAGAGATGCTGCCTGAACTGCTGAGTTACTCCAGCACTTTGTGTCTTTTCTGGTATAAACTAGCATCACCAGTTCTTTGTTTCGCCAGGTCAGTTTTCCTAACTGTATTGTTAAACGTTGCTACTTTGTGGCATTTTTCTTCTATTATTAGTTTAGTTTATCACTGTTTTTCACAAAGCTTTTACCATGAAAATAATAATAAACTAAATATCGACATTCTGTTTTTAGATCAAAGGGATTAAGTATCCCCTATCCCTGCTTGTCATTCTCCCTATATGTTGTTGCACTATGTTACTGGGTCTGAGCACATACAATATCAAATTGGCATCAATGTACCAATTGCTGTCATTTTTAGGAATTTTACCAGTTTCCCAAATGTCTGAAGAAGGGTCCTGAAATGAAGCGTACATTCTCTCCACAGGTGCTGCCTGACTCGTTGTGTTCCTCCAGCACCTTGTGTTCTGCTCAAGTTTTCAGCATCTGCTGAATCTAGCTTAGTTTGGTTTAGTTAGTGTGTTGTCACATAGAAGCATAGAAACATAGAAAACAGGTGCAGGAGGAGGCCAGAGCCAGGGGCCACAGTTTAAGAATAAGGGGTAAGCCATTTAGAACGGAGACGAGGAAACACTTTTTCTCACAGAGAGTGGTGAGTCTGTGGAATTCTCTGCCTCAGAGGGTGGTGGAGGCAGGTTCTCTGGATGCTTTCAAGAGAGAGCTAGATAGGGCTCTTAAAAATAGCGGAGTCAGGGGATATGGGGAGAAGGCAGGAACGGGGTACTGATTGGGGATGATCAGCCATGATCACATTGAATGGCGGTGCTGGCTCGAAGGGCCAAATGGCCTACTCCTGCACCTATTGTCTATTGTCTATTGTCTATTTTCATTTCTTTCTCACAAATTCAATGTAACCTCTCTTGCTCATTCTTATATCCCCAGCCTCCTCTCTTCCCTCTGTGGCCTGTCACTCTGTTCCAGCTCCTATCTCCTACAACACTTATCTTATTTTAACCCATCCTCATTTAGACTTTAGAGATACGACTCGGCCCATCGAGTCGGCACCGACCACACTAGCACTATCCTACACATTAGGGGGCAAATTACATTTTACAGGAGCAAATTTATCTTCATACCTGCACGTCTTTAGGAGCGTGGGAGGAAACCAGAGCACCCTGAAAAACCCATGTGGTCACAGGGAGAACTTACAAACTCCATACAGACAGCACCCGAGGTCAGGATCGAACCCAGGTCTCAGGTTCTGTAAGGCAGAAACTCTACCGCTGCGCCATTGTTTTCACACAGTGGGTATATGAAATGAGATGGCTGAGGAGGGAGTTGAGGGAGTGGGGCTAGTGTAGCATCTTGATCCCTGGGATGGCGGGACTGTCATATGAGGAAAGATGGAAAAGACTAGGCTTGTATTCACTAGAGTTTAGAAGGATGAGGGGGGATCTTATAGAAACATATAAAATTATAAAAGGACTGGACAAGCTAGATGCAGGAAAAATGTTCCCAATGTTGGGCGAGTCCAGAACCAGGGGCCACAGTTAGAATAAAGGGGAGGTCATTTAAGACTGAGGCGAGAAAAAAACTTTTTCACCCAGAGAGTTGAGATTTTATGGAATTCCCTGCCACAGAGGGCAGTGGAGGCCAAATCACTGGATGGATTTAAGAGAGAGTTAGATAGAGCTCTAGGGGCTGGTGGAGTCAAGAGATATGGGGAGAAGGCAGGCACGGGTTATTGATTGGGTACGATCAGCCATGATCACAATGAATGGCGGTGCTGGCTCGAAGGGCCGAATGGCCTCCTCCTGCACCTATTTTCTACGTTTCTATGTTTCTATCATCGGCATGGGCAAGTTGGGCCGAAGGGCCTGTTTTCCGTACTGTATGATTCTATGACCCTTTGACTCCAATAATCTTTCATAACAATATGTATCACTGGAGGTTGTGGATACTTTGATTCATCCCCATTATATTGAAGATGTGTGCCTTAGCCTGACCAAAAGCTGTCAACTTTAAAGCCATGCTCACATCCCTGATTCAGGTACAGCCAAGGACCTTCCCAGAAGAATCAGTGAGGTTGTCTTCCACCTTCAAGAGAGATGCCCTTTAGTGTGACATGCTTACCCTGACAGCAGACAAATAGGTGGTAAATTTTACACCGAGCTGCAGTATTGATGTTCACTGCTGCTGAGAAAGCCTTCTCTTTCCTTGAGGCATGGCGCTGTTAGATCAGCCAGCTCACACTGGGAACGTATAGTGCTCATCACCACAGGTAGCCAGGTTCCTGTCCAATCAATGGACATTGACACTGGTCCATTGCTACTGAAGGGCAAAGGTCCTTTGTTAAATTATGTATCGAGCTCAGTCTGGTCCCTGAACGATTGAGTCCACGGCACACAAATTAAATTGCCTCGTTTCACAGTCGGACATGTTTGTAACCCAGGGCTTGAAGAGACCAATGCTTTTGAAAGGCTTTGACTCAAAAAATATTAAGGTTTTCATTGATAAGGTATTCCTGGGAAAGACTACGTATTTATGAGGGAAGAAGTTTAGACTTGAATTATGTTCCATCACAGTGAGGAATGTGAGGAATCTGCTGTAGTGGATGTTTATGTTAACTTTTTATTTAGTTGTGTGTCTTGTTGCTTTTTTTTGTATGGTTGTATGGTAATACGAATATCACTGTACCTTAATTAGTACACGACAATAAAAGACATTTGAACCTTTGTTGAGAAGAATGTGGCATAATTTTCTCCAGTTGTACAGAGCCCTAGTGAGACCACACCTGGAGTATTGTGTACAGTTTTGGTCCCCTAATTTGAGGAAGGACATTCCTGCTATTGAGGGAGTGCAGCGTAGGTTTACAAGGTTAATTCCCGGGATGGCGGGACTGTCATATGCTGAGAGAATGGAGCAGCTGGGCTTGTACACTCTGGAGTTTAGAAGGATGAGAGGGAATCTCATTGAAACATATAAGATTGTTAAGGGTTTGGACACGCTAGAGGCAGGAAACATGTTCCCGATGTTGGGGGAGTCCAGAAACTAGGGGCCACAGTTTAAGAATAAGGAGTAAGCCATTAGAATGGAGAAGAGGAAACACTTTTTCTCACAGAGAGTGGTGAGTCTGTGGAATTCTCTGCCTCAGAGGGCGGTGGGAGGCGGGTTCTCTGGATGCTTTCAAGAGAGAGCTAGATACGGGGAGAAGGCAGGAACGGGGTACTGATTGGGGATGACCAGCCATGATCACATTGATTGGCGGTGCTGGCTCGAAGGGCCGAATGGCCTACTCCTGCACCTATTGTCTATTGTCTATTGTCTATTGTCTATTGTCAAAGCTGACATGTTCTTACTGAATCTTAATCTCAGTTCACACGTATTTAGTCTCTTTGATGGAGGTCTCCATCGCAAAGTGACGTGAAAAAGATTGGAGAAGAAGAGTTAGGAATGTGTGGCAATAAATTAGGCGCGGCACAGTGGTGCAGCGGTAAAGCTGCTGCCTTACAGCGCCAGGGAACCAGATTTGATACTGACTACTGTCGCTGTCTGTACGGAGTTTGCATGCTCTCCCTGTGACCACGTGGGGTTTCTCCTGGTTCTCCAGTTTCCTCCCATATTACGAAGACGTGCGGGCTTGTAGGTTAATTGGCTTCTGTAAACCATCCCTAGTGTGTAGGATAGACCTAGTGCATGGGTGGATCGCTGTCTGTGTGGACTTGGTAGGCCAAAGAGCCTGATTCCACTCTCTATCACTAAACTAAACTCGGGTTCCTATTAAATCTTTTCCTTCCCACTTTAAAATGATTAATTGCCAACCCATTATTTTACATTTATTTAATATTAGTATCAGGGCATCGCTGACAAGGCCCTATTTATTACACATCGCTAATTGCACTTGGGAAGGTCTGAGAAGAGACCTACTTGAACCCTTGTAGTCCTTCTGGTGAAGATACTCCCACACAATTTTGGGTCAAGATTTTCCGAATTTGGATCTAGTGGTGACGAAGGCCGGTGGATCGGGAGATTATGAAATTCATTCATCACATATGAAAGGTCCGTTCAAGAGTCTGACAACAGCAGAGATGTACCTGAATCTTGTGGCATGTGCTTTCAAGCTTTGGTATCATCTGCCCGACAGTAGAGGGGAGAAGGGGAAATGACTGGGGTGTGAATAGTTCAATATATTGGCTGACTTCCCATGGTATAGAGTGGCACAATGGCACAGCGGTAGAGTTGCTGCCTGACAGTGGCAGAGAACCATGTTAGATCCTGACTAGGAGCACTGTCTGTACAGAATTTGTATGTTCTCCCTGTGGCTGTGTGGGTTTTTCTGTGCTCTGATTTCCTCCCACATTCCAAAGATGTGCAAGTTTGCAGGTTAATTGGCTCCTGTAAATTGTCCTTGGCATGTAGGATAGAGCTGGTATAATGGTGATCGCTGGCTCAGTGGGCTGAATGACCTGTTTCCATGCTGTATCTCTAAACTAAACCAAACTAAACCAAACTAAACTATAGTCAGAGTGAATTGGGGATTGAAGGTGGAAGTCTGGTTTGTGTGATGGACTGGATTGTGTTCACATCTCTATGCAACTTCTTGCTCAGAGACTGGTTTGTCTCGGACAGAGTAGTTGCCATTACCAAGCTTCATGTCATGGCACATTTTCTTCTTTTGCAAAGGCTGGGACAAGAGATTGCTCTTCTATCCATTTGGCATTGGGATCGATGTTAACATGGACGCCCCACTATCTACTTCAGAATGCAGAAGCCTGGGCAGATATTCGCCATACCTTTTGAGGTTGACTGAAGATCTCTCCCATTATTTTCATTTATCTTGCCCTCCAGAGAGTGCAGCAGACTCTGGACATCGTTCACGTTGGCAGAAATGTTTACAACCTTCTTTTGGAGAAGACCCAGTTTGATTTCCTGATTGTACAGCTTGTCGTTGAATTTTCTTGCCAATGCTATGAAACATAAAAATAAACCATTAAAGTTATGATTCAGTACACACACACACACACACACACAGTCCCATTGTATTACAAATAGTCAGAAGATGACTACCATCTGTGAATGACTCCCACGCTTGTCAATATAGTTTAGTTCAGAGTTACAGCAAGGACACAGACCCTTCAGCCCACTGAGTCCGTGCCGACCAGCTATCCCTGTACACCAGCACTATCCTACATACTGAGAACATTTTACAATTTTTACCAAAGCCAAATTAACCTACAAACCTGCACACCTTTGGAAGGTAGAAGGAAACCAGAGCACCAGGAGAAAACCCACGAGGTCATGGGGGGAACCGACAATGATCTCAACCTAATTTGAGGAAGGACAATCTTGCTATTGAGGGAGTGCAGCGTAGGTTTACAAGGTTAATTCCCGGGATGGCGGGACTGTCATATGCTGAGAGAATGGAGCAGCTGGGCTTGTACACTCTGGAGTTTAGAAGGATGAGAGGATATCGCATTGAAACATATAAGATTGTTAAGGGCTTGGACATGCTAGAGGCAGGAAACATGTTCCCGATGTTGGGGGAGTCCAGAACCAGGGGCCACAGTTCAAGAATAAGGAATAAGCCATTTAGAACGGATATGAGGAAACACTTTTTCTCACAGAGAGTTGTGAGTCTGTGGAATTCTCTGCCTCAGAGGGCGATGGAGGCAGGTTCTCTGGATGCTTTCAAGAGAGAGCTAGATAGGGCTCTTAAAAATAGCGGAGTCAGGGGATATGGGGAGAAGGCAGGAACGGGGTACTGATTGGGGATGATCAGCCATGATCACGTTGAATGGCGGTGCTGGCTCGAAGGGCCAAATGGCCTACTCCTGCACCTATTGGCTATTGACAAACTCCATACAGACATCACCCGTAGTCAGGATCGAACCTGGGTCTCTGGCGCTGTAAGGCAGCAGCTCTACTGCTGCGCCACTGTGCCGCCCAAACATACAATCATCTCCAACCATAAACTTTGCTTAAATGTCAATGGCGTCCCTTCTCTTCTGATTCGAAATGAGAAACTGCCAAACCTGCACTGCGGGATTTGCATCTTGAACTTACCGTGCAAGTGAAACACAAATATCATCCCTAAAGCTGCATTTGAATTAAATGTCAAGATACTGCAAGGTGGAATAATCTTTGACGTGTTGTGAATAAGGGTTCTGCCATCAATCACCATTACACGACTAAGGACATTAGACATACACGCAGCTGGTGTGTCGACATTCTCCCAGGACCCTGGTCTAATGAATTGAACGGATCTCCTTTATCATACAATTAAATCTTTATATTGATTTCTTTTTTCAAAGCCACTTATCAAAATATATTATCAGCGTTCTCCCAACTCAATTATCTCAACCGAGGGATGGGCAGCAAAGGACTTTAGACGTCAGATATACAGTGAAGAATCAGGCCCTTTCCCCCACCGACTCTGCACCGACCAGCGATCACCCCGAACACTAACACTATCCTACACACACCGGGAACAATTTACCATTTATCACAGCCAATTGCACGCCTTTGGAGTGCGGGAGGAAATGGGAAGAGGCAAGGAGAATTCACGCGGCCATGGGGAAAACGTACAAATTCCACACTCAGACGGCACCGTTGGTCAGGATCTAAACTGGGTCTCTGTCACTGGAAGGCAGCGACTCTACCGTTGCACCACATTGACGCCCCAAATGGGAAAAAGAAGGAAATTATCTCAGGAGTGTGAGCAGAAGCTCAGGTTTTGTGAATTTCTAACGCAGATGGGCGGTGGAGTCGCCGCCTTACGGCACCAGGGACCCGAGTTTGATCCTGACTACAGGTGCTGTCTGTGTGGTGTTTGCACGTTCTCCCTGTGACCGCTTGGATTCCATTTTAGGTTCTCTGATTTCCTCCCACATCCCAAAGATGTGCAGGTTTGAAGATTAATTGGCCTCTATAAATTGTCCCGAATGTGTGGGGAGTGGATGAGAAATAAATCAATCTATCAACATATTGAACGGTGAAACAGCTATGAGAAGCTGAGGCCCACTCCTGCCCTCCATTTTGTTCTCCTTTGGTTTAGTTTATTTAAGAGATGCAGCATGGAAACAGGCCCTTTGACCCACCGAATCCATGCTGAAAATCAGTCACCCGTTCACTATGGCTCTATATTAACCACTTTCTCATCTACTCTCGAAACATTAGGAGCAATTTACAGAGGCCAATTAACCTATAAACCCACAAGTCTTTGAGATGTGGGAGGAAACCGGAGCACCCAGAGGAAACACATGCGAAAAACCACAGGGAAAATGTGCAAACTCCACATAGACAGCACACGAGGTCAGGACCGAACCCGGGTGTCTGGCGCTGTGAGTCAGCAGCTCTACCGCTGCACCACCGTGCGGCTGAGGTTGGTGCCAGAAGTTTCCTGTGCCTCTACAGGAAATGTTGTTCTGCAGCCTTTTCCAGAATATTCTATTCTACCGGCTGTGGCACTGTGCTGTCCTGTTACGGTTTTCATGTATTATTCTGTCATGATTCTGTTGTGAACAGAGAATTGACACCCTTTTGTAATTTGGCACGGGAGCAGGTATCCAGTTTACACGGGGGGGGGGCACTGCAAGAACGATGGCGACCTGGCGGGAGGGGGTTCTACTGAGAACGAAGGGGGGGGGGGGGCTACCACGTGCGGCGGCAGGCAGTAGGTGGGATTGCTCCGTGAATTTTTACGTAACTTTGTCGGCGCCAGAAAGGCAGCGACACTCACGTACGACCAAGGTGAGGTCTGCTGTAGGATTTTACCAGGTCATATGCAAAGCAAACCATTTCACATGTGACAATAAAGTATTGAATCATTGAGAACTCTGAACTCTTGTGTTGCAGAGTTTCGGGACGTAAGTTTGGACCTGCTGCTCAAGTTGCGAGATCCTTCACTCAGCAAATTGGGCAGCTTGAATGGTGCTGATGGACTCTCTCTCTCACGACACAGTTGTATATTCCTCCGGCATGTGTTTTGCTCTGATGCTGTAATTGGCTGTTTCCCAGTTTGGTTTAGTGTTGACGTTCCTTGACCTCGTGATTGGATGTTTACGATTTGTTTTGCATCTTGTTTTCTTGATACTAATTAGCCTAATGCGTTTGCAGGTAATTGCTTTCTGAACCAGATGCGGGGTATATCAACTGCAAAGTTTGCACATTTGAATCCGTTTTTCATGAACTCGCTATGGCACTTTTAGTCAATTCCTTGGCTGAATAAGAATGGCGGTACGGTGGCGCAGCTGTAGAGTTGCTGCCTTACAGCGTCAGAGACCCAGGTTCGATCCTGACTATGGCTGCTATCTGGACGGAGCTTGTACGTTCTCCCAGTGACCTGCATGTGTTTTCTCCGGATGGTCCGATTTCCTCCCATACAACAAAATGTACAGGGTTTGATAAAGTTGTAAAAGTGACCTTAGTGTGCAGGATTGTGTTAGTGTGCGGACTCGGTGGGCCGCAGGGCCAGTTTCCACATTGTATCTCTAAACTAAACTAAACTAAACTAAACTAAAAAACCCCTGAGTTTTACAAAAACAAGGAAGAAAACACAAAATACTGTACTGAGATAATCCAGCATACTGTATCTTCTACCTGAGTTTTAGGATTGATTGAATGATACAGCATGAAAACAGGCCTTCAGACCCACTGAGTCCATACCTACCATCAAGCACCGGTTCACACTAGTGCGATGTTATTCCACTTTCTCATCCACTCCACTGCAAACTTGGGTCAATTTCCAGAGGGCAATTACCCTACAAACCCGCACATCTTTGGGATGTGGGAGGAAACCGTCGCACTCAGAGGAAACCCACATGGTCACAGGGAGAACGCGCCTACTCCACATAGACAGCACCTGAGATCAGGGTTGAACCCAAGTCTCTGGCGCTGTGAGGCAGTGAGGTTTAGCTCTACCAGCTGCACCACTGTGCTGACTTATTCCGTTTTGTTATTTCACCATCATTCATGCCTTTAATTATTTCTAATATGGTTTGTCTTAATTAGCCGTTTTAATAATTTTGGAATGTTATTCGTTACGTTAAGTGAATGTTACTTTCACTTTTCATATCCAGTCACTGTTCACCAGGGGCAAATTACAGAGGCCAATTAACCTAAAAACCCGCACCTCTTTGGAAATTGGGTGGAAGCTGCAGCACCCACAGGACACCCACGTGGTCACAGGGAGAATAAGCTAAGCTGAACTAAACTAAAACTACACATAGACAGCACCCGAGGTGAGGATCAAACCAGGCTCTCTGGCGCTGTGAGGCAGTATCTCTACCCGCTGTGTCACTGTGTCCCCTGAATTCATTTCAGAATCAGTAATAACGTGTGGAAATGGGCCCTTCGGCCCAACCTGCCTACATCGACCAACATGCCCCATCTACACTAGTCCCACCTGCCTGCGTTTGGCCCATATCACTCTAAACCTATCCTATCCTGTCTAAATGTTTCTTAAACATTGTGATAGTCCCTGTCGCAACCACCTCCTCCCGACAGCTTGTTCCATACACCAACCTTCTTTTGCGATAGGATATCTAGTGATATAATGGACTCAAGCCCCTTTCCCACACCACTCCACCCATCGAAACACGTATCTCAGAGAATTCAAGGAATGAACATTTGATCGTCATCTTCAATAAAAAAGGATAAGTCTGGTACTACAAAATAGACAATAGACAATAGATAATAGGTGCAGGAGTAGGCCATTCGGCCCTTCGAGCCAGCACCGCCATTCAATGTGATCATGGCTGATCATCCCCAATCGGGGTGTTCCTGTCTTCTCCCCATATCCCCTGACTCCGCTATTTTTAAGAGCCCTATCTAGCTCTCTCTTGAAAACATCCAGAGAACCTGCCTCCACCGCCCTCTGAGGCAGAGAATTCCACAGACTCACCACTCTCTGTGAGAAAAAAATGTTTCCTCGTCTCCGTTCTAAATGGCTTACCCCTATTCTTAAACTGTGGCCCCTGGTTCTGGACTCCCCCAACATCGGGAACATGTTTCATGCCTCTAGCGTGTCCAAGCCCTTAACAATCTTATATGTTTTAGTGATATAGCCTCTCGTCCTTCTAAACTCCAGAGTGTACAAGCCCAGCTGCTCCATTCTCTCAGCATATGACAGTCCCGCCATCCTGGGAATTAACCTTGTAAACCTATGGTACTACAAAATCCTTTAGTTTCGTTTTTTTTTAGTTTAATTTAGAAATACAGCGTGGAAACAGGCCCTTCGGCCCACCAAGTCCGCGCTGACCAACAATTCCTGAACATTAGCACTATCCTACACACTAGGCACTTCTTTTTACAGAAGCCAACTATCCTACAAGCCCACACATATTTGGAGTGTGGGAGGAAACCGGAGCTCCCGGGGTCACAGGGAGAACGTACGAACAACACCGGTAGTCAGGACCTAACCCATGTCTCTGGCGCTGTAAGGCAGCAACTCTACCGCTGCTCCACCGTGCTGCCATAAACGTTGCAGGTGCCATCCTTACAAAGGAAGAGTAGGCCATTCAGCCCTTCCACCTTTGTTCTGTCATTCACTCCGCAAGGCTGATCTGTCTGATCTGTCAGATCCATTTACCTTCCTTGCTTCCATCATTTTACAATCTGTCATGGTACTACTCATCTGTTCTGAAATTTATGATTTTTCCTACAACACTTTCCATGGGGAGAAGATTTACACTCCCGCCATCTTTGGAGGGAAAAGGTGCGATCACTTAAAATGATCCCACTCAAACATTGATGTGAGCCCGTCTTGTTTCTAAACCCCTGATGCGAGGAAATAGCATTTTGCAATCTACGCTGTCAAATGCTGTAAACATATTTTAGTTTAGTTTAGAGATCCAGCATGGAACAGGCCATTCAGCCCATGCAGACCATCAATGACCCATTCGCACTAGTTCTATGTTATCCCACTCTCTCATCTTCTCTCTTCACACGAGCGGCAATTTACAAGGGGCCAAATAACCTAGAAACCCACACATCTTTGGGAAGTGGGAAGAAACCAGATCACTCAGAGCGCTCATAGAGAGGAGAGGCAAACTGCACACGGTCAGTACCCAAGGTCAGGATTGAAACCCGGGCCTCTGGTGCTGTGAGAGAGCAGCTCCAACAACTGCATCGCTGTGAGATGCCCCTATTTACATGGCACACCTTATGCCCAGGTCCTGTAAGTGAATACATCTGGTACTCAACCCCCTTCCATAAATGAAATGCATTTACTTAGGTCCTGGAAGTGAATAAATAAAGCAGCCAATCCTTTGCCACAATGGAAATTATCTCTGCATTAGGTTTCCTTAAAAAGCTTTCATTCTTGCGGTTAAATAACACCAAATAACACTAAGTGCAGCTAACCTTGATCATAGTGGGGTTGAGGATACTTGGGGAGATCTGCACCAGTTCTCTGACTCTCAGCTTGGTTCTCCTCCGCTTGTCTCTTCAAAGAATCTGTGATTAATACAGAAAGTTTGAGATTGAGTCTTTGCAAGTACCCCGATGGTATGTGCATGTGTGTGTGTGTGCGGGTGTGTGTGCCCGGGTGTGTGTGTGTGTGTGTGTGTGTGCGGGTGTGTGTGCTCGGGTGTGTGTGTGCGTGTGTGTGTGTGCGGGTGTGTGTGCTCGGGTGTGTGTGCTCGGGTGTGTGTGTGCGTGTGTGTGTGTGCGGGTGTGTGTGCTCGGGTGTGTGTGCTCGGGTGTGTGTGTGTGTGTGTGTGTGTGTGCGGGTGTGTGTGCTCGGGTGTGTGTGTGCGTGTGTGTGTGTGCGGGTGTGTGTGCTCGGGTGTGTGTGTGCGTGTGTGTGTGTGCGGGTGTGTGTGCTCGGGTGTGTGTGTGCGTGTGTGTGTGTGCGGGTGTGTGTGCTCGGGTGTGTGTGTGCGTGTGTGTGTGTGCGTGTGTGTGTGTGCGGGTGTGTGTGCTCGGGTGTGTGTGTGCGTGTGTGTGTGTGCGGGTGTGTGTGCTCGGGTGTGTGTGTGCGTGTGTGTGTGTGCGGGTGTGTGTGCTCGGGTGTGTGTGTGTGTGTGTGTGTGCGGGTGTGTGTGTGCGTGTGTGTGTGTGCGTGTGTGTGTGTGCGTGTGTGTGTGCGCGTGTGTGTGTGTGCGGGTGTGTGTGCTCGGGTGTGTGTGTGCGTGTGTGTGTGTGCGTGTGTGTGTGTGCGTGTGTGTGTGTGCGGGTGTGTGTGTGTGTGTGTGCGGGTGTGTGTGTGCTCTGTCTATGTGTGTGTGCGTATGCTCTGTTTGTGTGTGCGCTCTGTTTGTGTGTGCTCTCCAGTATGTATGTGTGTGTGTGTGGACTCTGTGTGTGTACACGAGTGTTTGTGTGTGCTCTAGGTGTATGTATGTGTGTGTGTATGTGTGTGTGTGTGTGTGTGTGTGTGTGTGTGTGTGTGTGCGAGTGTGTGTGTGTGTGTGTGTGTGTGTGTGTGTGTGTGTGTGTGTGTGTGTGTGTGTGTGTGTGTGTGTGTGTGTGTTTGTGTGAGTGCGGGTGTGTGTGTGTGCTCTGTGCGTGGGTGTGTGCGAGTGTGCGAGTGTGTGTGTGTGTGTGGGTGTGTGTGTGGGTGTGTGTGTGGGTGTGGGTGTGTGTGTGTGTGTGTTCTGTGTGTGCGAGTGTGTGTGTGTATGTGCGCACTGTGTGTGCACGAATGTGTGTGCTCTGTGTGCGTGTGCTCGTGTGTGTGTGCGCGCACTCTGTGTGTGTGTGTGCGGGTGCATGCTTCCGTGTGTGTATGTGTGCGCACGTGCGCATATGTGGGTGTATGTGTGTGTGTGTGGATGTGTTCTTTCTGTCAGTGTGTGTGTGTACAGGGCATGGTACAAGTTTCCATGTAAATATGTAAATAAAAAAAAACTCTGAAGTTGTTGGAAATCCGAAATAAAAGCAGGAAATGCTGTAGATATTGAGCAGGTCAGGCAGCATCTGCAGACAGTGTAATACTGTTATTTTTTCAGGTGATGGGCCATTTGCCTGCACAGATTCTTAATGAGGTGTCTTTAACCTGAAGCATTTGCTCTGTTCCTCATTCCACAGATGCTGCCGGACCTGCTGAGTGTTTCCAGTTTTTATTGCAAGCTTCCGTGTGCTTCATCGGGATGATGCTGGGTCCAGTGTTCTAGCAGCGGCTGGAGGGTCTGGACGCTCTTCCAGGTTCCAAGTGACAGAATGATAAATGAACTTCCGTGCAGGGAGATGTGAGCCTCGGAATTACGGAGAGGTTTAGGAGGTGGAATATTTCCAAACCCTCCTTTCCATTGACTCCATGTACACATCATGCTGCCTTGGCAAGGCCACCAGCTTAATCGAGGGCTAGTCTCACCCTCTTCTCACTTCCTCTTCTTCTACTAACCAGTCAGCGGAAAAACTATACATGATTTACAATAACAGTGTACAGATACATGATAACGGGAATAATATTTAGAGCAAAATAAAGTCCAGTAAATTCTGATTAAAGATAGTCCGAGAGTCTCCAGTGAGGTAGATGGGAGATCAGGACTGCTCTCTAGTTGTTGATAGGATGGTTCAGTTGCCTGATAACGGCTGGGGAGAAACTGCCCCTGTATCTGGAGCTGTGCGTTTTCACACATCTGTACCTCTTGCCTTGCCTCTTGAAGAGGGAGTGACCGGGTGAGACTCGTCCTTGATTATGCTGAGATAGCGTGAGGTAGAAATTGAGTCAATGGAAGGGAAGTTGGTTTGCGTGATGGTTTGGGCTGCATCCACAATTCTCTGCAATTACTTGCGATCTTGGATGGTGCTCTTCCCAAAAACACGCTGGGATACATCCCAATAAAACGCTTTCTACGATGACCTTGCGTTTGTGTTCCCACGTGCCTGTCAGCGACACCAAAGGAAACCAGACAGACTGAGATGGAGAACTATGATCTGCTGGTGGGGTTCGGCTAGCTAAGCATGTTGGATACCCCAAAATACCAGTCTCTTCTTAAGAGGTGCAGAGTCATTGAGTCACATAACACTCAAACAGGCCCTTGTCCAACTTGTCCATGCCAACCAAGATGCCTATCTATGCTAGTTCAATTTGCCCACATGTGACCACTATCCTTCTAAACCTTTCCTATCCATGTACCTATCCAGGTACCTGTTAAAATTGTGTACCAATAACTGCCCCAATTACTTTGGCTTGTTCCATATAGCCAACATCTGCTGTGTGCAAAGTTTGCCCCTCTGGTTCCTATTAAATCTTTCCCCTCTCGCCTTAAACTCGTGTCCTCTGGTTCTTGATTCCCTTACTCTTGGTAAAACACTCTGTGCATTCGCCTTATCTAGTCCCCTCGTGATCTTACTCACCTCTATAAGATCACATCTCAGCCTCCTGCGCTCCGAGGAATAAAGTCCGAGCCTTTCCAACCTCTCCCTCCACTCAGGCCCTCACGTCCTCGTGAAGGTTCTCTGTACCCTTTCCTTCTGTGAATATATTTCTTCTCATCTCTTCTCCCAAATGGAGACACAGTGACACGGTTGTTAAAGCTGCTGCCTTACATGGCCAGAGACCCTGGTTCCACAAAACCCCAGATGCTGTCTGCATGGAGATGTTTACATTCTTCCCGTATGAGTCCATTTGGCCCATTGAGCCTATGCTAACACTCCCATTTTCTCTCTTTCCTGCGTAATGACAACCTTCCCAAAGCAGGGTAGCCAAAGCTGAACACAATACTCCAAATGTAGTCCCACCAATGAAAGATTGCTGACCGCAGCAATTAGTTTAGTTTAGTTTATGTGTACCAAGGATAGCGGAAAGACTATGCATGATTAGTGATTACAATCAAGCTGTCCACAGTGTACAGATACAGGATAAAGGAAGTAACGTATTGGGTTAATTAAAGTAAAGTAAAGACCAATTAAAGACAGTCCAAGGATCTCCAATGAGGTAAATGGGAGGTCAGGATAACAGCTGGGAAGAAACTGTCGCCTGAATGTGGAGATGTGCGCTTTCACACTTCTGTACCTCTTGCCTGATGGGAGAGTGGAGAAGAGGGAGTGGCCGGGGTGAGACTCAGAGGGTTTTGTGCTGTCAAACTGCAGAGTTGCAGGAAGAGGGAGCATGCTTCCAAATACCATCTGATTCCTGGGTCCAGGGCCACAAGAATCCATTCTGCATCCGCAGAGTAGAACAAGCAACTGAGCTCCTCCTACCCCCGAAAGGATCTGTGCTGAAACACAGGTGCTGGAGAAACTCAATGGGTCAGGCAGCATCTAGGTCATGTTTTGGGTCAAGATCTTCTTCAAATTGGTTGTAGGAGGGGGAAGAAGGTTAGAGATGAGGTGGGGCAGGTAAAGCCTGGCAAAACATACATGGCATGGGGCGGTTGGGGGGTGGGGGAGCTAAGAACAAAGAGGGATCTGGCGTGGGGGCGGGTGAGAAGGGAGAGGGACCATTGGGACTATATTAAATACTTTTGTAACTTTTCGGCGCCCTATACGTGGCGACTCTTTGCATACTTGTGTACTGTATGCAGAACAAAGAATGTCATTGTGCCAAGTACATGTGACAATAATGTATCTATATATATATATATTGATATATTGATACTTTATTGTCACATGTACTTGGTACAGTGACATTCTTTGTTCTGCATACAGTGCACAATTATGCATATTTATATATGTATCCAGTCCAGAGCCCAACCAGCCACAGTCAGCGGTGGAGAGGAAGATGGAAGGAAAAAAGCCAAATGGAGCAGTCACTGCTGTGGCTGAAGAGAAAAGATGGTGTCTGGGCTGCCACGTGACCATCTAGAGGCTAACCATAAGACACACACCCAGGGCTGATCACCCTGCGGTGGGCCTACCTCGACTGAGGGTGTCTTGTGACAAAAGGCCGAAAAACCCAGTGACGTTGAGGTACACAACTGAAGATGTGTCTGGTTGGGAGTGAAATCACCTCGTGGTCACCCCAAGAATGTCAATTGCAGTGAAAAATCTTAGGGATTGTAACATCCAGTCCTACTAATGAATTTACATATTTCTGTTATGCAGCTGCAAGTAAGGATTTCATTGTTCTGTTTGAGAACACATGTTAGGTGGAGTGAGTGATGTGATGCAGGTACAGGTGAGGGTTTTTGAGAGATTTTGATGGGTGGACAAGGCTAGAGATGAAGAGGTGACAATAGGGATAAAAGGAGACAAAGAGACAAAAGAGGTGTCAGATAAGGAGAGAAGAGGATTTAGTTTAGATTGGTACAGTTTAGAGATACAGCGTGGAAACAGACCTTTCGGCCCATCGAGTCTGCGCCGACTAAAGATCATCCGTGCACTAGTTCTACACTAGTTTCACATCCTACCACATTAGGGCAATTTACTGAAGCCAATTAACCTACCAAACCCACACATCATTGGGATGTGGGAGGAACCAGAGCCCCCAGAGAAAACCCACGTGGTCACAGGTGAGAACATGCAAGCTCTGTACAGACAGCACCCGTAGTCAGGATCGAACCTGGGTCTCCGGCGTGGTGAAGAGGCAACTCTAGCGCTGCGCTATTTTTTGCCAGCCTGAAAGGAGAGTGAATGTGAAGCCAAAGGGAGTGATGTAAGTGGGAGGGGATGGGTGTGGAGCAAAGGTGGGGTGGGGGGGGTGGGGGTGGGGGGAGAATAGTGGAAGAATGGGCGTGCACTGGGGTGGAGCATCATTACATGAAACGGAGGGGGAGAAAATGTGGGAGAGAAGGAGTGAGTTTACCTAAAATTGGACAATTCAGTGTGGATCTGTGCAGGACTTCACCACTGGTTGATTTCGTCCAGATCAAAGCAGTGTTGGCAATAATAGGGGGGGTCACACTCAAAACGGAAAAAAAAGTTTGGATGGGATAAATAACAAAAACCACCGACCATAATGACACATCAAGATGTTTGCACAATAGCTTTATCTTGACACAAAATTGCATTGGTGTCATTAACAATCTAATGAGAGGGACTGATGTCTTGTCTTGATGGGTGGTAATGCCACTATTATCTGTAGTGCGAGTTTAGCCGGGTAATTAGAGTTAGTATGCAAAGTGACAGGGGAAAATGCGGATGGCAATGATTACGTAAACAGCAGGGAGGAACTCAACTCAGTCAAGGAACCGTTAAGAACATTTGTTTCCTCCTCCCTTTCCCATCAATGTGTGTTCTGCTAATGACTGAAAAACTAAAATGATCATTCAGACATCTTCTCTCCAAGTGTGTCGGGAGGAACTGCAGATGCTGGCTTGCGCCATAGACAGACAAAAAATGTCGAGCAACTCAGCGGGTCAGGCGGCATCTCCGGAGAAAAGGAATAGGTGACGTTTTGGGTCAGAGAAGGGGGGAGAGGCAAACGGGATGAGAAAATTTACAAAGAGTGAGAGTTATGGAAAGAGCAAATCAAAGCCCGCAAAGATGATCAAGGAAAGGTGGAGCCCACAATGATCCATTGTGCTGTTTTAAAAGGTGATAATGAGTGATACAAACAGTGAGACTAAGCAGACGACAGTGAAACTAGTAGGATGGCCAGGGTGGGGGCGGGACGGAGAGAGAGGGAGAGCAAAGGATAGATAAAATGTTCAAGAAGGAACTGCAGATGCTGGAAAATCGAAGGTACACAAAAATGCTGGAGAAACTCAGCGGGTGCAGCAGCATCTATGGAGCGAAGGAAATAGGCAACGTTTCAGGCCGAAACCCTTCTTCAGACTCTGAGAGCAAAGGGTTACTTGAACTGAGAGAAATCAATGAGAGGGCCCGAAACGTTGCCTATTTCCTTCGCTCCATAGATGCTGCCGCACCCGCTGAGTTTCTCCAGCAATTTTGTCTACCTTCGATTTCCAGCATCTGCAGTTCCTTCTTAAACTCAATATTAATATCGCTGCCAGCCCCACTGTTCCCCAGCATTTTCTGTCTATCTTCTCTCTGAGGCTTGGTCTGCTGTCGTCTACTGGTTTGAATATTCTGTGGTAACTTTTAAAGCAGGAACGTGGGAAACCGCTAACCCTAAAATCCTGGTCACCGCAGTTTGACTGTATGGCTGTAGCTGTCTTTGTGGTTTTCAGTGTCAGATATCCCTGCCACGGAGTCACAGGCAATTTCGCCTGTCAAGAGTGGCCTAATCTATCGTGTTAGTTCACTTGCTGTTAAAGCTGGTCACACGTCTCTGCTCTTTTAAGTGTGAAGGCATGTTAATCTAAATCTGGAGCAACCCTCAGGGGATGCTGGGGTTCAATTCTTGCTCTTGATGTCCACCAGAGACGACCCGCTGAGTTACTCCAGCACTTGGCATCTTTTTTTGGTCAACCAGCACCTGCAGTTCCTTGTGTGCTCAGGGTAGATTGTTGCCTTAATTTCCTGGCAGGCTGGATCGCAGGAACTTTCTGGAATCTGTCTGAATTTTAATTGCATTGATTTCAAACCAACAATCTAAATCTCGAAGATAGACACAAAGTGCCGGAGTAACTCAGCGGGACAGGCAGCATCTCTGGAGAAACGGAATAGGTGAGGTTTCAGGTCGAGACCCTTCGTCAGACTGAGAGTCAGGGTCTCCTCTGTTCATCGCGGAGTGCTTCTCATTAAAGCTGAAGACCACATGTTTATGGCTCCCAACATAATCCCTTCAAAAACAGAGGCTCCCTCGGGAATTCCCGTCTAAATCTCTCCATTTTGTCTTTAAGCTGCTTTTTAAAACCTACCTCTTTGTCGCAGCTTCTTGTCCCCAGATCTCCTGTGACACAAGCCTGAAATCTGACTGAAAATCACCCTGAGAGGCATGTGGCTTACAGTATATGCATCGATGTATATGCATCCAGCAGCAACAGACCCCCTCACTGGTTTACCACTGACCTTTAGGTTGGCAGTCAGCTCCAATATATCCAGGGCAGCATTTCCAGTTCAATGACGTCACTATCTTGTGTTTTATTCTGTAAGTGGGTTGATTCTGAATCTGATGCCTATGAACAGAAATATCCAAACCGTTTAGTATGGTGAACCACTTTTGAGATTGTGCTTTTTGAATTGTATTGAATTGAATGACACAAAATAGAAACACGCCTTTCAGCCCACTGAGTCCATGTCGATCATCAACTTGTTCTCCATTAATAAAATTGACTTTGACTGTGTTATCCCACTTTTGTACCCACTTCTTGTATATTTAGATTATCGTATTCAGTTCTGGACACCATGTTATAGGAAAGAGGTAGACAAGCTGGAAAGGGTACAGAGAAAATTTACAAGGAAGTTGCCAAGACTCGAGGGTCTGAGCTATAGGGAGAGGTTGAGCAGGCGAGGACTCTATTAGAGTCAGAGAGTGGTAGAGTCAAAGAGTGGTGCAGTGCAGAAACAGGCCATTTGGCCTAACTTGCCCACACCAGCCAACATGTCTCAGCTACACTGGTTCCACCTGCTTGCGTTTGGTCCATATCCCTCCAAACCTGTTCTATCCATACACCGGTCTAACTGTTACCGCTCAGATTCCTGTTAAATCTTTTCCCCTTCACCTTAAACCTATGTCCTCTGGTCCTCGATTCACCTAGTCTGGGCAACAGACTCTGTGCATTTACCTGATCTATTCCTCTCATGATTTTATGCACTTCAATAAGATTATCCCTCATCCTCCTACGCTCCATGGAATAGAGACCCAGCCTACTCAAACTCTCCCTATAGCTCAGACCATCTCGCCCTGGCAACATCCTTGTAAATCTTTTCTGAACCCTTTCCAGCTTGACAACATATTTTCTATAACTAGTGCCCAGAACTGAACACAATATTCTAAATGCGGTCTCACCGACGTCTTATACAACTGCAACATGACCTCCCAACTTCTATACTCAATACACTGACTGAAGAAGGCCAATGTGCCAAACGCCTTTTTGATCACCCTGTCCACCTTCAAGGAACCATGCACCTGTACTCCTAGATCCCTCTGCTCTACAACACTACCCAGAGGCCTACCATTTACTGTGTAGGTCCTGCCCAAGTTAGACTTCTCAGAATGCAACACCTCACATTTCTCTGCATTAAATTCCATCAACTATTCCTCAGCCCACCTGGCCAATCGATCAAGATCCTGCTGTAATTTTTCACAACCATCTTCACTATCTGCAAAACCACCCACTTTTGTATCATCTGCCAACTTGCTAATTTGCTGTTTATGTTCTCATCCAAATCATTGATATAGATGACAAACAGTAATGGGCACTAAACATTATGGTCTTTATACTGTACACTGCGGACAGTTTGATTGTAATCATGTAGTCTTTCTGCTGGTAGACAAAAGTGCTGGAGAAACTCAGCGGGTGCAGCAGCATCTATGGAGCGAAGGAAATAGGCAACGTTTCGGGTCGAAACCCTTCTTCAGACTGATGTAGGGTGGGGAGAAGAAAGGAAAAAGGAAGAGGAGGAGCCCGAGGGCTGAGGGAGAGCTGAGAGGGGGAGGAGACAGCAAGGGCTACCGGAAATTGGAGAATTCAATGTTTATGCCGCTAGGGTGCAGACTGCCCAAGCGGAATATGAGGTGCTGCTCCTCCAGTCTTTCTGCTGACTGGTTAGCACGCAAAAAAAGCTGATCACTGTGCCTCAGTACCCGTGACAATAAACTAAACTAAACTTCCAATCAAACCGTCCACAGTGCACAGTATAAAGACCATAATGTTCAGTGCAAGTCCAGTAAAGTCCAATTAAAGATAGTCTGTGGATCCTCAATTAAGTAGATTGTAGCTCAGGATTGCTCTCCAGTTACTAAACGTAGCTAATCTAAACTCGCCTTACTATCTCCCTATTGACATTGCCTGTGGTCTGAGGGCTCATTGAATGATTCCTGGACCCATCACAATCATCTGTGCATTTGTTGGCTTGTTTTAGCACCATTTGACTCTGCTCGAGGCAGATGTCTACCACACCTGCCCTGTGTCACCATAACATCCAAGAGCCCACATTGAGCTTTCATTAGTCTGACTCTATTTCCACAATCTGCCTGCTCTTGTGCCGTTAATGCCATGTTAATCTGATATTAATAAAGTAATCTTATAGAGGTAAGATCATGATAGGCCAAATTCACGGTCTTTTACCCAGACTAGGGTGTGGCGGCACCTAACGGCAGCGGCTCGACTGCAGTCCGTTTGTCTTTTTTTTATTTTTGTCTCGTTAAATGTAGTTGTTTGTGGTTTTTTTTATACTGTTTTTAACTGTGTATATGTGGGGGGCGGGAGGGGGAAACTTTAAAAATCTCTTCCCTGCACGGGAGACCCGACCTTTTCCCTGTCGGGTCTCCGTTGTCGTTGGGGCCTAGCTCCGTGGAGCGGCCTCCGACCGGGACGACCTGGGGGCTCCAGTCGCGGAGCCTGCGGAGCTGCGGACTTACCATCGTGGGGCTGGCCTGCATCGGAGCGTGAGGAGCGGTGGTGGCTCGCTGCTGCGGCCCGACTCCGGAGCTCCAGCTGCAGACCTGTGGACTATGATATCGGGAGCTCGCGGGTCCGGGTGAGAGACCGCTTTCCGGAGCTCCCGCAACGCAACTTCTCCCGCCCGTGTCGCGGGGTTGGAACGACCCGGAGCGGGGTCGTAAATCGCCCGGCGCGGCTTTAATGGCCGCGGGACATTCCAGCGCCCGCCGGGGGGCTCCAACTTGGTGACTTTTGGGCCCGGAGCGAGGCTGTATACCGCCCGGTGCGGCCTCAACGGTGAGGAGGAGATTCACTGTGATGGATGTTTTTCTGTAAATTGAATTGTTTGTGTGTCGTGTAGGAATTGTTTTGTTTGTATGGCTGTGGAAACGGAGTTTCATTTCAGCCTCTTTGAGGTTCAAATGACAAGAAATAAAATCTAATCTAATCTAACTAGGGAAATTAAGAACCAGAGGACTTAGGTTTAAGGTGAGGAGGAAAAGTTTTAATAGGAACTCGGGCCATTTTTTTACATAAATAGTGCTGGAGTAAGTAGTTGAGGCAGGTACTATCACAACTTATAGACAGGTACATGGATTGGATGGCTTTAGAGGGATATGGGCCAAACGCAGGCAGGTGGGACCAATGTAGATGGGGTATGTTGGTCAGCTTGGACAAGTTGGGCTGAAGGGCCTGTATCCACACTGCGTGACTCTATGACTCTAAACACAGGCAGATGAGAATAGTATATCTTGGCACGTTCAGCACAGATATTGTGGGCCAAAAGACCTGTTCCTATGCAGTGCTGATGTATGAATATATTGAATAGGAGAGTCTACAAAGAGGGCACAGCCTCAGAATTAAAAGATGTACCTTCAGAATGGAAACGAGGAAGAGTTTCTTTAGTTAGAAGGTGCTGAATCTGTGGCCAAAAATTGGGTATTTTTAAGGTGGAGATTGAAAGGTTCTCGATTAGTACAGGTGTCAAAGTTTATGGGGAGAAGGCAGGAAAATGGGGTTGAGAGGGAAAGAGATCAGCCATGATTGAATGGCGGAGTAGACTGAAACTGAATCATCCTGTCAACAACTAGAGAGCAGTCCTGAGCTACTATCTACCTCAGTGGAGACTCTTGGACTTTACCTTGCATTAAATGTTTTTACCTTTATCATGTATCTGTGCACTGTGGATGGCTCGATTGTAATTATGTACAGTTTTTCCTGTGACTGGTTAGCGCCCAACAAAAGCTTTTCATTCTACCTCGGTACACCTGACAATAAACTAAACTCGATGGGCTGAATTGTCTAATTTTGCTCTTATGTCTTTTGGTCTTATGAATTAAGGCATTTTACATTATCAAAGGAAATTATCCTTCTTACATTATCAGGAGGGTTCCAAACAAGCCATGATATATACTAAAGAAGAAGATTTGAGGTAATAAAAAATGTATGAGATTCTATTCGGTATAAAGATTAACAGATGCAGACACCGCACCAAAACAGATGTGGAGATAGGCTGGGTGAATGTGCATCTGCCCACTAGACATTTAATTACATCTGTGCTCATTTCCTGCAGAAAAAAAATAACAGATAGATTTGATTTCATCGCAAATCAGATCTTACTTTTTGTTTTGTTTTAGCTTCTTTCTGCCTCAAAGGACAGACTTGGCACTTGTTCCTCTTTCAAGGTGAATGGATTTGATTGCAGTTGTAAGCAGCGGAAAGCTGAATGTGTAATTTTTGCCAGAATGAAAATGTCAGTGATTTTGAGGATGTATGTACGTTGAATGGTGTTGACAAGAACAAGCGGACTCCTAGATTTTCCGGATGATTTCTCTTCTCTCCCCTTCACTGTAGCAACACCCTGATGAGGCATTGTCACAAAGGCAATAGACACCCATCTATTCCTCATCCTCACGACTATTGTTAGTGATAGATCGTTAACACGACTTCCTTCACAAGGCCAAAGACACAGAGAGAAAAAGACGTTTACGCCGGGTGCTCCAGTTTCCTCCCACACTCCAAAGAGGTGCCGGTCTGAAGGTTAATTAGCTTCTGTAAATTGTAAATCGTCCCTAGTGTGTAGGATAGTGCTAGTGTATGGGTGATCGCTAGTCACAACGGACTCGGTGGGCCGAAGGGCCTGTTCCCACGCTGTGCTTCTAAAGTTTATAGTCTAAAATAAAGTCTCTCCTCCACCTCCGACTTTCCAGAGAAAACACAAATCCAACCTCTTCCTGTGGTTGATATCTACTAATCCAGGCAGTATTCTAGTGAACATAGAAACATAGAAACATAGAAACATAGAAAATAGGTGCAGGAGGAGGCCATTCGGCCCTTCGAGCCAGCACCGCCATTCATTGTGATCATGGCTGATCGTTCCTATCAATAACCCGTGCCTGCCTTCTCCCCATATCCCTTGACTCCGCTAGCCCCTAGAGCTCTATCTAACTCTCTCTTAAATCCATCCAGTGACTTGGCCTCCACTGCCCTCTGTGGCAGGGAATTCACCTTCTCTCCACCCTCTCCAAGCCTTCATATCCTTTCCATAATGGGGCGAGCAGAACTGTACACAATACTCGCAAGGTGGCCTATCCAAAGTGTTCTTGAGTTGCTTGTGCATGCTTTCATATCCTTTCAGGTCATACAGTAATACGCCATGAAAACAGCCCTTCAGCGCAACTTGGTCCATGCCGACCAACATGCCCCATCTAAACTAGTCCCATTTACCCACATTTGACCCATATCCCTCTAAACCTTTCTATCCACGGACCTGTCCAAAATGGCTTTTAAATGTTGTTACTGTACCTGTCTCAACTACTTCGTCTGGCAGTTGTGGTTCCATATACCAATCACCCTCTGAATGAAAAATGTATCCCTCAGTTTCCAAAAAGTCTTTTCCCCCTCACCTTTTCAACCTATGGTCTCTAGTTCTTGATTCCCCTACCCCGGGATAAAGACTGTGTATTCACCCCATCCATTCCCCTCATTAACATGCACCAGAGCATAAAAGAGCGGCGCAGTGGCGCAGCGGTAGAGTTGCCACCTTTCGGCGACAGAGAACCCGGGTTCGATCCTGACTACAGCTGTCTGTGTGGAGTTTGCATGTTCTCTCTGTGGCCACATGGGCTTTCTCCAGGAGCTCCAGTTTCCTCCCACATTCCAAAGGTGCACAGGTTTGTAGGTTGATTGGCTTCTGTAACTTGTCCCTAGCTTGTAGGATAGAACTATTGTACAGGTCAATGTTGGTCGGCGCGGACTCTTGTGGGCCGAAGGGCCTGTTTCCAGGCTGTATCTCTACAAACTAAATGCCCTTACTTTTCCTGCTTTCATTCCTATCCAATTTCACTCTCTATCTCTATCTGCCAGTGGAAACAGTTTCCCTTCACTTACAACTAAGTGACACAGAGTCAGCGTATTGCACCGGGTGTGAAGATAAATAATAACACATATATATTACTTCACATTGAACATGTTCACCCAGAGTGGCTATAAATTACTTCAAATCGGAGTAGTTAGCAGCTGCCACTGAAAGAAGACAAAGGTGTGGTGATTTATCCTCTGCTGCATGCTCAAAATGTGCTTTGACATTTTAAACAAAATTTGGAATCAAGTTTTCATGGAGTCAATAGAGTCATACAGCATGGAAACAGGCCCTTTGGCCCAAGTCATCCATGCCGACAAAGATGCAACACTAATCACATTTGGCCATATACCTCTGAACATTTCCTATCCATGTGTGTATCCAAATTAGGGTTAGCACGGTGGCGCAGCGGCAGAGTTGCTGCCTTACAGCGCTTGCAGTGTCGGAGGCCCGGTTTCGATCCCGAATATTGGTGCTGTCTGTACGGAGTTTGTACGTTCTCCCCGTGACCACGTGGGTTTTCTCCAAGATCTTCTCCTCTCACACTCCAAAGGCGTACAGGTATGTAGGTTAATTGGCTTGGTGTATGTGTCAAATTGTCCCTAGTGTGTGTAGGATAGTGTTAATGTGTGGGGATTGCAGTCTCGGTGGGCCAAAGTGCCTGTTTCTGCACTGAATCTCTAATCTAAATTAAATTAAACTAAACTAAATGTCTTTTAAATGCTGCCACTGGACCATGGGTGAACAAGAGGAAGATGACTAAACTTTATTGCCTTCCCTCACAGTGGGAAATGTTGATTCTGCTGTGATGGGGATGTTCATGTTAAATTCTACAGTGTTGTGTTGTAATCATGTATTGTCTTTCCGCTAACTGGTTAGCATGCAACAAAAGCTTTTCACTGTACCTCGGTACACGTGACAATGAACTAATGACTGATGCATACCATAGTTTAGTTTAGTTTACTTTAGTGATACAGCCTGGAAACAGGCCCTTTGGCCCATTGAGTCCGCACCGACCCACGGTCACCTGTACACCAGTTCTATCATACACACTATTACAGAAGCCAATTAACCTACAAACCTGTATGTCTTTGGAATGCGGTAGGAAACCGGAGCACCCAAGGGGAAAACCACATGGTCACAGGGAGAACTGAACCTCCATACCGACAGCACCCGTAGCCAGGATTGAACCTGGGACTCTGGTGCTATAAGACAGTGACTCTACTGTGCACCACCTTGCTGCCCACTATCTGTCTTCAAGTTGACTCTCAGTCCTGATGCAGGTTCTCAACCCGAAACGTCACCCATTCCTTCTCTCCAGAGATGCTGCCTGTCCTGCTGAGTTACTCCAGCATTTTAATGTCTATCTTCGGTGTAAAGTAGCATCCTCAGTTCCTTCCTACACATATAATCATGTATTGTCTGAAGAATGGTCTCGACCCGAAACATCAACCATTTATTCTACCTTGAGATACTGCCTGTCCCGCTGAGTTACTCCAGCATTTTGTGTCTATCTTCAATATAATTTTGCTTCTTACTCGTGGCTGGGTTAATATGTTGGAAGAGCCCTGTATGTCTAAAGTCTAAAATCATATCTTCTTTCAACCTCAATAAATGTGTCTCAGTCTTTGAATAATTGATAATGGTGGAATGCCAGAGAGCTTGGTTGCAGGGTGTCAAGACTACCACCTCTTCCTCAATGTTACTAAGATGAAGGAACGGGTCATTGAATTCAGGAAGCAGAATGCAGAACACGCCTTAATCTGTATCAATGATGGCGAGGAGATGGTCCTGGTCCTGGTCCTGGTCCTGGTCCTGGTCCTGGTCCTGGTCCTGGTCCTGGTCCTGGTCCTGGTCCTGGTCCTGGTCCTGGTCCTGGTCCTGGTCCTGGTCCTGGTCCTGGTCCTGGTCCTGGTCCTGGTCCTGGTCCTGGTCCTGGTCCTGGTCCTGGTCCTGGTCCTGGTCCTGGTCCTGGTCCTGGTCCTGGTCCTGGTCCTGGTCCTGGTCCTGGTCCTGGTCCTGGTCCTGGTCCTGGTCCTGGTCCTGGTCCTGGTCCTGGTCCTGGTCCTAGTCCAACCACATTGATGCTATGGTCAATGAAGCACACCAACACCTCTACTTTTTCAGAAGGTGAAGGAAATGCAACAGATATCCAGTGACTCCTTACCAATTTGTACCGGTGCACCACAGAAAACATCCTTTCTGGATGCATCACCGTTTGTTGTAGCAAATGCTCTTTCAAAGAACCCAAGAAATTGCAGACAATTGTGGACGTAGCCTGGTCCATCATGCAAACTGGCTTGACGCCCCATATCCTCATGTCCCCCTCCTCCTCCCCCCTTTCCAACACCATCTACACTTTAGACTGATTTTGGAAAGCAGCCAACATAATCAAGCATCATTCATACCCTTGTCATTCTCTCTTCTCCCCTCTCCCGTCGGGCAAGGATTCAAAAGCTTGAAAGCAATACAACCAGATTCAAGAACAGCTTCTTCCCCCGTTGCGTTCCGACTCTTGAATTGACCTCTCGTCAATGAATTTCCACCCTATCTTGCTCCAGCTCGTGCCCGTTTCAAATCTGCACTGTAACTATAACTGTAACTATAACTGTAACTATAACTGTAACTATAACTGTAACTATAACTGTAACTATAACTGTAACTATAACTGTAACTATAACTGTAACTATAACTGTAACTATAACTGTAACTATAACTGTAACTATAGAGGTACAGGCAAAGCCCTGTTTGTTCTCCACTCCAGCTCATTTCTTTTATCTTTTTTCACTGCCTGATGTGCTCACGGATGGCATGATTTGCCCGTGCAGCACAGAAAATAATGTTTTTCACTGTACAGATACAGAGACCAGAGGGGAGCTCCAACTCAGAGACCATGGGTGACTCCGTCACAGAGACCAGGTGGGAGCTCTGGCGCTGAGACCAAGGGTGAGCTCCGTCACAGAGACCAAGGGTGAGCTCCGTCACAGAGACCAGGTGGGAGCTCTGGCGCTGAGACCAAGGGTGAGCTCCGTCACAGAGACCAAGGGTGAGCTCCATCACAGAGACCAAGGGTGAGCTCCGTCACAGAGACCAAGGGTGAGCTCCGTCACAGAGACCAAGGGTGAGCTCCGTCACAGAGACCAAGGGTGAGCTCCGTCACAGAGACCATGGGTGAGCTCCATCACAGAGACCAGGTGGGAGCTCCGGCGCTGAGACCAAGGGTGAGCTCCGTCACAGAGACCAAGGGTGAGCTCCGTCACAGAGACCATGGGTGAGCTCCATCACAGAGACCAGGTGGGAGCTCCGGCGCTGAGACCAAGGGTGAGCTCCGTCACAGAGACCATGGGTGAGCTCCATCACAGAGACCAGGTGGGAGCTCCGGCGCTGAGACCAAGGGTGAGCTCCGTCACAGAGACCAAGGGTGAGCTCCGTCACAGAGACCATGGGTGAGCTCCATCACAGAGACCAGGTGGGAGCTCCGGCGCTGAGACCAAGGGTGAGCTCCGTCACAGAGACCAAGGGTGAGCTCCGTCACAGAGACCATGGGTGAGCTCCATTACAGAGACCAAGGGTGAGCTCCGTCACAGAGACCATGGGTGAGCTCCGTCACAGAGACCATGGGTGAGCTCCGTCACAGAGACCATGGGTGAGCTCCATTACAGAGACCATGGGTGAGCTCCGTCACAGAGACCATGGGTGAGCTCCGTCACAGAGACCATGGGTGAGCTCCGTCACAGAGACCACGGGGGAACTCCGTCACAGAGACCAGGTGGGAGCTCCGGCGCGGAGACCAGGTGGGAGCTCCAACGCAGAGACCGCGAGGGCACTCTGACACGGACACCAGGTGTGTGCTCCAAAGAGGAGACCACGAGGGAGCACCGAGGTGGAGACCACGTAGCAATATCCATAAGAACACTTGACTGGCTTGCGGAAATGGCCGCATGCGACGGGAGGAGCTCATTGCTACCCAGACAACCGAGGCGCGCAGCTCAGAGAGAAAGCTGTGGGCTTAAAGAATTGCTTACATCAATGCGAGTTTATGTAAGTCGCCTATTACGTAAGACGAGGAGTGCCTGTATCACAGTACACGTAACAATAATAAACCAATACCAAATAATAAACCAACGGCAATAACAATGAAGGCAACTCCGTATGAACAAATAGTGAAGCATACCTGCTCTGGCATTTTCCTGTGTTCAATATACATGACCTTGTTGGTAGGAATATGTGAGTCTGCACGTTCTCCATTGTCACCATAGGGGAGAGTCTTGTGTGGACATACGCGCACCAGTTTCTGTAAACAAACAAGGCAGGAGAAATTACTTTCAACTTGGAAGGTATGCAATAAATTCCGTGGCCCTCCTGTGTGTTCCACAATTACAATTATCCATCTTCTTCTTCTTGCGTATGGCGTGCACAGCCTAAAGGGCCTGTCCCACTTTCACCACCTAATTCACGACCTCTGCCGAGTTTGCCCTTGACTCATACTCACAGCATGGTCATCACGAGGTCGTAGGAGGTCATAGGTAGGTCGTGGGTAGGTCGTAGGTAGGTAGTGATGCTAGCCGTAGGTACTCGTGGCATCAAGTAGGTCGGGCCGTTTTTTCGACATGATGAAAAATGTCCCCGAGTGAAAAAGGTCGTGAATTAGGTCTTGAAAGTGGGACAGGCCCTTAAAGTTGCAGGTCAACTTGTTCTATTTGATCTATTTGTTTGTGCACATCCGGTTGATTGCATTCGTCGAAACATGGTGGACCACGTGAAGGTAGCTATCTCCCAGCCCACTATTATCCATGAAAGGCAAGGCTCTCAATAGACATGGTGATGGGTGTCATGGTATCAGCCCTTAGGAAACGATGAGAAGCAGCTGATTAATTGTAAAGAGAACAATCTCGAGTTCCAAAACACAAAGCTATGTCTATCAGATGGACACAAAGTGCTGGAGTTTTTATTTACACTATTATTGTTTGTTTTTGTGTGTGAATGTGTTTATATATTATTTTATCATTTATTATATTGTTTACCGTATACTATGTTTACATATTCTGATGTGCTGCTGCAAGTAAGAATTTCATTGTTCTATCTGGGACATATGACAATAAAACACTCATAGAAACATAGACAATAGGTGCAGGAGTAGGCCATTCGGCCCTTCGAGCCTGCACCGCCATTCGATATGATCATGGCTGATCATCCAACTCAGTATCCCATCCCTGCCTTCTCTCCATACCCCCTGATCCCTTTAGCCACAAGGGCCACATCTAACTCCCTCTTAAACATAGCCAATGAACTGGCCTCAACTACCTTCTGTGGCAGAGAGTTCCACAGATTCACCACTCTCTGTGTGAAAAATGATTTCCTCATCTCGGTCCTAAAAGACTTCCCTCTTATCCTTAAACTGTGACCCCTAGTTCTGGACTTCCCCAACATCGGGAATAATATTCCTGCATCTAGCCTGTCCAATCCCTTAAGAATTTTGTAAGTTTCTATAAGATCCCCCCTCAGTCTTCTGAATTCCAACGTGTACAAGCCGAGTCTATCCAGTCTTTCCTCATATGAAAGTCCTGCCATCCCAGGAATCAGTCTGGTGAACCTTCTCTGTACTCCCTCTATGGCAAGAATGTCTTTCCTCAGATTAGGAGACCAAAACTGTACGCAATACTCCAGGTGTGGTCTCACCAAGACCCTGTACAACTGCAATAGAACCTCCCTGCTCTTATACTCAAATCCTTTTGCTATGAATGCTAACATACCATTCGCTTTCTTCTCTTGACTTATATAACTGATAATTCATTGTATTACTGTTTATTGTATATTTATTTGTTGTGTTGTTGCTTTTATGTGTCTGTAAGAAACTGCAGCAAGTAATAATGTCATTGTTCTGTTCCTGTCGCACGTGACAATTTAACCCTTGACTCTTGATTTGTTTGACTTTTCACAGAACATTGGTGGTGAGTCGAACTGTTCCCAGTTGCTCATGCAACTGTAAACCAGCAGATGGCAGCATCTGACAGCAGAAGCCAGGTTGGACGGGAGCAACAGAGAGAGGCCACACAAGCAAATTGCAGGTACAACAGCACTTCATATTTTGCTTGGGTGGCTTACAGCCCAGCGGTATGAACATTGAATTCTCTCATTTTCAGTAACTTCCACTTACACCCCCCTCCCCCTTTACCCCTTCCTCCACCCCAGTCATTTTCCACAGTTCTCCGCATTGTTTCTCTTCTCGAGCCAACAATGGACCAACCAGGCAGGTCATTTGTGGCCGGCCTTGACTGGTCCTGATCTTTTCTCACCTCCAGCGCTTCAACCCCCACCCCACCCTCTACTCTCAGTCTGAAGAAGGGTCCCAACCCAAAATGTCAACCATCTTTTATTTTACTTTCGAGATACAGCGTGGAAAGAGGCCCTTCGGCCCACCGAGTCCGTGTCGACCAGAGAGCTCCATGCACTAGCACTATCCTACAGACCAGGGACGATTTACAAATTGTTTTAACCAAAGCCAAATTAACCTACAAATTAACCTGTACATCTTTGGAGTGGGGGAGGAAACCGGACGCACCCAGAGAAAACCCAACCGGTCACAGGGAGAATGTACAAACTCCATTCGGCGTCCCTAGAGATGCTGCTTGACCCGCTGAGTTACTCCAGAACTTTGTGAATATCTTTGGTATAAGGCAGCATCTGCAATTCCTTCTTTCTCCAATAATCCACTATCTGACTTTTCAGAAACAACAATTGTTTCGGCATCCAGTTCACCCGATTAATGTGGGACAGACAAAGTTGGAGCCAAGTTTGTCACCTTGTTGCAGAAAGATCGCCTAAGCAACAAGGTGACAAAGACCGATAACCTTCGAGACTCAGAGTGCTGGAGTAACTCAGCAGGTCAGGCAGCACCTCTGGAGAACATGGATAGGTAACGTTTCAGGGCAGGACCCTCAAGTGTAAAAAAAAAAATCCTACACCATGTCTCCAAGTGACTGTGCTGATATTTAACGCTGAATCACTTCAGTAAGTGAGGGATTGATGGGCCATGGAGAGGTAGTTGAAGCAGGTCCATTCACAACGTTTAAAAAACATTTGGGCAAGTACATGGATAGAAAAGGTCTAGAGGTATATGGGCCAAATGTAGGCAGGTGAGTCTAGCATAGAAGGGGCATGTTGGTTGGCATGGGCAAGTTGGGCCAAAGGGCCTGTTTTCCATGCCTTATGACTCAATTACTATGTTTTCAACTATATGGCAAGTGGAACGCAAACTATTTTTTGGGGATAAGTCCAATGGTTCTGAATGGTTCACCACCAGGGATTTAATGAAAGTCAAAGAGAGGAATGATGAGAGAAGCAAGTAAAAATTTGCCATGCTTTTGGTAATAGGCAATAATAGACAATAGACAATAGGTGCAGGAGTAGGCCATTCAGCCTTTCGAGCCAGCACCGCCATACAATGTGATCATGGCTGATCATCCCCAATCAGTACCCCCGTTCCTGCCTTCTCACCATATCCCCTGACTCCGCTATTTTTAAGAGCTCTATCTAACTCTCTCTTGAAAGCATCCAGAGAATTGGCCTCCACTGCCTTCTGAGGCAGAGAATTCCACAGATTCACAACCCTCTGTGTGAAAATGTTTTTCCTCATCTCCGTTCTAAATGGCTTACCCCTTATTCTTCAACTGTGGCCCCTGGTTCTGGACTCCCCCAACTTCGGGGACATGTTTCCTGCCTCTAGCGTGTCCAAACCCATAATAATCTTATATGTTTCAATAAGATCCCCTCTCATCCTTCTAAACTCCAGAGTGTACAAGCCCAGCCGCTCCGTTCTATCAACATATGACAGTCCCGCCATCTCGGGAATTAACCTCATGAACCTACGCTGCACTCCCTCAATAGCAAGAATGTCCTTCCTTAAATTTGGAGACCAAATTTGGAGACCGGTAACTCCAGTCCATTGCACAGCACCTTGTACAAATCTTAACTTACCTTGCAACTACCCGATCACGCAAAACGTAGTGAAGATAGACACAAAATGCTGGAGTAACTCAGGGGGTCAGGCAGTAACTCTGGAGAAAAAGGATGGGTAACGTTTCAGGTCGGAACCCTTCTTCAGTCTGAAGTAGAGTCTCGACCCAAAACGTTGCCTGTTCCTCATCCGGCACTATGCGTCTATTTTCAGTGTAAACTAACATCTGCAGTTCCTTCCTACACACAAAATGTGGTGCTGCGCCTACCGATGTGATACAAGGGTAGACAATCAGAAGCTTGCTCTTCAAGGTACACACTAAGACACATCTTCAAGGGGGAAAGAGTGACGGAGAGAGTTGGGAAGGGAATTCCTAGAGTTCACTCCTGTGCTGAGGGACTCGCTGAAGCTTGGCGCAGCCAATGCAAAGGCTCTTGGAGGAAGGACCACTACATCTTGTGTGTTTGGGTAGCTGCAAGTTAAGTTAAGGGCCTGTCCCACTTAGGCGACTTCTTTTGCGAGTGCAGACGACTGTCATAGTCTTGGTGAATCGCCGAAAAAGTGAACGTATCAAACGCATCCTACGACTATAGAAACATAGAAACATAGAAGATAGGTGCAGGAGGAGGCCATTCGGCCCTTCGAGCCAGCACCGCCATTCATTGTGATCATGGCTGATCGTCCCCTATCAATAACCCGTGCCTGCCTTCTCCCCATATCCCTAGACTCCACTAGCCCCTAGAGCTCTATCTAACTCTCTCTTGAATCCATCCAGTGATTTGGCCTCCACTGTCCTCTGTGGCTGGGAATTCCATAAATTCACAACTCTCTGGGTGAAAACGTTTTTTCTCACCTCAGTCTTAAATGACCTCCCCTTTATTCTAAGACTGTGGCCCCTGGTTCTGGACTCGCCCAACATTGGGAACATTTTTTCCTGCATCTAGCTTGTCCAGTCCTATTATAATTTTATATGTTTCTATAAGATTCCCCCTCATCCTTCTAAACTCCAGTGAATACAAGCCTAGTCTTTTCAATCTCTTTTCAACTATGTAGAAGACATCCTACGACTCTGCAGGACAAGCTACGACTATCTACGACTTCATCGCCGATGCACTCGTGACAATTGGTGACCCAATAGTGGGGACTGAAGACGACCACCTTCAACTTACAGATGACTACACTCACGATCACAGAAAGCAAGCTACGACTGGCTACGACTGGCTACCACTCTATAGTTGTAAGATCACCTAAAAAAATGACGTTCGATTTTTCAAACATGTTCTTTTAAATTCAGTGTATTGCTAGGTCAAGATGTATACAAATAAAATCATTTTAAACGCAGTGCGTTTGAAGTGCTTGTGTCTGTTTTCTTCATCAAAATAAATGTGAGAAGTCAAACTTTAAATACAGTGCGTTCTTCCTTCCTTGCGTTTGTGTGTGTTTCAATGATCTAAAGATATGAGAAATTAAATTTGAGATATAAGTGATGACATGAGGGACTACTATGAAAAAGAATGATATTCATACATCAATTGGAGGTTAAAAAGTCAGGGATTTCCTTTATTGGTAATGAAACGCACCAAAGTCTGACAAACAAACAAATGTTGATAACAGCCTGGGGGGTGGTGTTGAGGGTTGTGCCCTGCCCCTGCGCTGAAGCCTTCTCCTCGGAGCCATGTCTCACACCGTCTGATCCACTGAAATAAAAATTATGCAATGACCACGTATGTAAACAGCGCATCGCGTGCTGCTGTTTACATACCTTTTTTTTCGCAATGAGCCAATGAAAATGACTGGTCAGCGAAGGCGATTAACTAAGACTACCTACGACTATCACGACTACCTACGATAACATGGCGACCCCACTACGATTAGACCTACGACTGCGAAAAGTATCGATTTTCTCCATGGCGACCAATTTTTGGTCGTTGAAAAATTTTCAACATGTTGAAAAGATTTTGCCAACCATACTGAGGCCGCGACTAGTTCCCAGAATGCGGGAACTCCTCGCGACCATGAAGGAGACTCACCTGCGACCATGTGGCGACCATGTGGCGAGAGCAGAGTCTCCTGCACTCGCCAAAGTAGTCGCCTAATTGGGACAGGCCCTTTAAGATTTTTCACTATACAAGGTGCTGTGCAATGGTGTTACTGAGGGTCTGAGTCTTGGGGGTCTAAGTCTAGGGGGTCTCCTCAAACATCAGAAGGTGGTATCATGCCAGAGGCCACATGTACAAAGTATCGTGTTGACACAACTATGTATAAAACCAGACCAACACAAAGAATATGAAAGGCTTTGCATTGTTTTCCATTGTTGATATATTTTTTACTATGAATAAACTATATTTTTCAAATATAAAAAATAGGAGATTTTGGGAGACTCTAAAATCAAATGAACACGGCTGGAAGAATAACCTAACGAAGAATGAGTCTTTGTTTCAGAGAGGCAGGAACATAAGGGGAGAGATATTTATAGAACGCTCTGCAAAGTTTGCATCCTTAGTTGTGTGTCAGATTTTGGACATTTCACATCAGGAGATTAAACTGTGCTTTGAATTGCTATGATATAGATTCACTGAGACCATACTAGTCCTGAGAGAGTCAAATGAGTCAAGAGAAGAAGGAGTGGTGCTGAAGGTCTATTGTTGAGCTGATCATCACGTTCTCAGGAGAGAAGGGTGTGTCACTGTGGAAAAACGTACCCAGTTGGAACATTGCCAGTAAGTGTTCACCATTCTATCATCGTTGACGTCAATCTTGGTGTCCCAGTGCAACTTGTTCAAGGACTCAACATCCGTGTGATTCCAAACCACACAACACGTGTTGAGTTATCCATGACAGATACAGACTCACACGTCATTGAACTCCAAACGCACATATGATGAAAATGCTCTTTGTAAATGTGCACAATGTAACTTTGGTGTAGTTCGGTCTGGTTTGTTTAATCTGGTTTAGTTTAGCTTGGTTTAATTTAGCTCAGTTTCATTTGGTTTAGTTTGATTTAGTTCCGAGGTGTCCAACATGACAGCTGAGAAATTTAAATTGAAGTCATTCAATGTCACAATGAAGCATAGACAGGGCAGACAATCAGAACATTTTTCTCCAGGTGGAAATATCAAATCTTCTTCTTACATCTTAACCCCTTTGCTCCTCTAGGGAGCATAGACCATTGACAAATGTTCTCCACCTCACTCAGTTGTTGCCAGTTCTTTCGAGATCTCTCCAACTGGGTGGGGGGGTGGGGGAGGGGATATCAAATACTAGAGGGCACAGCTTTAAGGTGAGAGTGACTTTACAATTTCGACTTGAGAGATACAGCACAGAAACAGGCCATTCGGCCCACCGAGTCCACATCAACCAGTGATCACCCCGTACACTAGCACTATCCTGTGCACGAGGGACAATTTTACAAATTTACCGAAGGCAATTAATCTACAAACCTGTACATCTTTAGAGTGTGGAAGGTACCGGAGCTCCCGGAGAAAACCCATACGGCCACAGGGAGAACGTGCAAACTCTTTGCAGACAGCACCCATGGTCAGGATCGAACCAGTGTCTCTGTGCAAAGTTTAAAGGAGATGTGTGGGGGCAAGTATTTTTTCACGAGGTGTGGGTAAGTGCATGGAACATACTGCCGAGGATGGTGGAGGACGCAGATACCACAGTGGCATTTAAGAGACTTTCAGATAGGCACGTGGATATGCAGGGAATGGAAAGATATGGATTATGGGCAGACAGGCAAGAGTTGGTCTTGGCATCATGATCGGTACGGGCATTGAGGGCCGAAGGGCCTGTACCTGTGCTGTACTGTTATATGTTCACCCAGCAGGGTAGGGGAAAGTAGTCACCAGCAACAGGGAGGGAGGGAGGGCAGAGGATCACCCCATTTTGCTATGAGAATGCACGGTGACTTGGACAGGTTGGGGGAGTGGGCAGATGCATGGCAGATGAAGTTTAATGCGGATAAATGTGGGGTTATCCACTTTGGTAGCAAAAACAGGAAGGCAGATTACTATCTAAATGGCGTCAAGTTGGGAAAAGGGGAAGTACAACGGGATTTGGGGGTCCTTGTACATCAGTCTATGAAAGTAAGCATGCAGGTACAGCAGGCAGTGAAGAAAGCGAATGGCATGTTGGCCTT